>JACEEZ010002385.1:285000-290000 GCA_016584305.1 Chionoecetes opilio
GTATCTGGCTTACTTTTGTGTCCATGTGATAACACATTTACTAACGATGGTGAATCGAGGACTTTCATGCACTCAAAGCAAATATAGGGTGTGGTTTTAAAGAAACAACGGAGGACTATAGGATGCCCGATTTCCACTGAATTTTTTCAACCAATAAGAGACCATAGCGAAGCTGGCCTGACATGCTCCTCCTCGGGGGAGGAGAGTTTGGCTCTAAGGTTCTTGAATTGACTATAGTAGTATGGTGGTGGTGGTGGTAGTAGTAGTAGTAGTAGTAGTAGTAGTAGTAGTAGTAGTAGTAGTAGTAGTAGTAGTAGTAGTAGTAGTAGTAGTAGTAGTAGCAGTAGAGTAGTAGTAGTAGTAGCAGTAGTAGTAGTAGTGGTAGTTGAGATAAAAAAGTGACGAAATATGCACACGTAATCATGGTGGATGCTGTGTGTGTGTGTGTGTGTGTGTGTGTGTGTGTGTGTGTATGTGTGTACATGTGTGTGTGTGTGTGTGTACATGTGTGTGTGTGTGTACATGTGTGTGTGTGTGTGTGTACATGTGTGTACATGTGTGTGTGTGTGACATGTGTGTACATGTGTGTGTGTGTACATGTGTGTGTGAGTGTCAGCAATATGTGATTTTTTCTACCTCTTATCATCAACTTATCTCTCTCTCTCTCTCTCTCTTGCTCTCTCTCTCTCTCTCTTGCTCACACACTCTTTCTTTCACCGAGTCAGCATAAAGAAGGCTAAGCATCTACACACACACACACACACACACACACCTCCCTGAATTATAAATAAATATAATAGTTTCGTAACAATTTTTCTTCAGTGTGGCTACGGCGGAGGGAGGGGGAGGGTGCGCTCTCTCTCTCTCTTTTTCTCTCTCTCTAGAAATGTTAAATGTGGTGTTCACGTGTTTCTCTCTCTCTCTCTCTCTCTCTCTCTCTAGAAATGTTAAATGTGGTGTTCACGTGTTTCTCTCTCTCTCTCTCTCTCTCTCTCTAGAAATGTTAAATGTGGTGTTCACGTGTTTTTCTCTCTCTCTCTCTCTCTCAACCGGTTATTTTTCAGTACTGCACCAGAGATATTAGAGCGAGAAAGGACTATCTCTATTTCTCTCTCTCTTCTCTCTCTCTATCTGTCTGTCTCTCTCTATCTGTCTGTCTCTCTCTCTATCTGTCTGTCTCTCTCTATCTGTCTGTCTGTCTCTCTATCTGTCTGTCTCTCTCTCTATCTGTCTGTCTCTCTCTATCTGTCTGTCTCTTGTCTCTCTCTCTATCTGTCTGTCTCTCTCTATCTGTCTGTCTCTCTCTCTATCTGTCTGTCTCTCTCTATCTGTCTGCTTTTCTATCTTTTCTATCTGTCTGTCTGTCTCTCTATCATCTGTCTCCTCTCTATCTGTCTGTCTCTCTCTCTATCTGTCTGTCTCTCTCTCTATTGTCTGTCTGCTCTATTGTCTGTCTGTTTCTATCTGTCTGTCTCTCTCTATCTGTCTCTCTCTCTATCTGTCGTGTCGTCTTCTTTTCTATCTACTGTCCCCTATCTTCTTCTCTCTCTCTATGGTCTGTCTCTCTCTTTGCTGCCTCACACCAACACACACACACAAAACACACAGGTATGAATGGCTTGCAATGAATAGGCAGAATAGGAGAGAGAGAGAGAGAGAGAGAGAGAGAGAGAGAGAGAGAGAGAGAGAGAGAGAGAGAAATCAATATCGATCATGATCTGATATATAATGAAATGAGATTTTACTCTCCCCCTCTCTCTCTCTCTTTCAAGGTCAGTAGTAGTGGTAGTAGTAGTAGTAATAGTAGTAGTAGTAGTAGTAGTAGTAGTAGTAGTAGTAGTAGTAGTAGTAGTAGTAGTGTCCTAGAAAAAGGTATTTGGAAGGCTTCTCTCTCTCTCTCATTCCTCCCTTTTATATTCCTCTCTCTCTTCCTGTTTCTTTCTCTCTTTTGCTATCTTTCTTTCTCTCTTTTGCTATCTTTCTTTCTCTCTTTTGCTATCTTTCTTTCTCTCTTTTGCTATCTTTCTTTCTCTCTTTTGCTATCTTTCTTTCTCTCCTTTGCTATCTTTCTTTCTCTCTTTTGCTATCTTTCTTTCTCTCTTTTGCTATCTTTCTTTCTCTCTTTTGCTATCTTTCTTTCTCTCTTTTGCTATCTTTCTCTCTCTTCCTATCTTTCTTTCTCTCTCCTGCTATCTTTCTTTCTCTCTGGCTATCTTTCTTTCTCTCTTGGCTATCTTTCTTTCTCTCTCTTGCTATCTTTCTTTCTCTCTTTTGCTATCTTTCTTTCTCTCTTTTGCTATCTTTCTTTCTCTCTTTTGCTATCTCTCTTTCTCTTTTATTTCTTCTCTCTCTCTTTTATTTCTTCTCTCTCTTTTATTTCTTCTCTCTCTCTTTTATTTCTTCTCTCTCTCTTATTTCTTCTCTCTCTTTTTATTTCTTCTCTCTCTCTCTTTTATTTCTTCTCTCTCTCTCTTTTATTTCTTCTCTCTCTCTCTTATTTCTTCTCTCTCTCTTTTATTTCTTCTCTCTCTCTTTTATTTCTTCTCTCTCTCTTTTATTTCTTCTCTCTCTCTTTTATTTCTTTTCTCTTATTTCTTCTCATTTCTCTCTCTCTCTCTTTCTGTCTCTCATTCCTCCCTTCTCTCTCTCTTATTTCTTCTCATTCCCTCTCTCTCTCTCTCTCTCTCTCTCTCTCTCTCTCTTACCTTCCATCCCATGTTTTCGAAAAATGTACATAGCCGCGACTGCCCGGTTGTTTTGCCGCCACAGGGACCTGAAAGTAGCAGTGGTTGTAGCAGTTGTAGTAGTGGTGAAAAGTAGTAGTTGCAATAAGATGTAAAAAAAAGTTGTGGTAGTAGTAGTGGTAGTTGTTGTTGTAGTAGTAGCAGTAGTAGTGGTAGTAGTAGTTGTAGTGGTGGTGAAAAGTAGTAGTTGCAATAAGACGTAAAAAAAGTTGTAGTAGTGGTAGTAGTGGTGGTAGTAGTAGTAGTAGTGGTGGTAGTAGTGGTGGTAGTAGTAGTAGTAGTAGTGATTAGTTCACTTTTATTTTCACTTTTCAATATCTTAAGTCTGTGTGTGTGTGTGTGTGTGTGTGTGTGTGTACCTCCCCGTAAATATAATCCCTCCCTTTGTCCTTCCTCTCCCCCCCCCCTTACCTACACACACACACACACACACACACACAGTCAATCGAATGGCTATCTTCAGTCAATAACCCTTTGTGTGTGTGTCAGTGTGTGTGTGTGTGTGTGTGTGTGTGTGTGTGTGTGTCTGTATGTGTGTGTGTGTGTCAGTGTGTGTGTGTGTGTGTGTGTGTGTGTATGCGTCTGTATGTGTGTGTGTGTAAAACGGGTTGCTATTGAAAAACACACACACAGTGCACACACACACACACACACACACACACACACAGCCACCACGCGGCTTCTAAGAAAATTGTAGGTTAGCGAGACAGAGAGAGAGAGAGAGAGAGAGAGAGACCACGTGTTACCTCCACCTCGTCCTCTCTCTCACACACACACACACACACACACACACACACACGAAACACTACAACTACTAACTAATCATATTTTTCTTCTCATGACCTTTGACCTATTTTAAGTATTACGCGTTACAGTATCGCATCACAGGTCAGTCAGTCAGTCAGTCCTCTCTCTCTCTCTCTCTCTCTCACATGCTGTATTTACTAGTAATATTATTTTCTCTGGTCAAATTCTCTCTCTCTCTCTCTATTAATCATCTCATCAACGTACTTAGGCAACCCATATTACCAACCCTCCTCCCTTCCCTTCCCTTCCCCACTCCTTCCTTCCCTTCCCTTCCTCCCCACTCCCTTCCTTCCTTCCTTCCTTCCTTCCCTTCCCTTCCCTCCCTCTCCCTTCCTTCCCTTCCCTACCCTCTCCCTTCCTTCCCTTCCCCACTCCCTTCCTTCCCTTCCCTCGCCCCCCAGTGACAGGAATAGCCTAGCCAATCAGCGTGCAGCATGGCCATGAGCGACGCTGTGATTGGTCCAGACACACTATACCTAGCCTCGCACGCTCATTGGCTATGAGTTTTAAATTTAATAATAATAGTAGTTATATTTTGACTCGAAGATACACACACACACACACAAACAAATTATGGAAGGAATGAAGTGATTGAGGGAAGGATGGAAGGAAGGAAGGAAGGATGGAGGGAAGGAAGGAAGGAAGGAAGGAAGGCAGGCAGGAAGGAATGAAGGATGGAAGGAGGGAAGGAAGGAAGGAATGAAGGAATGAAGGAATGAAGGATGGAAGGAAGGAGGGAGGGGAAGGTAGGAAGGAAGGAAGGAATGTAGGAAGGAAGGAGGGAAGGAAGGAAGGAAGGAAGGAAGGAAGAAAGGAAGGAAGGAGGAGGAGGGAAGGGAAGGAGGGTAGACCATTAGCTAACTGACTGACTGACTGATTGATTGACTGACTGCCTAACTATACCTACACACGCTCGCTCATTGGCTGATATTTAAATTTAATAATAATAATAGGTTTGTTTTGATTCGAAGACATTCTGTAAACAAATATATTAAAAATGACAATAATATAAGGAAGGGATTGACTGACTGACTGATGGAGTGACTGACTGACTGATAGACTGAGTGACTGACTGATAGAGTGATTGACTGATAAAGAGTGAGTGACTGACTGATAAAGAGTGAGTGACTGACTGATAGACTGAGTGACTGACGGAGTGACTGACTGACTGATAGACTGAGTGATTGACTGATAAAGAGTGAGTGACTGACTGATAAAGAGTGAGTGAGTGAGTGACTGACTGACTGACTGACTGATACAGACTGACTGACTGCCAGATTATACCTATACACTGACTGACTGACTGATGGGCTATACACTGACTGATTGACTGACATTAACTGACCTATCATGCGATACTAAAGGTTTATTGGTAGTCACAAGAAGAAGAGTTGTAATAGATTTCGTGTGTGTGTGTGTGTGTGTGTGTGTGTGTGTGTGTGTGTGTGT
>JACEEZ010002385.1:292500-300000 GCA_016584305.1 Chionoecetes opilio
ACAGAGCACACACACACATACATACATAGACAGTACACACACACACATCTAGATACACACACACATACACAGATAGATAGATAGACAGTAACACACACACACACACACATATAGATACACACACACACACACAGATAGACAGTAACACACACACACAGATAGATAGCACATACACACACACATACATATATAGATACAGACAGTAACACACACACACACACACACACAGATAGACAGTAACACACACACACAGATAGATAGATAGCACATACACACACACATACATATATAGATACAGACAGTAACACACACACACACACAATGATAGACAGCTCGCACACACACACATATACACACACACACACAATGATAGACAGCTCGCACACACACACACACAGACAGCACATACACACACACACGCACACACACACACCTACATTCTCGGCCAATCAGCGTCGTCTAATAACACGTGCAGACAATGCGTTAATCCTCACATGACAACATTAGGGGCAGCCTGTGACGTCATCCCCCCCCCCCTCTCTCTCTTACCTTCCCCTCCTATATACCCCTTCTTTCCCCTCCTCATACCCTCTCCTCTCTCTTTTCTTACATCACCACCCTCTCTCTCTCTCTCTTCATGTGCCCTTCTCTCTCTCTCCTCTCTCTCTTACCCTCTCTCTTTCATCCCCCTAGCCATCTCTCTCCCTTCCCTCTCTCCCTTTCTTACGTCCCTCTCTCTCTCTCCCTTACCAACCTGCTTCTCTCTCTCTCTCTCTCCCTTCCCCTACCCTCCTCTCTCTTTCCCTTCTCTCTCTCTCTCTCTTCCTTCCCCCACTTCTCCCCCCCCCCTCCTCTCTCCTCTCTCTCTCTCTCTCTCTTTGCTTACATCCAACCCCGGCTATTCTTACACACACACACACACACTAAGGTAGCTGTGTGTGTGTATGTGTGTCGCTCTCTCTCTCTCTCTCTCTCTCATATTGTTATGCTTAATAGATATTCCTTTGACCTTTTGAAGACACAAGGCTGACACACACACACACGCACGCACACACAACACACACGCACACACACACACATACACACACACACACATACACCTTTAATAATAACTATATGATCCACGGGGTGACACACACACGCACACACACACACACGCGCGCGCACACACACACACACACACACACGCACACACACACACTTTGGCAAGCACTACACTATTTCTATCAAGAGAATTAAGTTACCCATTTAAAAGCCTACATTAAAATAGCTCTCAATCATTATTATTATTTATTATTATTATTATTATTACTATAGCTATTAATCATTCCTTCAATAAATTACTAACTCATATATACTCATAAATAACCTCATATACCCACCTATGCCCTATCCACATACCACATACCCTATTTCACCTCATAAACATACTACATACCCCATTTCACCTCATAAAACATACCACATACCCTATTTCACCACGTAAACATACCCACATACCCTATTTCCAACATAAAGCATACCCACATACCCTATTTCACCTCATAAAACATACCACATACCCTATTTCACCTCATAAAACATACCCTATTTCACCTCATAAACATACCACATACCCTATTTCACCTCATAACATACCCACATACCCTATTTCACCTCATAAAACATACCACATACCCAATTTCACCTCATAAAACATACCACATACCCAATTTCACCTCATAAAACATACCACATACCCTATCTCACCTCATAAAACATACCACATACCCTATTTCACCTCATAAAACATACCACATACCCTATTTCACCTCATAACATACCCACATACCCTATTTCACCTCATAAAACATACCACATACCCAATTTCACCTCATAAAACATACCACATACCCTATCTCACCTCATAAAACATACCACATACCCTATTTCACCTCATAAAACATACCACATACCCTATTTCACCTCATAAAACATACCACATACCCTATTTCACCTCATAAAACATAACCACATACCCTATTTCACCTCATAAACATACCACATACCCTATTTCACCTCATAAAACATACCACATACCCTATTTCACCTCATAAACACATACCCTATTTCACCTCATAAAACATACCACATACCCTATTTCACCTCATAAACCATACCACATACCCTATTTCATCTCATAAAACATACCAATACCCTATTTCACCTCATAAACCATACACATACCCTATTTCACCTCATAAAACATACCACATACCCTATTTCACCTCATAAACATACCACATACCCTATTTCACCTCATAAACATACTACATACCCTATTTCACCTCATAAAACATACCACATACCCTATTTCACCTCATAAAACATACCACATACCCTTTTTCACCTCATAAAAATACCACATACCCATTTCACCTCATAACACATACCACATACCCTATTTCACCTCATAAAACATACCACATACCCTATTTCACCTCATAACACATACCCACATGCCCTATTTCACCTCATAAAACATACCACATACCCTATTTCCAATGTAACACATACCCACATACTCTATTTCACCTCATAAAACATACCACATACCCTATTTCACCTCATAAAACATACCATATACCCTATTTCACCTCATAAAACATACCACATACCCTATTTCACCTCATAAACATACCCACATACCCTATTTCACCTCATAAAACATACCACATACCCTATTTCGCCTCATAAACATACCCACATACCCTATTTCACCTCATAAAACATACCACATACCCTATTTCACCTCAACACATACCACATACCCTATTTCACCTCATAAACATACCACATACCCTTTTTCACCTCATAAACATACCCACATACCCTATTTCACCTCATAAAACATACCACATACCCTATTTCACCTCATAAAACATACCCACATACGCTATTTACCTCATAAACATACCCACATACCCTTTTTCACCTCATAAAACATACCACATATCCTATTTCACCTCATAAAACATACAACATACCCTATTTCACCTCATAACACATACCACATACGCTATTCCCAACATAACACATACCCAGATACCCTATTTCACCTCATAAAACATACCCACATACCCTATTTCCCTCATAAACATACCACATACCCTATTTCCAACATAACACATACCACATACTTCCCACATACCCACATACGCTATTTACCTCATAAAACATACCCACATACCCTATTTCACCACATAAACATACCCACCCACATAGAATAATACATATATTAGCCATTAATCCACTAATTAAATATATAAATAATTAAATACTGCTATTAAAATGCGTATATTTAGCGTAAAAAAAAAAAATCTACTGTTACTAATTTAAATGTCTTGTAAATGCCAATAATTTAAATGTCGTAAATGCCAATAATTTAAATGTCTCGTAAATGCCAATAATTTAAATGTCTCGTAAATGCCAATAATTTAAATGTCTCATAAATGCCAATAATTTAAATGTCTCGTAAATGCCAATAATTTAAATGTCTTGTAAATGCCAATAATTTAAATGTCTCGTAAATGCCAATAATTTAAATGTCTCATAAATGCCAATAATTTAAATGTCTCGTAAATGCCAATAATTTAAATGTCTCGTAAATGCAATAATTAAATGTCCGTAAATGCCAATAATTTAAATGTCTCGTAAATGCCAATAAT
This sequence comes from Chionoecetes opilio, assembly GCA_016584305.1. NCBI lineage: Eukaryota > Metazoa > Arthropoda > Malacostraca > Decapoda > Majidae > Chionoecetes > Chionoecetes opilio. Next base: position 296,208 of record JACEEZ010002385.1, read on the forward strand.
TTAAATGTCTCATAAATGCCAATAATTTAAATGTCTCATAAATGCCAATAATTTAAATGTCTCGTAAATGCCAATAATTTAAATGTCTCGTAAATGCCAATAATTAAATGTCTCTTAAACACATAGTAATTTAATGTTTCTTAAATACATGACATACACCACACACACACACACACACGCCACAGACACACACACACGCGCACACGCACACACACAGGTAAAAACGTGTTATTTATCTCCCCTTACACACACGCACACACACACACACACGCACACGCACACACAAGCACCACCACCACCTCATACTCTTACCTCCACTCAACACGACCTTATACACCCTCTTCACGGCGGTGTTGTGGCCATTCACGGTGTTCTGGGCCATGGTGTTGTATATAGGGGGGTTGTATATAGACTATAGGGCCATGATATATGTAGAGAGAGAGGCCGGGCCACCCCAAGCAAGGCTGGCTACTCTATGCGCGGTGTTCTCTGCTTCAAGCCTTCCATACGCATGCTAACTCCATCTGGCGGGAAACGCATTGCCTACTTATACGCACCTAAAATTATTATTATACCTTATTTACATCATTTAACTACCTTTTATGTGTTTGTTTATAATGTATATCTTATTTTAGAGTCATTTATAAGATATGCAAGCTTACTCTATCTGGCGGGAAACGCAATGCTTACTTATACGCGCGTAAAATTATTATTATCCCATATTTACATCTTATTACTACCCATAATGCATCTTATTTTAATGGTTATTTTATTTTAGAGTAATATTAGTCCTTGTTTTGTATTGGTAAGCTTACATTAATGATCTGAGTTGTAGTGTTCATTCTATTTATATTATCTAGGTTACTGCCCTATTTCTAGCACTCAGTTCCTTCCTAACGTTTGTTACTATTTTAAGGCATATAGTTATAGTTATTTCCGTCCATAGTAACTTGTTTATCTTTTGTTATTCGATTTGTTATCAAAAAACTTTCGAAATTTAAGTTGCCGACGACATATTTTATCACACCCAATTACGCAAGCCAACTCCGATACGCAATAAATACCAAATAATTACGGGAGGATAAGCTAATTATAATATATTGATCTATCATAACTATTTTGGATATAATTAAGTGTATCGACTAGAAATTAATAAAACAATTTGGCAGCATCTCTGTTTCTGTTTACAAATTTCGCGCGTAATCCAAGTAAAGATGGCGGCCGTAGCCTAGACCATTATTCAGTGTTTCCGTCAAGAAAAGCTTTATTTCAGTGTCCATCATGCCTCCCACACGCGGACAATGTCACGTCAGGATGAAGGCGATCCTTAAGTACATTGAGGTGGAGAACTTCAAGTCGTATCGCGGGTTTTATCACGTAGGACCGCTAAAACCTTTCACTGCTGTCATCGGCCCCAACGGCTCGGGTAAGTGACTGTTATTGCGATCGTTCATGACTGTGTTAATACTTACGCGGTGTAGTCAGTTCGTACACAAGTTGTTTCGTACACCAGTAGATTCGTAAGGGAAGGGAAGGGTAACAGTAGTACTCATTTTAACCCCTTGAGACACAGAACGTAACGGTGTGCAGTCAGTTCGTACACAAGTTGTTTCGTACACCAGTAGATTCGTAAGGGAAGGGAAGGGTAACAGTAGTACTCATTTTAACCCCTTGAGACACACAACGTAACGGTGTGCAGTCAGTTCGTACACAAGTTGTTTCGTACACCAGTAGATTCGTAAGGGAAGGGAAGGGTAACAGTAGTACTCATTTTAACCCCTTGAGACACAGAACGTAACGGGGTGCAGTCAATTCGTACACAAGTTGTTTCGTACACCAGTAGATTCGTACACCAACAAGTTGTTTCGTAGTCTATATGAATCCATAGTCGTTTCGTACACTCAGCGCAGAGGTGAACTTAATTACTAGACATACGAATTGACACCAGGAATGTACGAAAAAACTCAAAAATCAGTGTACGAAACAACTAACAAAACCTGGGTACGAAACAACTTGTGTACGAAACTCCCTGTATCTCCATAAGCCGCCATAAGTGAAGCAAGAGATACCCTATTTTTACCCATTTAGCGTGCATATATTGCCTCTGCTTGGGTGTTATATCATGCAATACAGCCCCACACCCTTTCTTACCCCTTACATAGCCTTGAATATTGCACGGGAACCCGTAAATTGAGGTAAACAGCAGAAGAAAATAAGAGAAATAAGATAAGTGAAGCCAGAAATACCCAGTTTTTACCTATTTATCGTGCATATATTGTCTTTGTCAATGGGTAATATCATGCAATACAGTCCCAAACCCTTTCTTACCCCTTAAATAGCCTTGAATATTGCACGGGGAGGCGTAAATTGAGGTATAAATATAAGAATAAGGGTGAATTTCCAATATGGCCGCTGTGACGTCATCATGGACTGGGACTAAATCAGACCTTATCTTGATCTTGACACCCAACTTGAGCTAACTTTTCCCTTCATAATCAAATACATCAAATAATGAATAAATCAACACGGATAAAGTAAAATAATGATAAATAGAACTCAATAAGCCTAAAAAAACAATGAATTAACGAAGAATTAATGAAATATCGTGTTTCAAAAGATTGCCAAAAAAAGCTCAAATTCACCACAACAAAAATCGACTTTTTAACAAAGCCCTAATAAATCGTGAAAAAATATGAGTAAATAGTATATGATGCGTGTATCTTATAAACAGTAACAGATACTCGTTTAGTGTTGCAAGCAGGGAGCAACATATCTTTTGTTTTTTCAATAATTTGACCCGTTAAACCACTGAGTCAGATGTATTCGTTCACTAAACACGGGATAAACACGTCCCATAAACACACACAAACACACTGCGCCTGTAGGCATAGCTAATCACACACAAATAACCTCACCGCGCATTTAGAAGGAAGAATAAGATTGACGGTAAAGTGTAAACAAAAACCCCTTTAAATAAATAAACAAAATACAGCCACCAGGCGCGTGATTACTACATAAAACGATGCGGAAATATCAAAATAGATTAAAACACATAAAAAACTCCCTATATTTAGTGTAAAAAAAGAATTATCAACAAAAAATCGTTAAATTCTACGGTGTTACTAACTGATTGAGTCACATTTCTTTTACGAAGGTCTTAAACTCACGAGACTTTATATAGAAAGTCTTACAACAAACTGGGGATTTCAATAATGCCTTTCAATCCTAGATCGGTGCACGAATAAAAAAGTGATTATTCGTTTTGAAATGCGTAATTGGCACCTCGTAACATGGCGGCGAGGCCAGAGCCAATCAGAGGCCTCGCTACACTGACAGCCAATCAGAGGCCTCGCTACATCTCTCAGCCAATCAGCGTTCAGGAACCAACATGGCCGCCAAGTTTGTTGTTTACCCAAGATATATAGACTTATTTAATGGGAAATAAGGTGAAATTTACCCTTAAATACCTTATTTATGGCATATTAGTGACAATAGGAGTAATTTTAGTGATAAATATAGGGTGGACGATAATACATTGCCGCCATATTAGCCTTTCAGCGTAATATTCTCCCTGAAATAAAGGACTGACCTTATTTTGATGCCGGTAAATGGAATATTTTGACGTGTTTTCGCTAAGTGTCTCCCGCTGAATACTACAGAGACGTACCCAGGGTATACCTTGATGCGCTGATCCTAGGTTCGAGTCCCGCACGCCCAAGATTAGCTTCTATGGACCACTGTGGCCTGCGCCGTACCCGTGGCCGCAGCGGTACGGGGCTGACGCCGTTATAGT
>JACEEZ010002385.1:305000-307500 GCA_016584305.1 Chionoecetes opilio
TGGCAAGCTGGAAAAGCGTAGATTTAATAAGGAAATAGGGAAAAACTGGTTCACAAATAGGGTGGTGAATGACTGGCAAGCTGGAAAAGCGTAGATTTAATAAGGAAATAGGGAAAAACTGGTTCACAAATAGGGTGGTGAAGGATTGGCAAGCTGGAAAAGCGTAGATTTAATAAGGAAATAGGGAAAAACTGGTTCACAAATAGGGTGGTGAAGGATTGGCAAGCTGGAGAAGCGTAGATTTAATAAGGAAATAGGGAAAAACTGGTTCACAAATAGGGTGGTGAAGGATTGGCAAGCTGGAGAAGCATAGATTTAATAAGGAAATAGGGAAAAACTGGTTCACAAATAGGGTGGTGAAGGATTGGCAAGCTGGAGAAGCGTAGATTTAATAAGGAAATAGGGAAAAACTGGTTCACAAATAGGGTGGTAAAGGGATTGGCAAGCTGGAGAAGCATAGATTTAATAAGGAAATAGGGAAAAACTGGTTCACAAATAGGGTGGTGAAGGATTGGCAAGCTGGAGAAGCGTAGATTTAATAAGGAAATAGGGAAAAACTGGTTCACAAATAGGGTGGTGAAGGATTGGCAAGCTGGAGAAGCATAGATTTAATAAGGAAATAGGGAAAAACTGGTTCACAAATAGGGTGGTGAAGGATTGGCAAGCTGGAGAAGCATAGATTTAATAAGGAAATAGGGAAAAACTGGTTCACAAATAGGGTGGTGAAGGATTGGCATGCTGGAAAAGCGTAGATTTAATAAGGAAATAGGGAAAAACTGGTTCACAAATAGGGTGGTGAAGGATTGGCAAGCTGGAAAAGCGTAGATTTAATAAGGAAATAGGGCAAAACTGGTTCACAAATAGGGTGGTGAAGGATTGGCAAGCTGGAAAAGCGTAGATTTAATAAGGAAATAGGGAAAAACTGGTTCACAAATAGGGTGGTGAAGGATTGGCAAGCTGGAAAAGCGTAGATTTAATAAGGAAATAGGGAAAAACTGGTTCACAAATAGGGTGGTGAAGGATTTCCTCATCAGGGAACTGGTGAGAACTTGTTTATGTATTGTATTTCAGTAATATATTTGTTGTTCTTCTATTACATGTATTTGTATTTATTTATTATTATTATACGTATGCTGTTGTGTGTCTTGTATGGAACAGGACATCAGGGAATTGGTAAGGGGTTTTATTGCTATGGTATATATGGATGTATTTCTATTGTATTTCTTGCATTGATTTATTTACGTATTCAAAGTATGTATATATCTTATTTTTTGTGTGGTTTTTTCATTATAAGGTTCTATATATGGACATTAGGGAATTATTGGTGATAAGACACTCTATATACTTTTATAACAATATATCTACATGACAATACTTTAGTCCTCCTCCTGTAGCAACCCATCATAGCTATAAATTCTCCATCTCCTTGCCACAAATCGGACGTCAACAAACGCAGACCTACATTCATAACATAACAACATACCTACATCATAACAACAATACTGAAGTCCTCCTCCTCTAACAAACAACCCCTCTTATTTATTTATTTATTTGGGGTCAATTTACAACAACTCTTCTATTGCCAGGAATCAGAGGTCATAATATACATCAATAACATCCTAACAATACTTCATTCCTTTCCTCTTCCTCTAACAACCCCTCTTTTAACAGGAATAGTGTTTTATGCGGTCAATAAACTAACTAACTAACAATAAACCAGAATCAGAAGTCAACAAATGCAGACCCACATTCATATAACAACATACCTATATCATAACAACAACACTCCAGTCCTTAACTTAGTATCTTAACTTAACCTAACCTAACCTCTCTTCCTCCTCTAACAACCCGTCTCTGTCAGGAATCTGAGGTCAACAAGCGGCGCCCTACCTTCATCAAGGCCAAGGAGAGGGTCACACACATGCAGAAGAAGGCAGACTCAGCCCGCAAGTCCCTGGGCCAGGCCATCAAGGCTCACAACGCCCACATGGACGACATCCGGGAGCTGGAGAATGAACTGCAGGAGGTGGAGAAGAAACGGGCAGAGTTTGAGGACCAGGTGTCTCAGGATTCCGAGAACCAGGGTGAGTGTTGTGTGAGAGAGAGAGAGAGAGGGTGTATGTGTGTGTGTCAGGGTGGGTTTGAGGCTGTGTGAGAGAGAGAGGGTGTATGTGTGTGTGTCAGGGTGGGTTTGAGGCTGTGTGTGAGAGAGAGAGAGAGAGAGAGAGGGTGTATGTGTGTGTGTCAGGGTGGGTTTGAGGGTGTTTGGGGTGTTGTAAAGGGGTTGGGTGTACTACTACTACTACTATTTGTGTGTGTGAGAGAGAGAGAAATCACCCTATAGGCCTAATATTATAGAAAAAAAAAGGAAATATCTTTTTTATATAACAATTTCCTTATAAATGTGTTCTGCCGTGTTATTCCTCCTTGGTAACGCGGCGCACTGTTGTTGCCGCCACTGTGTCATGGTTGGCGCCAGGGCTGGTGCCGCCATTCACGG
>JACEEZ010002385.1:310000-317500 GCA_016584305.1 Chionoecetes opilio
CAAAACACACTCAAACCTACATTTCCTTAACCAAAACCCACTCAAACCACTTTAATTAAACCCTCTAACACGCAATCTAACCCCACAAACTCCTTAACACACAATCTAACCCCACAAGAGCTAGTATCACACTTAAAACTTACATTTTCTCAATCAAAACACACACTAAACACACATTTTCTTCATCAAAACACACTAAAACCTACATTTCCCTAACCGAAACACACACACACAACCCCACAAACCCCTTACCACCCATTCCAACCCCACAGGAGCTGGTATCAGACGTTGGCTACAGCAAGGAGAGAATCACGCAGCTTCAGGAACAGCTGGAGAGTGTGACGGAGCAGCTGGGCGACGCGAGGGTGGACAACTGAGACAGAGAGAGAGCAGGAGATTGTGGAGACTTTGCACGTACAAGGGTAGACAGGATGAGTGAGAAGGATTGAGAAGAGTGAAGAAGGCAGATGAAGGGAGAAGAGTGAGAAGAAGAGTGAGGAGAGGAGAGAGTAGGAGAGAGAGGGAGAGAGGAGAGGAAGGAGAGAGAGAGTGAGGGAAGGAGAGAGAGAGGGAAGGAGGGAGAGTGAAGGAAGGAGAGAGAGAGAGGGAAGGAGAGAGAGAGAGGGAAGGAGAGAGAGGGAAGGAGAGAGAGAGAGGGAAGGAGAGAGAGAGAGAGAGGGAAGGAGAGAGAGAGGAGGGAAGGAGAGAGAGAGGGAAGGAGAGAGGAGGAGGAGAGAGAGAGAGGGGGAGAGAGAGGGAAGGAGAGAGAGAGAGGGAAGGAGAGAGAGAGAGGGAAGGAGAGAGAGAGAGGGAAGGAGAGAGAGAGAGGGAAGGAGAGAGAGAGAGGGAAGGAGAGAGGTAATTTTACACGTTACTAAAAACACCAAAAGAACCAAAACGTCGAAAGTAATACCAGAATGGCTATAAAACTTCTAAAAACAATAATATTATTTAAAGTAGAGACAGACATACAATAACCCCCTGTCTTTATGTCTCCTATAACCCCACATAGACAGATCAATTGACAGACAGAGGCAGAGAGACAGTAGGTGTGGACAGGAGAAAGACAGACATACACTACCCTCTTCTCTCTCCCTTTCTCCCGATTCCCGTTACATAAAACAGAGAGAGAGAGAGAGGGGGGAGAATAGATAACCACAAGAGAGACGGAGACATACACTTAACACCCTTTCTCCTCTTCTCTTTCCCCATAATAAAAAAGACAGCCAGACAGACAGCCAGACAGACATACATTAACACCTCCTCTCTCTCTCTCTCTCCCTCTCTCCTACAGATACAACGTTGCCATCACCAAGGTTCTGGGCAAGTACATGGAGGCTATCGTGTTGACACAGAGAAGACCGCCCGCCAGTGTGTCCAATACCTCAAGACCAAATGCTGGACCCTGAAACATTCCTCCCACTCGACTACATCCAAGCCAAGCCACTGAAGGAGCGTCTACGGAACATTAAGGATCCTCGGAATGTTAAGTTACTCTACGATGTACTCCAATACGACCCTCCGGAGATTAAACGAGCTGTTCTGTTCGCTACGAATAACGCGCTTGTTTGTGAGACGCCGGAGGATGCGTCAAAGGTGGCATATGACATGGAGGATGGCACAGATATGACGCTGTAGCTCTCGACGGCACTTTCTTCTCCAAGTCCGGCATTATATCCGGCGGTAGCTTGGACCTGGCTCGTAAGGCTAAGCGCTGGGATGAGAAGCACCTGTCGAACCTCAAGTCGTCCAAGGAGAAACTTACGGAGGAATTACGCGAAGCAATGAAGAAGTCGAGAAAGGAGTCGGAGCTTAACACAGTCGAATCGCAAGTCCGCGGTATCGAAACACGACTGAAATACTCACGCACGGATAAGGAAACGACGGAGAAACAGATCGCGCAGCTGCAGGCGGAGATTGACCGTAATAAAGAAGAGTTGGACACGTTCGAACCGCAGCTGCACGACATTGAAAAAACCATGTCCGAGCGAGAGGCCCTGATGAGCGACGTAAAAGAAAAAATGAATACCGTAGAAGACGTCGTATTTGCGGACTTCTGTAAGAGTATAGGCGTCACGAATATCCGTGGGTACGAGGAGAGAGAGCTGCAGGCCCAGACAGAAAGGGCCAATAAGCGCTTTGAGTTTGAGAAGCAGAAGAATCGTATCCTAAACCAGCTTGAGTTCGAGCGTTCCCGCGACACTCAGAGCAATGTGGCGCGGTGGGAACGAGCGGTGCAGGACGATGAGGATGCGCTGGAGCAGGCCAAGCAGGCTGAGCAGAAGCAGGTAAGCAGGTGGAAGAAAAGGAGGAGAGAGAGATAATTTTAGGAGATGAATGAAGAGAGAGAGAAATTTAATGACAGAAATTGAAATAAGAGTGAGTGTGTGGAGAGAATGTGTACATCTTTATGATAGATATTGAAGTAAAAATAATTGGGAAGAGGAGAGAGTGAATTTTTATGATAGATTGATTGATTTCATGCCAAAAAGAGGGGGAATGTGAATTTTTATGATAGAAATTGAAATAAGAGTAATTTGTATAATTTTTTCCCTTCATTCCTCCTCTTAATTTATCCTTTCAAACCTACCTTCCTTCCTTCCTTCCTTCCTTCCTTCCTTCCTTCCTATATTCCCTTTCTTCTTTCCTTCCTTCCTTCCTTTCTTCCACCCATCCATTTTACCTCCCTACATACATATCTTTCATATACTCTCATATATCTATGACATATCTTTCATATACTCTCATATATCTATGACATATCTTTCATATACTCTCATATATCTATGACATATCTTTCATATACTCTCATATATCTATGACATATCTTTCATATACTCTCATATATCTATGACATATCTTTCATATACTCTCATATATCTATGACATATCTTTCATATACTCTCATATATCTATGATCATATCTTTATATACTCTTCATATACTATACATATCTTTCATATACTCTCATATATCTATGACATATCTTTCATATACTCTCATATATCTATGACATATCTTTCATATACTCTCATATATCTATGACATATCTTTCATATACTCTCATATATCTATGACATATCTTTCATATACTCTCATATATCTATGACATATCTTTCATATACTCTCATATATCTATGACATATCTTTCATATACTCTCATATATCTATGACATATCTTTCATATACTCTCATATATCTATGACATATCTTTCATATACTCTCATATATCTATGACATATCATATACTCCTATTCTATGACATATCTTCATATACTCTCATATATCATACATCTTTCATATACTCTCATATATCTATGACATATCTATCTCCATAAAAGTATTCTTCTCTCATATATCTATGACATATCTTTCATATACTCTCATATATCTATGACATATCTTTCATATACTCTCATATATCTATGACATATCTTTCATATACTCTCATATATCTATGATATATGAGACATATACTCTCATATATCTATGACATATCTTTCATATACTCTCATATATCTATGACATATCTTTCATATACTCTCATATATCTATGATATATGAGACATATACTCTCATATATCTATGACATATCTTTCATATACTCTCATATATCTATGACATATCTTTCATATACTCTCTATATCTATGATATATGAGACATATACTCTCATTATCTATGACATATCTTTCATATACTCTCATATATCTATGACATATCTTTCATATACTTCATATATCTATGATATATGAACATATACTCTCATATATCTATGACATCTTTCATATACTCTCATATATCTTATATATAATTAACATATACTCTCATATATCTATGACATATCTTTCATATACTCTCATATATCTATGACATATCTTTCATATACTCTCATATATCTATGATATATGAGACATATACTCTCATATATCTATGACATATCTTTCATATACTCTCATATATCTATGATATATGAGACATATACCTTAATATGAATATCTTCTATTCATATATCTATGACATATCTTTCATATACTCTCATATATCTATGATATATGAGACATATACTCTCATATATCTATGACATATCTTTCATATACTCTCATATATCTATGATATATGAGACATATACTCTCATATATCTATGACATATCTTTCATATACTCTCATATATCTATGACATATCTTTCATATACTCTCATATATCTATGACATATCTTTCATATACTCTCATATATCTATGACATATCCTTTCATATACTCTCATATATCTATGATATATGAGACATATACTCTCTATATCTATCTATCCATCAATCCATCTATCTAACCACTTTAACACCACTCAATCCCTCTGTTCTAAATCGTTCTAATTCATCTACTAACTATCTATCCATCTATTTACGTATCTGTCCATCTATCTATCCATCCATCTACCCCACCACTCAATCAATCTCCCTCTCCCCACGCACACACAGATGGCAGAAATAGACAAATCCATGCGTGAAGTTGACAAGAAACGCTCAGAGAAGTTGGCCAAGAAGTCAGAGTTGGATGAGATGGACGACGACATTGGCAAGGCTAGGAGGGAGGTCGGGGCCATTGCCAAGGACATCCAGAGTGTGCAGAAACAAATCAACTCCACAGAACACAAGATGGAACAGAAGAAGGGAGAACGGTAGGAGAGGGGTTGTTGTTGTGTGTGTGTGTGTTATTTTATGTTGAGCCAAACTTTATATTATTATTTTTATTTGATTTGCTTATGTATTTTTTTTGTGTTTTTCCTTCTGTTTTTTTTTCTTATTGATTTTTTTTTTTTTTTTTTGATTGAACAAGTTTTTTTCTATTATATTGGTATTTTTACTTATTTTTTCATGTGTTTCCATCTTTGTTTTGGTTTCTAAATGGGTTTTTATATATTTTTTTATGTGTTATTTTACTAAACAAATTTTTTTTTTATAATATTGGTGTTTATATATATTTTTTCGTGTTTTTCATCTGTTTTTGGATGGTTTCATGTCTGTATCTATCTATCCATCTCTCTTTCCCTCCCTCCATCCCTTTCATTTTCCTTCCCTCCCTCCCTTTCCTTCCCTCACTCCCTCTCATTTCCCTCTCCCTTCCCTCCTTCCATCCCTTCTCCCTTCCCTCCATCCCTTTATCTCCCTATTTCCCTCTCATTTATCTCTCCCTCCCTAACTTCTTTCCCCTTCCTCCCTCTCACATAACCATTTACAGACTACATTTTTACATAATATTTTGTTCTTTCTTCCCTTCCCCCGCCAGGCACTCCATCTTGAAGCAGTGTAAGATGGATGACATTCTGCTGCCCATGACCCGAGGCAACATGGAGGACATTGAGAACGAGGGCAGGGAGTCCGGGGAGTCCACGCTGGAGTACTCATCAGGACTCAACACTCAGGTAGGTAACAGTAGAAAGAAGTGTCATTATTGTCTCGTATTCTTCCGTTCATCCTTCTCAAAAATTTATAGACTTTCATCTCTCCATTTTTTTGTTGCATCTTCCATTATTTACATTACTTAGAAACCGTTCCTAACTCCATTCATCTAATAACTCCCTATATCCATCCATTCCTAACATAGCTTGTCATGCATTCCTAACTCAAATCTTAAAAAATCGATTAATTAGACATATTTATGGATGAAGACAACAGATGACAGGTGTTATTATTTTCTTATGTTGTCATGTTCAAATTCCCCTTTCATCCATCAACTCCCTTTAACCTATCATCCATTCCTAAAACAATCCACCATTCCCCCCTTTAATCCATCAAAATAATCCGTCATCCCCTTCTAACAATCCGCCATCCGCCACAGGTGATGTACGAGAAGGAGTCGAGGATAGTGATGGATTACGGGCTGGTGTCTGAGTCCCACAAGGAGTTGGATGACGGGGATGACGTCCACAAGGCTGAGAAACGGATGAACAAACACATCAACGACCTCATGAACACCATCCAGCGCATCCAGGTAAAGGAACAAACAGCCACTCCTTTGTTATTCCTCTGTAATCATATACTACTTCCTTATTTCTACATGGATTAATTTAAACAACACAATATATGCAATAATAATAAAAAGAAAATACTGCTCCTTTGTTATTCCTTTGTAATCATTCGCTTTCCTGATTTCGTATATGAATGTTATTAGTCCTTTATGATCAAATTTTGTCGTCTTCTATTTTTTATTATCATTTTGCATCCTCCTTGCTACGTCTTCCCTCACAGTAACTAATATAACTACTCAAATTTATTAAAACCTCATTCCTCATATATATTTTCAACTCCCATTCACCTTTATCCCCACTCAAACTCATTAAAATCTCATACTTTTTATTTATACTCCCTCCATCTCTTTCCTCTCTCTCCCTTTCTTCCTTACTCATGCAATCCTTTTCCTCACTCCCTCATTCTAACCACCCACACAAACACTGCATAACTCACCCACCCTTTCTCCCTTCCCTCCCAGGCCCCCAACATGAAGGCCATGCAGAAGTTGGACCTGGCGAGAGAGAAACTTCAGGAGACCAACTCGGAGTTCGACAACGCGCGCAAGAGAGCCAAGAAAGCCAAGCAGATCTTCGAGCGCGCCAAGAAGGAACGCTACGACAAGTTTATGGCTTTCTTCGAGCATGTGTCTAATGAGATCGACGGCATCTATAAGGTAAGCACTGTTTTACGAGGGGACAATTGTTTTATTTAACCCGTTTTTTCAGTTTTTTTTTTTTTAATATACTTTATTTTTTTTTTTTTCTCTGAAGAATATTATGAAGAATAAGAATATTTACGAGGTGGGAAGATTTGATTTTACTCAGTTTTATTTTTGCATGTTTTTTATGTTTTAGCTATCGTAAGGTGCTAAGGAATCTTTTAAATACACAGAATCTTTCTCTTAACCCCTTCACTGCTGATATCAAATTCATAGGCCTACCCCCCTGTGCGGCAGGTTTAATTAAAATATAAAATAATTACTGATCATATTTTAAAGTGCCTAAATGAATAGGATGCTCATACCATACCAGAAAATCTATGTTTGGTCTTGGTGGAGGCTACCAGCTAAGTGAAGAGTTACGTCAAAGTGCAGCAACAGGGCCGTGACCGTGCTGCCAGACGCACAATGAAACTACTTACTACTCAACATAATACAGCTTATTTTGGTACATAAATGCTTCATTCATGCATTCATTCATTCATTCATGCTTCTGTTTTATATCCATCAAGAATATGTTGAATATCTTGACTATTAGCCTCGCCATTGAAGTAGAGGGCGCGGCAGCGTCAACACGTCGTACTGTACCGCTTGACCTTATTAGTCACACTAACTCACGCAAGCAGAAAAAGAGGTTCTATTATATCGCAACACTTGACACTGTTGCCATACAAGCCTATCACAACGAATATTTACCCATAATATCATTGAGCGCGCAGTTTAAATACAGAAACCATGTATGTACCAGCCGCAGTGAACCCTTAGATAGCTGA
>JACEEZ010002385.1:337500-340000 GCA_016584305.1 Chionoecetes opilio
ATTTTTTTCTAATTTATTTCTAACACTAACTTTTTTTTCCTATTTTTCAGATTTTCTTCAAGACTTTAACGCCAGGATGAAATTTCCCGCCAAAACCAGAGCGGCCCCAGATGGCAACACCGAGGGGGCCCTGGCTATATAAGGCCCCCCACCCCGCCTACCCAATCAGTGCCACCAAGGACATGAGAGGGGGCTGTACTCATGTCATGCTCCTCAACCTATGAAGAAAAAAACGAAATAATTCCTACTATTAAAAAAAAAAATTCTTCTTCTAAACTTTCAATTTTTTTTCTAAGTTTGATTTTTTTCATTTTTTCCGATTTTTTTCTTTATTTCGTGAAGTTTTTTCATATTTTCGTCTTTTTTCTATCTTCTACTTTCCTTAAATTCTCTCTCTCTCTCTCTCTCTCTCTCTCTCTCTCTCTCTCTCTCTCTCTCTCTCTCTCTCTCTCTCTCTCTCTCTCTCTCTCTCTCTCTCTCTCTCTCTCTCTCTCTCTCTTTCTCTCACACATCTTTTTTTCTCTCTCAATTTTAATCACTTCCATAGTCATCTCCTCCTCATCTCCTCCTCCTCATCTCCTCCTCCTCATTCCTCCTCCTCCTCCTCTTCCTCCTCCTCCTCCTCCTCCATGGCATAAGGTCACACCAGGTCAAAGGTCACCATGGACGCACTACTACCACAAATAGAAGACTCCTGGGTCATACAAGCAGTGACCCAAGATGGCGACATGGACCTCGACTCTGGCTACGATGATTCCTCCCTGTCCCCGCTCTCCACTCCTCCACCTACTCCCTCTCCCCCCTCCACTCCTCCCCCTTCTCCCTCTCCCCCCTCCACCTGCCTGACTTCCCCCCAACCCCCCCACCCAATGGCCACTCCCCCTTCCAAGAACAACTTCATAACTTCAGCTTCAACCACAGCCACTTCGTCTTGGAGTGTCAGGACGATTTACAACAAGAAGTTTCCTCGACCACAGGTACGTTTGGTAACTTTCCTGATGAGCGCTGAGCTGCCTTGGGCGGACCAAACTATTTTTTTCTGGTGAGTTTCCGTCGCAATTTTTTTTTTTTTTTTTTTTTTTTTTTGGCACACATGACAAAAAAACAAACAAATTGAACTCAACCGAACCTTGCCTCACCTATCCGAACCTTGACCTAACCTTTACCTTAACCTAACCTCACCTAACCTAACCTAACCTAACCTAACCTAACCTAACCTAACCTATACCTAACCTAACCTAACCTAACCTAACCTATACCTAACTTAACCTTAACCTAACCTAACCTAACCTAACCTAACCTAACCTTAACCTAACCTAACCTTAACCTAGCCTAACCTAACCTAACCTAACCTAACCTTTACCTAACCTAACCTTTACCTAACCTAACCTATAACCTACCTAACCTAACCTAACCTAACCAACCAAACACCGAACCAACCAAACCTAACCTATACCTAACTAACCTAACCTACTATACCTAACCTAACCTAACCTACCTAACCTAACCTAACCTTTACCTAACCAACCTTTACCTAACCAAACCTAACCTAACCTATTCACCTATAACCTACCTAACCTAACCTAACCTAACCTAACCTAACCTAACCTAACCTAACCTAACCTGAACCTACCTCAACCTTTACCTAACCAACTAAAACAAAAAAACAACAAAAACTTTATCGAACCTAAAACTGAAAAAAAGCGAACAAACCGTTACCAATTAATTCGAACGCTCAAACCCCAGAAAAAAATAGTTTCGTCCACCAAAGTGAGTTCGGTGTTCACTGTAATAACTAACCAACAAAGTTTTGTATCGATAATACTAAATAATAATAACTAATAGGATCTACCTGCAGTTTACAACACTTCTACTCATAATCAGATCTTACAAAATAATCATCTTCTCTCTCTCTAATCTCCTCTCATCATCCTCTCTCTCTCTCGTCTCTGCTCTGCTCAACTCCTCTCTACTCTCTCTCTCAAAATTCTCTCTCTCCAATCTCACTTCTCTCTCTCTCTCAATCACCTACTCTCTTCTCTCTATCTTCTATCTCATCATCTCTCTCTCTCATCTTCTCTTTCTTCACTATCTCACTATCTCTTCTCTCTCTCTCTCTCTCTCTCTCTCTCCTCTCTCTCTCTCTCTCTCTCTCTCTCTCTCTCGCACTATCTCACTATCTCACTATCTCTCTCTCTCTCTCTCTCTCCTCTCTCTCTCTCTCTCTCTCTCTCTCTCCTCTCTCTCTCTCTCTCTCTTCTCTCTCTCCAATCTCACTATCTCTCTCTTTATAGTTAAGATAGTTAAGCATTACAAGGCGCGTAGTTATAACCATCATCCTTGTAGAGTTAAGCATTAGCAGCATTTCTAACCCCTAATGATATGCAACACCCGTCGTAAATGAAAAATAACACAAAGGATTGGGGGTAGTTAACTAGCGGGGGGTCTGGGGGAACTGCGCCCCCCCCCTTGTTATGCCAGGAAAGTATTGGTTAATAGG
>JACEEZ010002386.1:0-30913 GCA_016584305.1 Chionoecetes opilio
GGGTTTGCTGGCACTGCCACAGCACTGGGTGCTGCACTGCATACGCACTGCTGGGTACTGGCACTGCACCACAGCTCCACTTCCCCCTGGGGTGCTGGCACTGCATCACAGCACTGCTGGGTCTGGCACGCATCACAGCCTGCTGGGTGCTGGCATCTGCATCCCCAGCCCACACCCTGGGGCTGGCACTGCATCACAGCACTGCGGGGTCTGGCACTGCATCACAGCACTGCTGGGTCCCGGCACTGCACCACAGCACTGCTGGTGCTGCATGCTCACGCACTGTTTGGTGCTGGCACTGCATCACAGCACTGCTGGGTGCTGGCACTGCTCACAGCACTGCTGGGTGCCGCACTGCACCACAGCACTGTTGGTGCTGGCACTGCACACAGCACTGCTGGGTGCTGGCACTCATCACAGCACTGCTGGGTGCCGGCACTGCATCACAGCACTGCTGGGTGCTGGCACTGCATCACAGCACTGCGGGGTTGCTGGCACTGCCCACAGCACTGCTGGGTGCTGGCACTGCATCAAGCACTGCTGGGTGCTGGCACGCATCACAGCACTGCTGGGTGCTGGCACTGCATCACAGCACTGCTGGGTGCTGGCACTGCACCACGCACTGCTGGGTGCTGGCACTGCATCACAGCACTGCTGGCACTGCCCCACAGCACTGCTGGGCGCTGGCACTGCACCACAGCACTGTTGGGTGCTGGCACTGCACCACAGCACTGCTGGGTCTGGAAACTGCACCACAGCACTGCTGGGCGGCTGGCACTGCACCACAGCACTGCTGGGCGCTGCACTGCACCACAGCACTGCTGAGTGCTGGCACTGCACCACAGCACTGCTGAGTGTTTGGCACTGCACCACAGCACTGCTGAGTGCTGGCACTGCACCACAGCACTGCTGAGTGCTGGCACTGCACCACAGCACTGCTGAGTGCTGGCACTGCACCACAGCACTGCTGAGTGCTGGCACTGCACCACAGCACTGCTGGGTGCTGGCACTGCCCCACAGCATTGCTGAGTGCTGGCACTGCACCACAGCACTGCTGAGTGCGGCACTGCACCAAACAGCACTGCTGGGTGCTGGCACTGCACCACAGCACTGCTGGGTGCTGGCACTGCACCCCCGCACTGCGGGGGTGCTGGCACTGCACTACGCACTGCTGGCTGGCACTGCACCACACCCACTGGTGAGTGCTGGCACTGCACCACAGCACTGCTGGGTGCTGGCACTGCACCACGCATGCTGAGTGCTGGCACGCACCACAGCACTGCTGGGCGCCAGCTCTGCACCACAACACTGCTGGGCACCGGCACTGCACCAAAACACTGCTGGCACCAGCACTGCACCACAACACTGCTGGGTTTGCCCCCACTGCAGCACACCCATTTGCTGGCACCACACTGCAGCACAGCATGCTGGGCGCCACACTGCACCCCCAACACTGCTGGGTCCCAGCACTGCACCACAACACTGCTGGGTGCCAACACTGCACCACAACACGGGCTGGGTGCCACACTGCAGCACAGCACTGTTGTGCGCCGGCACGGGCCATAATAGCACTGCCGGGTGCTGGCATGCACCACAACCCTGCTGGGTGCCACACTCCCCACCACACCATTTGCTGGGCGCCACACTGCACAACAGCAATGGGGCGCCAGCATACCCAACAGAAAGGGGTTTGGGTGCGGGCATGCCCCCCACAGCACTGTTGGGTGCTGGCACTGCCCCAAACACACTGCGGGGTTTCCACACTGAAAGCACAGCACTGTTTTTTGCGCCGGCATTTGCACCACAGCACAGCACCAAAAACCCCGGGCTGGGCCCCAAGCACTCACCAAAACCAAATGCTGGGCGCCAGCACTGCCCCCACAACACGCGGGGCCCCAGCACTGCACCACAACACTGCTGGGTCCCGGGCCCTGCCCCACAACACTGCTGGGCTCCAGCACAGCACCAAAAACACTGCTGGGCGCCACACGCACCAAACACGGGCGGGGGCGCCAGCACTGCACCACCCCCAACCTGTTTGGGCGCCACACGCCCCAAAACCCAAGTGGGCGAAGCACAGCACCCCCAAAAATCCCGGGCCCCCAGCATTTGAACCAAAACACGCTGGGGGCCAAGCCTGCCCCACAACACTGCGGGGGCACCAGCACTGCACCCACAACACTGCTGGGCGCCAGCCCTGCACCCCCAAACACGCTGGCGCCAGCCCTGCACCACAACACTGAGGGGCGCCGCACGGGCCCCAAAACCCAATCTGGGCACCAGCACTCCCCAACCACAAAAACTGGGGGGCCCCAGCACTGCCCCAACACACTGCGGGGGCCCCGGCACTGCCCACAACACACGGGGGGGGCCAGCACAGCCCCAAAACAACTGCGGGTGCCGGCACTCACCACAACCTGCTGGGCCCGGGCACTGCAACCAAAAACCCTGGGGCGCCGGCACTCCCACCAAAAAAATGCTGGGTGCCAGCACTGCACCACAACATGCGGGGCGGGGCACTGCACCAAAAAAACCCCTGCGGGGTGTGGGCCACAGCACCACAACACTGTGGGCGCCGGGAAACCTCCCACCACAACAATGCTGGGCGCCGCCTTTGCACCACAACACTGCGGGGCGCCGGCACGGCACCAAAAACAATGTGGGCGTGGGAAAACGGAAACCCACAAACCCCGGGGCGCCGGCCGGACCAAAAACACTGGGGGTTTCCCCGGCACTGCACCACAACACTGTGGGGGGGGGGGGGGGGGGGGGGGGGGGGCCCACTGCACCACAAACATTTGGGGGGCCCGGCCCTGAAACCACAAAAAGGGGGGGCCCGGGCACACACCACAATATTTTGGCTGGGCGCCGCACGCACCCCCAAACATGCGGGGCGCCACCCCGGCACCAAAAACACTGCGGGGGCGCCACGGGGCACCAAAACACTGCGGGGCCCCACCCACAGCCCCAAAACACTGCTGGGCCCAGCACTGCACCACAACACTGTGGGCGCCAGCACAGCACCACAACACTGCGGGGGCGCCAGCACGCACCACAACACTGCTGGGGCGCCGGCCCCGGGCACCACAAACACTGCTGGGCACCACCCACTGCCCCCAAAAAACACTGGGGGGCCCCAGCACTCCCCACCACGGGGGGGGCGGGGGGGGGGCCAAGCCAGCCTCACCAAAAACCCCTGTTTTGGGGCCAGCACTGCACCACAACCCTGCTGGGCACCACACTGAAAACCACAAAAACTGCGGGGCGCCAGCACCCCACCACAACGTGTTTGGGCGCCAGCCACTGCCCCACAAAAATGTGGGCCCCAGCACTGCACCACAACACTGTTTGGGGCGCCAGAAATGAAACCAAAACACTGCTGGGCCCCCAGACTGCCCAACAACATTTCGGGGCACCAGCACGCCCAAAACCCCTGTGGGCGCCAGCACTGCACCACAACATTTGCCCTAAAATTTTTGCCCTCACTTTTATTCGTTTTTTTGGGACTTTTTGCTTTGCCGGGCCCAAAAAGGAACCCTGGAATTTTGGGTTGTGACCCAAACAACCCCTTTCATTTTCATAATCAAAAAATGATACTATTGATATAATCATCATCTAGTATATACAATTATCCTTACTAAATTTTTATTTGTGAATAAAATTTTAAGTGTGTGGGGTGCGTGTGTGTGCTTTGGAAAACAAAGAAAGGTGGTGAAGGGAAGTTTGGGGAAATACATAAGATGGTTTGGGAAAGGAGCAGGGGGGAAACAGTGTGAATAAACACCCCCAAAAAATGAGGGGAAAGGGCAACCCACCCCCTTGCCACACTCACACCCCTCCTGCCCTGACCCCGGCCCCGGATATGAGGACAAAAACCCACAGGGCCTACAAAGCATACCCCCTTTTCAGAAAGGGAAATTTTCCCCAAAAAAAAGTTTTTTTTGTTTTTTAAACATTTAATTTTTTTTAAAAAATTTATATATAAAGAAAAGTTTGAAAAAAAAGGCAGCAAACCTGTAGCGGGGAAAAAAATATTCTGCATATAGAAAGAAAACCCTACTTGTTTTACTACTTGTCATTTAAAAACACAAAGAAAGGGAAAAATAACAACAGACAAAAAACAAGTCCTTTTGGGTAAAAAATATCTTACATGAATACGTTTTTTAAAACATTAAAAATGAAAAAAAAACCCAGAAAACATTTCGGATTATGTTTTTTTTTCCCGTTTCCTGCAAATTTTGAGTGGGCTTGGTAGATGGGGGTGATGCTACTGAGCCAAGATCTGTTGGTAAGAATGAGCATTGACATTACACACCTACTTTTTCTCTTTATCTATAAATCCACCCTCTGACCCCTGTTCCTAATTTATCCCCTTTGGGGGTTCCCGCCTTAAAATTTCCTCCTTGCATGCTGTAAACCCCCTCATTCTTCTCTTTACCCTTTTTTCCCCCAAAAATCTAACTCTTGCCCTCCCATTTCCTGGGGGTCGGGCCTTGAATAACCCCTCGCACTAATACCTAAACATACTCTTTTTGTCCCTCTCACTTTCGCCACCTTTTTTATAGACCCAAAACCCCCTCAAATGTTGGGGTTCACCCCCTTCAACCCCTCCCATTTATCCCCACCCTTTCTTTTTTTCCCAAAACCCGTATTTTCAAAAACACCCTTTTATTATTCCACCTATATTTTTCTTGCACTAAAAGGGCCCCTTTCAAAAAACAATTTTAACTGCCCATATTTAAATGGGGCCCTCCCCCATGCCTGGGGAAAAAGTGGCAAATGGGGCTTTTACCTTTAAGCCTTATCATGAGAACATAAAAAATTTTCCCGTGTTTAGTCCCAAAAAGCTTGTAAAAAAAACAAAAGCTTTTAATAAAAAACAAAAAAATTCGCTGTTTGCAAACAAAAAAAAATCTCTAATAATGTGTTTTTGCTAGAAGGCGGTTTGGGGTTTCCTTTTGTCCCCCTAAATTGGACCCTTTATATTTCAAGTGGCAGTATTTGTTTTTATCATCTATCTTAAAAGTTTTTCCTTTTAGTTCATGTTTAAAATGTAAAAATTTAATCTTTATTGCTAGTGTTGTGACTGAACAAAACAGCAACATCACAGACCGCTGAAAAAAACCCCTAAAAAGTAAGTGAGCGAGTTTTTGGATTACTATAAATGTACAACTTGTTATTTATCGGTAAACCCTCTAAACACATCACTTTTTAATTTCTTTTGTAATTTGATAATTGAGGGCATAAACCAAAGGGGGACAAAGGGATAAAAAAAAAAAATTTCCCCTTTTCCAACACGTTTAACAGCTTTTAGTATAGGATAAAACACTAAAGATCCTGGGGCTCGGTTTGAACAGCTAAATTTCCCCTTATAGTTAAGTAACAAAAACTAAAATCCCCTTTGAAAGAACACCTGCAGGGGACGCGAACCAGATGAGCAAGGGGGATACTATTTACCTTTCCCACGGGGGGATGCCTGGCGATGCTGCGCCGGGGGGAACGCCAGAGTGAGGAAATCCTTACTTTTAAACCCCGTTGTTTTCCCACCCTGGCGAACCCGGGTGGGCGGATGTGAGTGTTTGCCCCCCTAACCTTTTCCTATTTTCGCTCGACTTTGGCAGAATACTCAAGAAAGGCGCAAGAAACCCAAATTTTTTTACACTACAGTCGACAGCATGGTACGGGTGACGTGTGGGTCTTTTAGGGGAACTCCCATCTATGTTCATTCATGAAAAAAGTGGGCGAGTGTGCCAAATCCTGACTAGCGCTAGTCAGTTTTTTCTCCCCAACAAGCTACATGGTCCGGTTGGTTTGAGATTATTTCTCATTTATTTCACGTGTAGGAGCGGACCAAAATTCAGCATGTAGTGCCAGTCACTGTTTACCTCCCAACATAGCTACACAGGCTGGTTGTGTGTGATTATTTCTCATTTATTTCACTTTTTTTTTTTTTCATATATTTTCCACCCTTGGGAAAATACCCTCGCTATGACGGACAATCGGCTAAAACGGAAAACTCCCCGCCCCTTAGTCCGTTATATCGGGGTTTTGACTGATATATATAATATATATATATATATATACATACAGGGAGGCCCCGAAGATACGAGCAGTTTAAGGTTCCACCGGGCATACTCGTAAAGCGAAATTTCTTTTATAGCGAAATAATAACTAATGGTAAAATATAGGTTTGGTTCCAGGACCCCATCAAAGACATGTTTTTCAAGCTAAATAAACTCTACCAAACCACAACAAACACACAGCGTCTATATTACCCACACTTTTATATTAACCTATATTACCTATTCTGTAGAAAAAGCATTCGAAAGAAAAAATAGCACACAAAATAACATAACTGCACATTAATTAAACATAAAACATGCATAACACTCACAATACAAGCAAAAAAGACGTTGTACTGTAGGGGGCGCCGCGTGATACAAAGAGAGGGTATGTAGCTGTCCCAAGGTTGGGGCCCACACCTGGCTAATTACCCTAAAGGTCAGGCCTCCCCATATGCTTAATTACCCTTCAGGTCATCCCTTGCTGGGGGTGACCTGACTGGGGTCAACTAAATCCCCCTTTGTCCAGCCCTGGAGTCCTGTATTCAGTCAGTTACCTACCTACCAGGACAGAGGCAACACATCACTCCTCTCCCTGTATTCCTCGTGGCATCACTCCGCTGTAACTTACGATATTTGCGGCGCATAAGACGCCCCTCCGCTAAGATGCACCCCTATTTTACAAGGAGGTTTTGAGAAGACAAATTTGGGGGTTTTTTTGATTGGAATTTTTTTTTCTCGTAAATTTATCATATGTAAAAAAAAAAAAAAAGGATTTGTAGGGGAAAGCAAATGATTATGAGCAGGTACCTCGATAAATATTCACAGTGCAATGAATGTGAATGAAAATTATACTAGTTAAAATGTAAAGGGAATGACGGTAACCAAAATCGGTCATAATATATTGCAGGATGCCCCCACGAATTGATATTCTAATATTTGCTACCATGACATATAGCTTAGATTTAATGTAGTAAGTATCCCTTTTTGCTTTTCTGCTATGGTTTAGACTGTGGAAAATTTGCAGTATAAAATATTGGTTTTATTTTTGGAAATAGGTTTTCCAAGACTCTTCCCTACATCATCGTGTAGCTTTCTTCATTCTGAGTATTTTGAGCCCCATTTCCCATGGCGCAATTGAATAATAATGGCTTTTACACGTACTACCAAAAATCTACCTTTTATTTCAGCCAGAAGGTTAAGGGTTACGTTAAATCAAATTAGGTTAGGCTAGAGGGGGTTTGGTTTAGTAACAGATGATATAAAAAAAAAAAACGAAAATGACCAATAACATGGCAGTGAAAAGCTAGCAATGTTTGCGGGGCGGACCTGGAGGGCAGGTTGGCCCCTCCCCACACCACACGTTGAACAAACATTGAATTCCGACAAAAACGAGAGCCAGATTAAAAAACACATCAAACTATTCAGGAGGACAAAGGGTTTCGGCCTCGAAATCGGTGGTTTCCCAATAACAAAAATTTACGTAGAATTTTTAGGTAACACTGTAAGGTAACCATCTTTTCCTCTTGTTATTTTTGAAGGGCAGCGTTGTCGGGATTGACAATATTTGCACCTGGTTACACCTATGAACTATCACAGTCGCGGGGGTTTGATTAGTCTTCTTCGGGAAAAGGTACAGGTGAAGGCTGGTTCACACTCTGAAATCACAGCAGCTTTCCGTCAGCCGTGCCTGTATTCACACAAATTCGTCACGGTTCCGTCATTTTTCGGCAGTTCCTGCTAAACCCTCTAAGCAGGCATGGTGCCTCAGAGGCTATGGTTAAAGAAATTTGCATCAATAGCGCTTCTTGGATGGAAGAAGAGGAGTTGAACTCTAAAAGACACTGTTTGGGTACGTAAAGCCTTGGAAAATGACAATTATCAGCAACGGGACAGTCTCATTACGTTAAAATATTCTTCCCCAGAAACCGTTACGCGACAGGACGGTGATGTATTGGAGCCGTGACGGTGGCGCACCGTTTAGTGTACCAAGTCTATTTGTTTGAATGTAAGAAATTCTAACGGATGTGATGAGACGATGCCGTGTCACCATGATGGTATGGTGTGATTCGGCCTTGAGGCGGACGGTGTGGCGCCGTGATGGATCTTGGTCTTTGTGTACCGTGTGGAAGACTTTTGTCCCATCTACATCTACCGGTGCAGCCTTTTTACTAGTACTTTCATACAGTTTCCTTATCCGTAGAGGTACAGGGGTGAGGATTGAGGTGGTACAAATGCCTATGCTGTCTCCTATCCCACCTTGCTTACCACTGTAGCGGCGCTAGAAACCCCAAAACACACCTGCATCGGCCTAGGCCACCCCCTACTGGGACCAGGATTAGGGGGTTGACCTGACGCGACCTGACTTGTCCTTGCCGACACAACTGCAACTCCAGCCAGGTAATTCAGTCAGCCACAGGACACACACAGACACACACGCCACGCACCTCTTGTCCCCACGTTGTACAATGACTCGCTGTCAAATAACAAGAAAGCCACGATGCCCTTTCTCCATCCTTGTGTGTAAAACAGACTCCCCAAGATACTACACTCCCTCTCACCGCTCACACACAAATAAAATTTTAAAACACGTTTCTTTGTTTCACTATTCCATTTATCAACAATACTCAGTCCAGCAAAAATTCTATCACCATTTTCTGCCTCCTCCTATCATCTCCCTTTCCCAAATGTTGTGTCAACTGTGTGGCCCAAGTTTGAATGCGGGTTAAGGCGACATCTAATATGCGGGATGTTTGTTTTCCATGGGTGCGGGGAGGAGTCTGGCGGGTAAAGACCCATGGTGGTGCGCGGAGGCGTCCCCCGAGTGAAGTATCCCTGGTGAAGGGGGCAGACCTGAGATATCAGACGTTTTACAATGGAGAGCAGCAGAGGGGGGTGGATGATGTTTACCCTCTGACCACGGCCACTTGGCAGCAAAAAATCGCTATCTTGTTGCCCAGCTCTTATTTTCTCTTAAACTCCAACCTTTTTTTAGTATTATGCATTACTGTTGATAACACAGTTACTAATTTGTGCTCAGTGAACTAATGCTCAAACACAGATCACTTCAGACCCCTTTAGTAATATACCACCGGCTGTTCTGACTCTTTTGCCCGACCTCTCATGCGCTAATATGGCCGCATTAGACGCAGGGTGAACTTTGCATTCCCTTTTTAAGGGAAAAATCTGCGTCTTATGCGCCGGGAAATACGGTACCTACATTCCCGCCGTAATAAACTTGGTGTGTGAACTCTGTGTTTGGTGTCCTCTCTCTGTGTTCCTCGTGGCGTCACTCCGCTGTACTTACCTACATTCCCGCGTAATAAACGGGTGGTGAACGCTGTGTTGGTGTAACCCGGTCTAGTAAGTGTACACTACAGTAGGGGTAGGTAAGGGACAAGGGAGGGGTGCGCATACCTCTTCCACTGCCCACAAACTCGTTTTCTGTGCATCGGAATCATTGTACATCATCATACAGCCCAATGCATACGTGGTAGGCGCGCATTTTGAACTTGGTAATTTTACTATATATATATATATAATAATATTATATATATATATATATATAAAATATATACCGGTATATATATAATATTATATATATACATATATATATATACACTATTATATATATATATAATTATATATATATATATATTTTATAACTTATATATATATATATATATATAATTATATATATAATATATTACACGTATATATATATATATATTATATATATATATATTATATATATAAATTATATATATATTATTATTTTATTTTATTATATATTAATATATATATATATATATATATAAATATATTTTATTTCACGTATTTTATAAAATACACTACCCTCCCGAGTTTCGCGCTTGCTTTCTTCTTCGGCATAGCGCGAAACTCGGGGATCGCAAAACTCGGGTATTGAAAAACTGTAAAAATGCTTATTTAGTCCGGTTTTTTTTCTTTTTTTCTTCTTCTTGATGTGTTTTGTGTCTGTGTGTGTGTGTGCCTACAGCGCCGTTAGGCCAGTGACCTCCAGGGGGTGGATGGTAGGCCCTGTAGGTTAACTTGAGGGCTGGTACCTACCGATTTTACAGCTTATAAGACTCACTTTTTTCCCCAAAAAATATCCTGAAAATGCCCCAAAACCCCTGTCCACTCAGCAGTGAATGGGTACTGGGTGTTAGCCCAGGTACTGCCAGGTACCAACCCAGTACCCGGTACTGGGTTTTTGACCCGCCTCCCGGGCAATGCCCTCCTCTCTTCTCTCCTGTCTCCTCCAGTACCTCCAGAAACCCCAGTACCACACACGTCATGGTTAATCACTTATAAAGGAGTATGTTGTGGTAAATAAGTAAGGAACGGCGGGGGGGTGTAAGGTAAGGTGCTACTTATTTCGAGGTGTTACCCATCTTATGCGACATCGGCTGCTCCTGTAGAGAAAAAAAACAAACAAAAGGGGAAAAAAAAACAAACCAAAACTACAATACATGCTATACTAAGCCTATTATAAGCCTATTATAAGCTCGAGCACGAGCTTGAAGACGACCTTTCCAAAGTGATACTAAGCAGAAAAGGGCACAAGAAAAGAAGAAGTCTGAGTGGCGTTCTCGGTGACCCGAGTTCGATCCTTGATGAGGGCTTGTAAAAAACCACTTTAAAAAAAACTTCTCGCACCCTTGAGTGGCCTAAGAACACCCAGACGCTGCCCATTAACTCTACCTTCGATTGTGAGTGCATCGGAGGACACAGGGGGGGGCATGAGCCTCTAATCACAGGGTCACTATAGAAATTCTGTCTGCGCCACCACGGGCAAGGGCCAACCATCACAGCCCTCAAATTTAAACCTCCAGGGCCTACCCTCCCCCCTCTGGAGGTCACTGCCTAACGGTGCTGTAGCCACACACACACACACACAAAAAAAACGCGAACCTCGGGGAATAATGCGCGAAAGTCGGGATGGTAAGAATTTAGGAACTCAGCGCGAAACTCGAGGATCGCGAAACTCGCAAGGTGAACTCGGGGGGGTAGAGTTTTTAATTATATATATATATATATAATATATAATATATATATATATAATAATATATATATATATAATATATAAAAATAATATAATATATTATATATAATATATATATATATACTCACAAACCTCGATTTCCCGGATATCGGATTTGCCGAAAAAAATCCGAGGTCGGGGGATGTCAGTCTCGGACTTTTTTTTTTTTTTTTTTTTTTTCCCCGTTAAATCCCTGGCCCTGTGTAAATTGCCAAAGTTGTCCGGGGGCCGAGCGGTTGAGGTTTCCGTCCCCCTGGTCAGTGTCCACCCTCCCGCCAGGTGGCAGCTCTCGGGGGTTATTGTTTACACTTGGGCCACGACACTCACGGGTTCCCTCACAGCCTCCGTTGCCCCCGACCCCATGCCCCGGTGCGGGAACGTCTCTTGAGACTAGAACATTTTTCTGCTGCCTCCCGCCAGGTGGCTGATGCTCGCGGACGAAAAATCCGCGGCGGGGTATTTTGATATTTCGGTTGCCGGACGTAAATACAGAGTGGGTTTAAACGTCCGGGGGTGGGTCAGGGCATGGACTTTAACTTGCGTTTCCCGGACTTTTGGGGTCCCGACCAGGCCCCCCCCTTTAGCCCGGGGGAAATGAGGTTTGTGGGTGTATAATATATATTTTATATAATAAATAAATATTATATAAATATATATATATATAATAAATATATATATACTACGCCCCGAGTTTCGCGTTTGCTTTCTTCCGGGGGGCAAGCGCGAAACTGCGGATCGCGAAACTCGGGTATTAGAAACACTGAAAAAATGTTTTATTAGCCCGTTTTTTTTTTTTTTGGGGGGGGGGGGTGGTTGCCTACAACCCCGTTAGGCAGTGACTTCCAGGGGTGGGAGGTAGGGCCCGGGAGGTTAACTGAGGGCGGTTATCTCCGTATTTTAAGTTTATAAATAAATTTTTCCCCAAAAAATATCCTGAAAATGCCTCAAGCCCCTGTCCCCCCAGCGTAAAGGGTATTGTAGCCTAGGGTTTGTGACCCGCCTCCGGGTGGGGCTTCGGAAAACCTCGTGGGAAAGAGGGGGGGAGGAGAGGAGCTTGAGATTGAGTTTGGTTTTGGGGGTCCCCCAGCGGATGCTTTTTTGGTCTGAGGGGGAGCTTGAACTATCTTGTCACTGTGGTTTTGTTTACAGTGTTATATGCAAAAACGTCACAATGCCCTTCCCCTCTTTTCTCCTGTCTCTCCAGTACCTCCCGAAACCACAGTACCACACAACGTCTGGTTAAACACTTTTAAAAAGGGGTATTTTTTTAAATAGTAAGGAACGGCGGGGGTGTAAGGGAAGGTGCCTACTTATTTTTTAGGTGTTTATCTTATGCGACACGGTGCCCCAAAAAAACCAACAAATGGAAAAAAACAAAGCAAAATACAAACTATACTAGCCTTTAAATACTTTTACTAAGCAGGGAAAAAAGGAAGATGCCCGAGTCTCTTATGGGGGCGGTAGCAGAGTGGGTTTGCGCAAAATAATTGAAGTTCGAGCACGAGCTTTACAAGACCTACAAAAAGATACTAGCGAAAAAGGGTTTCCCAAGAAGAAAGAAATCTTTGAGGGCGTTCCGGTGATCCGAGTTTGAGCCTTTATGGGGGGCTGTAAAAAACCCCTTTAAAATCTTTTTTCTGCCTGTTGGGCCTAAGAAAACCACACGCTGCCCCCAAAATTACTGATTGTGAGTGCATGGAGGACCAGGGGGGAGCATGAGCCTCTAATCACAGGCGTCACTATAGAAATTTTGTCTGCCCCCCGGGGCGCCCAAAAAGGGGCCCAACCCCACAGCCCTAAGTTAACCTCCGGGCCCACCTCCCCCTCCCGGAGGGGACTGCCTAACGGCGCGTAGGCACGCACACACGAAAAAAAAAAAAAAAAAAAAAAAAAAAAAAAAACCGAAATCGGGGATATAAGGCGAAAATCAGGGTGGGAAAAATTTGGGGTCAGGCGAAAATCAAGGATCGCGAAACTGCATAGCGTGAAACTCGGGAGGGTAGTGTATTTTTTTAAAATATATATTAATATTATAATATATATTAATATTATATATTAATTATATATTATATATTATATAATTATAATATATTATATAAAGGGGGGCCCGTTTTACGAGCATTTAAAAATAGAAATCCAGATAGAGATTTTGGAATTAGGGGCTTTTTCAATATACGAGATCGAAAATCCAAAAGTTTCACATTAAACTGGGGTGAAAAATTACCCAAATTTTTTACTAAAAAAAAATTTCAAAATTTTACTAAAATTTTATGATTTTACCTAAGGGTTTTACGATAATCAATCTGAAAAAAATGATAATTCCCGGTGGGTCAGTACAACAATGTGGCCTACCAAAAATTTTACAAAACCCGGGCGAGAAGCCCGCAAGGGGGTAGTTTGGCCCGCAACAACCTGCCTCGCCTACCTAGAACACTTCCCCAAGAGGAAGCTACAAAGCTCCCTCGATAGGTCGTAAACGAGTAGGAAGTTTTTGATGGCTAAGGCGTCATCCGTCCCGCCCAAGACAAACAGTTTTTAAAATTCTCGACCAATAACGCCAGCGATACATATTTCCAGGCAAGAATGGCATGCCAGATCCCTCTCCCCCTTTCGCCCGTCAGTCTAAAACTAATTCTGTTTTATTTTGAATGCTTGCGTTTTTAAGTAGTTTTAATGTATCAGATAGTAACATATATAAGTAAGGAGCCTGTTGTTGCTAGTGTATTGGTGGTAGAAGGTGTGTATGTGTGTTAAAATGGTGAATATTTGTGATATGGGGCGGCTCCGCGGCAAGTATTTCTCCGTCACTCTCTGCCCCTCCAGCTCGGCCAGCAGTCACCTCATCATAACATCTTTAAATCACCCTTATTTAAGGTGACACACGGTGCTACATTGATTTAGATAATGACACGTGGATATAACATCTCACCATAATCACTAAGTTGTATAATAATGAGTGATAAGACATTTAAGCCTGCCTAAACCTACCTTGGCGGAGGAGGCGGCGGCCTGCCCCGTCCGCCGTCTCTCTCAAAAACCGCCGTCATCCGCCTCACCTGTGCCTTCCTGAAGAAGACAGTCAGCTCCTACGCCTGTGATAGCACCATAGGATATCACCAGTGATCATAGGATTCCTCAAAGGGTCCTCGCTTTCCTACTAAATAATTACCAAGGAGATCTCCGCTGGCGGCGGACATCGGCTGCCGCCCGCACAACACAACACCCCGTTATCAGCTATATAATATGTGCCTTCCTGAAGAAGTCAGGTCAGCTCCCACGCATGTGATAGCACCATAGGGTATCACCAGGGACCATAGGATTCCTCAAGGGGTTCTCGCACCCCTACTAAATATTACCAAATTTTATTATAGCTTGAAAAACATTGTCTTTTTTTTTTTTTTTTTTTTTAATTGTTGGGTTCCTGGAACCAAACCTATATTTTACCATTAGTTATGTGTTTCGTTATACGAGATTTCGCTTTACGAGTATGCCAGGTGGAACCTAACTGCTCGTATCTTCGGGACCTCCCTGTATATTATATATATATATATATAATACAGTAAAAGCCTTATAACTCGGCACGATAGGGGCTCTGGCCCTTGCCGAGTTATTCAATGTGCCGAGTTATGCAATGTCCTCCTCTGATATGGGTAAAAAAAAAAAAAAAAAACAGTACTGTAAAAGCATAAAAACTACATTACCAATGAACGGTAGCAGCAGGCATGTAATCCAAGGAGAGGGGAGCCTTGTTGTAACATGTAAAGATGTTAGGGGGACTCAGTCGCATTTTAACACTGGTATCACTTTAATCACTTTATAATCACAACTCTGTACTGTATTGTATACAGTACTGTACCTGTACACTAATTTACATTACTTGAGCACTTAGTTACTGCAACACTATGCCCTGTCCATTAACTCTACCTTCGACTGCGAGTGCCTGGGAGGACACAGGGGGCGCATGAGCCTCTAATCACAGGCGTCACTATAACAATCCGCCTGTGCACCACGGGTGAGGGCCAACCATCACAGCCCTCAAGTGAGCCTCCAGGGCCTACCATCCCACCCATGGACTCACTGCCTACACGCGCTATAGGCATAGGTGTAAAAAAATAAAATAAAAAATGGAAAAAAAATGAAAAAAAAAGTAAAAAAAAGAGAAGAAAAAAAAACTTGTGTCTTTGCCATGCCGAGTTATAAGGCTTTTACTGTATATATATATATATATATATATATATTATATATATATATATATATATATATATATATATTATATATATATATATATATATATATATATATTATACGCATATAGTATAATTATAGACTATATTAATATAACGTATTTTGCCGGGCTAAGAACACCTCCGCATAAATTTTTGAGGGAAAAAAAAANGAAAAATCTGTAGTCGAACCTTCCCTTTTTTAGTCTCTCCACTTTGTCCTTATGCTTGATTCTTGCATGGATAAATCTGTAGTCGTATATCCTATTACCTTCTTTCAGTCTCTCCACTTTGTCCTTATGTTTTGATTCTTGCTGGATAAATCTGTAGTCGTATATCCATTACCTTCTTTCAGTCTCTCCACTTTGTCCTTATGCTTGATTCTTGCATGGATAAATCTGTAGTCGTATATCCTATTACCTTCTTTCAGTCTCTCCACTTGTCCTTATGCTGATTCTTGCAGGTAAATTGTAGAACAGTTTGGGTTTTTCCCTGACATTGTCAACTCTACCCTTCTCATAACTTCTTCTCTTCCTCTCCCCTTAGGCACACATAGCCCATTTCTTGCAAATTTTATAGTCTTCTTTATTTTTTTTGTGTCCGATATTTCTTACTTTTTTCCATGCCTCCTCCCTTATTCTCTTTGCCCTCTCACCCCTTTCCCATTAAGCCATTTTTCTTGCCCTTCTTCTTGGTGTATACAGTGTACGTGTTATTCAACTCCTTTCTCACATGGGCTCAGAAAAATGTTGTATTTCACTAGCACAGCGGCCACTCCTTGCATTTCTTACCAGGAAAATTTCTTCAACACTATTTTGTCAGCTTTCCATGGTAGTTTTTACAAAGTCTCTTCTGCTCCTTTTGTACAATTCTTCTTCCTCCTTTATGTCCTCTTTCGTCTCCATTTCTAAGTTTAGAGGGTCACTTTTTTTTTTCCCCTGTTTTTTGTGTGTGTGTATTTACCTAGTTGTATTTACCTAGTTGTAACATACAGGAAAAGAGCTAGCTCGTACTGTCCCGTCTCCAAATCTTCTATTATCCAGCTTGCCTTTGAAGTCCTGAATACTTTTTGCATTAATCACTTTGCATCAAGGTTGTTCCAGGCTTCTATGCTTCTATAGGAAGCTGTATTTTTGTATGTCCCGTTTTGTGTGTGTGTGTGTTACTGAATGATCCTGCCTTGATGGACACGAGTGCCTGGCAATCATTAAGGAGGTGGATGGCTGGGGAAATTTACATTGAGTGGAGGAATCCATGGAGACAAACCACAGATTGTGTCTCACAGATGATAACAAAGGTAATTAAGCTACAAGTGCTTTGGCACAGGAATATCAGACGGTCATTGTGCTTTATACATCTACGTACGTACGTAACTATATGTAGTAATACCTACCTTAATTACCACACTTGCCCTAAAAGTGTTCTCCAGAATGCATCTTGTATTACATGGCGGGTGAGGAAGACAGAAGCGTAACGGGGGGGGGGTCTACTTATTGCCTTCTCTCTTCTCAACTTGCTGTTGTGTGATATTCTGAGGAGATTCCTGAAGGGGCAGTCTTGGTCAAGGGGGAGAATAGGGAGTGCTCTGTTGACAGAGACTTGCATGTGGCCGCATTATGGAGCCAGGTGATGCTTCCATGAGAGTAATGCCCGGATTGACAGAGGCCTCACATTGCCCTGGGCCACAATTTTACCTTTGGAATCCCTTTCAGTATGTCCTTCCAACAGGCATAGGACTCAGCCTGGTAATGATGATTCGGAAATTAATCTTTTCCTTTTTGGTGTCCCGGACGAGGATTCGAACCTACAACCATTCAGCAGAACGTGCACCCACTTGGCACGCTGACCGACTGTGTCAGTAGGAACGTCCCACTGACAAAGCGGTTCTGGAAAATTTATGCATACAGAAGTGAGTCTGGATTTTTGTTTACTTGTGTGTTTCTGTTTGGAAAAATATCTCAGTGTGGTGAGATCAAACAGTAAAGTAAAGCGTCGGCTATGAAAGTTTTTGACAGTCACCCCACTGTCCTCTGACTTAAAATTGTAGCAAGTTTGGAAAACTTTTCACGGCTCATTGATAGAAATACAGGAGAACCTCGTTTATCCGGCACCCTCAGGGGGGGAGCGCATGCCGGATAACTCATCTTGCCGTTGTTTTGAGAGTTACTCTTATGGAATCGCCCAAAATCCCTTTTTTTTTTTTTTTTTTTTTCCCATCATAAGGAACCGGCCAAGGGCCCCAAAAAAAAATGGGTAACACAAAGCCCGCTTTGTTGCCAGTCCCCATAAAGAAGACAGTAAGAGAATAAAATAAAAAAGTGGGGGTGAGCCAATTTAGTTCGGGAGGTGTCTTTTTATCTTCTTTTGAAAAGATGTAAGTCATAGGAAAGTGGAAAAATAGAAACAGGAAGAGAGTTCCAGAAAAAAAAAAAAAAAAAAAAAAAAAGCCGGGTGATTTGTTTTGTTTTGACTCCCGGTTGTTTTTTAAAACCGTTTAAAACGGGGTTTTCCGAGTTGGGGGTTTTTGGCCCCTTTTTTTCGCATCATATTTTGAAAAAGCTTTTTAAGGGGTTAAGAAGGGGGGGGTTTTTAAAAATAGCCCGGGCTGGTGGGGTTTCACACACCAAGACATACTATCCCTAAAGCACAGCAAATGTTTTAACGGGGATATTTTTCACAACAAGGACCTCTTCCCCTTCTGGTACGAGAAAACCAACCAGGGGGGTGGTGGGGGTGGCGGGGCTTCTGAGTGAAAATCAAGAAAAAGTGGTTCCCCGAGGCGGGAGACAACCCCGGGCCTTTGTGAAAACCTTTCCTACACGCAAGAGGCCAACCCAGCATCCCGTCCTCAGTTTCAAAACTCTTTCTT
Source organism: Chionoecetes opilio (assembly GCA_016584305.1). Lineage (NCBI taxonomy): Eukaryota > Metazoa > Arthropoda > Malacostraca > Decapoda > Majidae > Chionoecetes > Chionoecetes opilio. The sequence goes on from JACEEZ010002386.1 coordinate 18,220, forward strand.
CCGTCAGTTTTTTAAACTGGATTTTTTTTTTCCCCCGAATCAGGAAAAAAACCCCCGTGTGCACGGCCGGCCCTGCACGTTTCGGGGCGCCCACGGCCACCCCCCCGCCCCTGGCACCCCGGGAGCTAAAATTCCTGAGCTTTTCTGTGAGATCCGAGACTGTTGGAAGGCAGAGGAGGGGCCCTTGTGCCTAATTGTAAACGGCAGGAGGCAAGGCGCCCGCTGATTCCCGGGTGGGCCCCGGGTGGTTTTCCCCAGGAGGGGGCAAAACCCGGTTCGGCAAAGTTTCCCCCCGTTGGCAGTGGTGTTCTGGACCCCGGGTTTTTTGCAAAGCATGGAGTGCGGCCCCAGGAGGCGAGGGCAAACCCCCCACGTGTACGTGAACCCCCTTTTTTTTGGGGGACCTTTGGTTGGCTATGTTTCATGTTTGACTAACCCCCCTGTTAGGCATGAATGCTTTTTGTATGCTGGCCCTTTTTAGGCATGAATGCTTGTTTTGTATGCTGAACCCTCTGTTAGGCATGAATGCTTGTATTGTATGCTGAAAACCCCTGTTAGGCATGAATGTTTTGTTTTGTATGCTGAGACCCTGTTAGGCATGAATGCATTGTTTTGTATGCTGAGCCCCTTTGTTGGCATGAATGCATTGATTGTATGCTGAAAACCTTTGTTGGGCATAAATGTTTGTATTGTTGCTGAACCCCCGTTGGGCATTGAATGCATGTATTGTATGCTGAACCCTCTGTTAGGCTGAATGCATTTATTGTATGCTGAAACCCTCTTTTTAGGCATAAATGCATTGATTGTATGTGAGCCCTCTGTTAGGAGAATGATTGATTGTATGCTAAACCCGTTGGGGCAGAATGATTGTATTGTATGCGAACCTTGTTGGCTGAATTATTGTATTGTATGTGAGCCCCCTTGTTGGCATGAAGCATTGATTGTATGGAGCCCCCCTTTTTAGCATGAATGATTGTATTGTATGCTAACCCTCTGTTAGGCATGAATTTTGATTTATCAAAACCCTCTTTTTAGCTGAAGTATTTATTGTGCTGAACCCCCGTTAGGCATGAATGCTTTTGTTTTTGTATGCTGAAACCCTCTGTTAGGCATGAATGCATTGATTGATGCTGAGACCCTCTTTTGGGCCCGAATGCATTGTATTGTTGCGAGACCCTCTGTTGGGCATAATGCTTGTTTTGTATGCTGAGCCCCCTCTGTTAGGATAAAATGATTGTATTGTATGCTAAAAACCCTTTTTTTAGGCATAAATGCATTGTTTGTAGCTGAGACCCCTCTGTTGGGCATAATGCTTTTATTGTAGCTGAGCCCCTTTTGGGCAGGGAAAGATTTTTGTATGGGACCCTCTGTAGGCAGGAATGCTTGATTGTAGCTAAACCCTCTGTTAGGCATAAAATGCAGATTGTTTTCTAAAACCCCTTTTAGGCAGAATGCTTTGTTTTGTATGCTAAAACCCCCTCGTTAGGATGAATGCATTGTATTGTATGTGAAACCCCCCTGTTAGGCATGAATGCTTGTATTGTAGCTAAAACCTCTTTAGGCATGAATGCATTGTATTGTATGTAAAACCCTCTGTTAGGCATGAAGCATTGTTTTATGCGAGCCCCTTTTAGGCATAAATGCATTGTATTGATGTGAGAACCTTGTTAGGCAGAATCTTTGTATTGTTCTGAGACCCTCTGTTAGGCAGAATGATTGATTGTATGCTGAGACCCCTGTTAGGCATGAAGCTTTGTTTTTGTAGCGAAACCCTTTTTGGGCAGAATGATGTATTGTAGCTAAAAACCCCTTTGTTAGGCATGAAGCTTTGTATTGTATGCAAACCCCTTGTTAGCATGAAGATTTATTTTATGCAAAAACCCTCGGGTTAGGATGAATGCTTTGTATTGTATGCTGAGACCCTTTTTAGGCATAAATGTTTGATGTAGGGAAACCCCTTGTTGGGCATGAATGCATTGTATTGTATGTGAACCCTCTTTTAGGCAAAATTTGTTGAAAATTGTATGCTGAACCCCTGTTGGCATGAAGCATTGTAGTATGCGGGCCCCTCTTTGGCATGAAGCATTGTATTGTATGCTGAGACCCCCTGTTGGGCATGAATGCATTGTATTGTATGCTGACCCCCCTTTTAGGCATGAAGCTTTATTGATGCTGAACCCTCTGTTGGGGCAGGGGTTGTATTTATGTGAGACCCTCTTTTTAGCTGAATGCTTGTTTGTATGCTAGACCCTCTGTTAGGCATGAATGCTTTGTTTTGTATGCTGACCCTCTGTTAGGCTGTTTTATTGTATTGTATGCGAACCCTCTTTTGGGGAAAAATTTTGTATTGTATGTAAAACCCTCTTTTAGGATGAATGCTTGTTTGTAGCTAAACCCCCTTTGTAGCATAAATGCTTTGTATTGTATGCTGAACTTGGGTGGCATGAATGCATTTTTTGATCTAAAAACCCCTGTTAGCATGAGCATTGTATTGATGTGAACCCTCTTTAGGCATGAATGTTTGTTTTTGGATTGAAACCCCTTTTGGCAGAATGATTTATTGTAGCTGAGACCCTTTTAGGCATAAAGATTGTTTGTATCGAAACCCCCTTTTTGGCATGAATGCTTTGTTTTGATGGAGACCCCCTGTTGGCATGAATGATTTTTGTATCTAAACCCCCCTGTTAGGCAGAATGCTTTGTTTTGTTGTGAGCCCCTTTGTTAGGCTGAATGCATTGTTATGTTGCTAAAACCCCCCTGTTAGGCATGAAGATTGATTTTATGCTAAACCCTTTTTAGGATGAATGATTGTATTGTATGTGAGACCCCTGTTAGGCATGAAGCATTGTATTGTAGCTGAGACCCCCTTTTAGGCATGAATCATTGTATTGATGCTGAAAACCCTCGTTGGGCATGAATGAATTGATTGTAGCTGAAACCTTGTAGGGCATGAATGCATTGTTTTGTATGCTGAACCCTCTGTTGGGCAGAATGCATTGTTTTGTATGCTAGACCCTCTGTTGGGCAGAATGTTTGTATTGTTGCTGAACCCCCTGTTGGGCTAAATGCATTGTATTTATGCTGAGACCCTTGTTAGGCAAATGCTTTTGTATTTATCTAAAAACCCTCTTTTGGCATGAATGCATTGTTTTGTTGTGGGGACCCCTTTTAGGATGAATCATTGTATTTGTATGCTGAAACCCCCTGTTAGGCTAAATGTTTTGATTGTATGCGAAACCCTTTGTTGGGCATAATTTTATTGTATTGATGCTGACCCCCTGTTGGGATAAATGATGTTTTTGTAGCGACCCCTGTTGGGCATAAAGCATTTTTGTATCTGAAACCCCTGTTAGGCATAAATGCCTTTGTATTTTTATGCTGGCCCCCTTGTTAAGGCTGAATGCTTTTGTATTGGTTCGAGCCCCTTGTTGGGCATGATGCTTGTATTGTATGCTGAACCCCCCCTTTAGGCATGAATGATTGTTTTGATGCTGAGACCCCTGTTAGCATGAAGCTTTGATGTAGCTGAAACCCTTGTTAGGCATGAATGCATTGTATTTTTGCTGAAACCCCCGTTAGGCATGAACATTGTAGAAATTTAAACCCTCTTTTGGATGAAGCATTGTATTTTTGCTAAACCCCCTTTGTTAGGAGAATGCATTGTATTGATGCGAGCCCCCCTGTTGGCAAAAAGCATTGTATTGTATGCTAAACCCCCTCTTTTAGGCATGAAGATTGTAGTATGCTGAACCCTTGTTGGGCAAAAAGATTGTATTGTATGCTGAACCTCTGTTAGGCATGAATGTTTTTTGATGCTAAACCCTCGTTAGGCAATATTGTATGTAGCTAAAACCCCCTGTTGGCTGAATGATTGTTGTATGCTGAGACCCTCTGTAGGCATGAAGCTTTGTATTTATGCTGGGGACCCCTGTTAGGCATGAAGCATTTGTAGCGAGCCCCCCTTTAGGAGAATGTTTGTATTTTCTAAACCCTCTTTAGGATGAAGGCAGTTTTGTTGCTAAACCCCCTTTTTTAGGCTTTGAATGCATTGTTTGTATGCGAAAACCCTCTGTTAGGCTGAAGCATTTGATTGTTGCGACCCTTGTTAGGCAGAATTTTGTATTGTATGCTAAACCCCTCGTTGGGGCAGAAGGCATTGTATTGTATGCTGAGCCCCTCTGTTAGGCATAAAGATTTTTGTAGCTGAGCCCCTCTGTTAGGCAGAAGCTTTGTATTGTATGTGAACCCCTGTTGGGCATAATGCTTTGTATTGTATGCTGAAACCCCGTTGGCATGAATCTTTGGATTGTAGCTGAGCCCCCTTTGTTAGGCATGAATGCTTTGTTTTTGTTCCCTGAAACCCCTGTAGGCTGAATGCTTTGTATTGATGCTGAGACCCCCTGTTGGGCATAATCTTGTATTGTATGCTAAAACCCCTCTGTTGGGCATGAATGATTTTATTGTATGCTGAGACCCCCGTTGGGCATGAAGCTTTATTGTATGCTGAGACCCCTGTTAGATAATGAGTTTTGTATCTGAGCCCCTGTTAGGCATAATGATTGTATTTATGCTAAAAACCCCTGTTAGGCATGAATGCATTGTATTTTTGGGCGGCCCCTCTGTTAGGCATAAAGCTTTTGTATTGTATGCGAGACCCCTTTTAGGTGAAGATTGTTTTGTTGCTAAACCCCCCGTTAGCAAAAATGCTTTGTATTGTATGCTGAACCCTCTGTTAGGCATGAATGCATTGATTTTTGGAAAACCCCCTTGTTAGGCATGAATGCATTGTATTGTTGCGGGGAACCCCTGTTGGCATAAAATGCATTGTTTGTTGCTGGACCCCTGTTAGGCATGAAGCATGTATTGTATGCTAACCCCCTTTTAGGCATGAAGTTTGATTGTATGCTGGAAACCCTTGTTAGGCATGAATGCTTGGATTGTATGCTGAACCCCCGTTAGGCATGAATGCTTTGTATTGTAGCTGAGACCCTCGTTGGGAATGAATGCATTGTATTGTAGCTGAACCCTTTTTAGGCAGAATGCATTGTATTGTAGGGACCCCTGTTAGGCAGTGTTTGTATTGTATGCTAAACCCCGTTAGGCATGAAGCATTGTATTGTATGCTGAACCCCCTTTTGGGCTGAATGTTTTGTATTGTATGCTGCCCTCTTTTTAGGCAAAAGCTTGTATTTGTTGCTAAACCCCTCTTTTAGGCATAAATGCTTTGTATTGTATGCTGAAACCCTGTTGGGCAGAATGCATTGTATTGTATGTGAGACCCTTTGGTTGGGATGAATGCTTTGTTTTGTATGTGAGACCCCCTTTGGGCATGATGATTTTTTGTATGCTGAAACCCTCTTTTAGGCATGAATGCATTGATTGTAGCTGAAACCCTCTTTTAGGCATGAAGGGAAATTGTATTGGGGAGGCTGAAAACCTTGTTAGGCATAAAGATTTTATTGAGGAGACCCCTGTTAGGCAGAATGATTGATTTAGCTGAGCCCCTCTGTTAGGCATGAATGCTTGTATTGTATCTGAGACCCTTTTAGGCATGATGCATTGTATTGTTGCAAAACCCCTTTGTTAGGCATGTGCTTTGATGTAGCTGGACCCTCTGTGGGCATGAAGCATTTTTGTATGCTAAACCCCTCTGTTGGGCAGGGAAGCTTGTTTTGTAGCGAGACCCTTGTTAGGCTGAATATTGTATTTGTAGGGGAGGGGACCCCTGTTAGCATGAATGCATTGTATTGTAGCTGAACCCTCTGTTAGGATGAATGCATTTATTGATGCGAAAACCTCTGTTGGGCGAATGCATTGTATTGTTCTAAAACCCCTTTTGGGCATGAAGCATTGTTTGTATGCTGAACCTCTGTTAGGATGAACTTTGTTTTGTATGCTGAGACCCCGTTAGGATAAAGCTTTTTTATGCTGAAACCCCTTTAGGCAGAAGCATGTTTGTATGCTGAGCCCCTCTGTTGGCATGAATGCAGTTTGTTGCTGAGCCCCCCTGTAGGCAAAGCATTGTATGTATGCTGAGCCCCTTTGTTAGATGAATGCATGATTGTTTGTAAACCCTTGTTAGGCATGAAGCATTGTTTTGTATGTAAAACCCTTTTAGGCAAAAGCATTTATTGTATGTGAGACCCTCTTTAGGCGAAGTTTGATTGTATGCGGGCCCTTTTTGGGCATGAATGTTTGTATTGTAGCTGGACCTTGTTAGGCAGAACATTGTATTGATGCTGAAACCTTTTTTGGGGCATGAATGCATGTAATCTGAGCCCCCTTTTTAGGCTGAATGATGAGTAGCTGAGACCCGAGGAAATGCATGTTTGTATGCTGAGCCCCTGTTGGGCATAAACATTGGTTTATTGGGTACCCTGAGAAACCCTCTTTAGGCAGAATGCATGTTTTGAGCTGAGACCCTCTGTTAGGCAGAATCATTGTAGTTTGCGGACCCCCGGGTTGGCATGAATCATTGTATTATGCTGAAACCCTCTGTTGGGCATAAAAATTTTTATTGTATGTGAGACCCTCGTTAGCATGAATGCATTGTATTGTTGCTAAAACCCTTGAGGCAAATGATTGTATGTATCTGGACCCTTTGTTAGGCATGAATGCATTGTTTTGTAGCTGAGACCCCCTTTTAGGCATGAATCTTTGTATTGTTGCTGGGGCCCCTCGTTGGGCAGATGCAGTATTGTATGCGAACCCTCTGTTAGGAATGAAGCTTGTATTGATGCTGAAACCCTCGTTAGGGAATGAATGTATTGTATCCCGAGACCCCTGTTAGGCATGAATTTGTTTGTATTAAACCCCCCTTTGGGGAGAAGATTGTATTGTTGCGAAAACCCCTTTGGGCAGAGATTGTATTGTATGCTGAGACCCCTTTTAGGCAGAATGATTTTTTGTATGCTAAAACCCCTCTGTTAGGCATGAAGCATTGTATGATGCTGGCCCCTCTGTTAGATGAAGCTTTGTTTTGATGCTGAAACCCTCTGTGAGAAAAATTTTCTGGACTGATCAAAATTTTCCTATTTTACAGGAGCGGCTCGGAGACCTGAGGTATTTTTATTGTGGGTGCGGGCCCATCGGGTGTGAGCTACTGAAGAATTTTGGCGTTGGCAGGTGTGGGTGCGGGTGTAAAAGGCGGGGGCGGGCTGACCATCACTGACATGGACGTGATAGAGAAGAGTAACCTCGCAGCATTTCTCTTTCGGTCCGGCGACGTCACACGGCCCAAATCGGAGACGGCGCGGCGGCTGCGAAGGCCATCAACCCCGGCCTGCGCGTGATCGCACATCAGCTGCGCGTGGGCCCGGAGACCGAGCACGTGTTCGGCGCCCCCTTTCCCTACGAGAGTATGGACGGCGTGGCGCTGGCCCTCGACAATGTGGAGGCCCGACGCTACATTGGACCACGCCTGCTGGCTCCACCGGCGGCCCATGCGGGAGTCCGGCACCCTCGGCCCCAGCGGCAGCGGTGCAACCCGTTCTGCCGGGGAGTGACGAGCGTTCCCCAGCAGGAGCAGGTGCCGGGGGATCGCCCCGTGGCCTTTGTGCACCCTCAAGAGGTTCCCCACCACCATTGAACACACGCTGCAGTGGGCCAGGTGAGTTAAAAAGAACAACCAGCTCTTCACTTTTCCATTGCAATTGTTATCCGACATGGTTCTCTTCTAATTTCATTGGCTATTTCTGGGTTTTCCTCCTCGTTGCATTTAAAGGTTTAACATCTCATCATACACACACACACACACACACACACACAAACACAAAAAACACACACAGTCAAAATCAAATCTTGCCACCCCGGAGAAAAAGAAGGGCAAGAGGTGACTGATTACTGTGTTCAGGGTTTCCAAGGGACTAAAAATGAAAGATAGATATGATATGTTTTTGTGGGATGAGATACGACAGGTCAAGGGGAAATTAAAAGAGGACCATATGCAGAATATTCAATGAACACATACATGAAAATTCTCGACTTTAAAGCAAAGTTTGGATAATAGTTTTGGGGGACGGGACAGTACGAGAATACAGTACCCTCCCCCAGTTTCACGCTATGCAAGTTTCGTGATCCTCGAGTTTCGCGCCGAGTCCTAAATTCTTACCATCCGAGTTTCGCGCTGCTTTGTACATGTTTTTTTATTTTTTTTTTTATTGGTGTGTGTGTATTTTACCTAGTTGTATTTACCTAGTTTGTACATACAGGAAAAGAACTATCTCGTACTGTCCCCCCCTCCAAATCTACTATTATCCACTTGCCTTTGAAGTCCTGAATCCCTTTTTGCATTAATCACTTTTGCATCAAGGTTGTTCCAGGCTTCTATGCTTCTATACGGGAAGCTGTAATTTTTTTATGTCCCTCTTGCATGTTGTCCTTTTCAATTTCTTCTCATGACCTCTGTTTCTTCTGTCGTCCCACACAAACAGATAATTTTCCCATCAATTTTTTTTCCCGACCCATTGATGCTCTATACACTGCTATAAATCTCCCCTTTCTCTTCTTTTCCCCAAGAGTTGGGAGATTTAGTCTTGAAAGTCTTGTGTGTGTGTGTGTGTGTGTGTGTGTGTGTGTGTGTGTGTGTGTGGGGTGTGTGTGTGTGTGTGTGTGCCTACAGCACCGTTTGGCAGTGGACCCTCCAGAGTGGGATGGTAGGCCCTGGAGGTTCACTTGAGGGCTGTGATGGTTGGCCCTTCCCGTGGTGGTGCACAGAATTTCTATAGTGATGCCTGTGATTAGAGGCTCATGCCGCCCCCTGTGTCCTCCGATGAACTCGCAATCGAAGGTAGAGTTAATGGGCAGCGTGTGGGTGTTCTTAGGCCACTCAACGGTGCAGAGAAAGATTTTAAGTGGATTTTACAGCCCTCATCAAGGATCGAACTTGGATCACCGAGAACGCCACATGGAGACTTCTTCTTCTTCTTGTGACCTTTTCTGCTTAGTATCATTTTGTAGGTCGTCTGTCAAGCTCGTACTCGAGCTTGGCATATATCTTGACGCTAACCACTCTGCTACCCGCCTCCCATAAAGACGTACGGGACACGTCTTCCTTCCTTCCTGCTTAGTATGTATTATAATAGGCTTAGTATAGCTGTATGTAGTTTTGCTTTTTTTTTTTTTCCTTTTGTTTGTGTTTTCCTCTACAGGAGCAGCCGGTGTCGCATAAGATAGGTAACACCTCAAATAAGTAGCACCTTACCTTACACCCCCGCCGTTCCTTACTTATTTACCACAAAACTCCTTTATAAGTGATTAACCATGACGTGTGTGGTACTGTGGTTTCTGGAGGTACTGGAGGAGACAGGAGAGAAGAGAGGAAGGCATTGTGACAGTGTTATTGCTGTATAACACTGTCACACAACCATCAGCTGACAAGATATGTGTCAGGCTCACTCACTCAGACCAAAACAGCATCCGCTGGGTGACTCCCAACTCAAGCTCAATCTCAAGCTCCTCTCCTCCCTCCTCTTCTCTACGTAGTGTTGGCCGAAGCCACCACCCCGGGAGGTGGGTCACAAACCCTAGGCTAACACCCAGTACCCATTCACTGCTGGGTGGACAGGGGCTTGGGGCATTTTCAGGATATTTTTTGTGGGAAAAGTGAGTCTTATAAGCTGTAAAATACGGTAGGTACACAGCCCTCAATTAACCTCCAGGGCCTGCCATCCCACCCTTGGAGGTCACTGCCTAATGGCGCTATAGGCACACACAACACACAACACCAAAAAACAAAAAAAAAAAAAAAAAAAATCACCAGACTAAATAAGCATTTGTACAGTGTTTTCAATACCCGAGTTTTTGCGATCCGGGAGTTTCACGCTATGCCTCCAGAAGAAGGCAAGCGCGAAACTCGGGACGTTACTGTAGCTCTTTACCTGCATGTTACAACTAAGTAAATACACATACATGTTCTTCTAGTAAACAGCAGGAACATTGTTATACATGAGTGTTCTCTGCAGTGCCCCAATAAACACCCACATGCTGCCCATTAACTCTACCTTCGATTGCGAGTGCATCGGAGGACACAGGGGGGCGGCATGAGCCTCTAATCACACGCGTCACTATAAAAATACTGCCTGCGCCACCACGGGCGAGGACCAACCATCACAGCCCTCTAGTGAACCTCCAAAAACACTGAAAAACACTCCAGAACCTCCTTACCCACTCAAGCAGGGGAGGCGAGGCGGTAGCAGAGTGGTTAGCATCTCCGAAATACAGAAAAAAGTAGTAAAATATGTTGTCATCTTGGGGGTCTTGGCTCCAATTACAATTATTACCATTAGTTCTATTGTTCGGCTATCGCGATTTCGGCTATAGCGCGCCGGTAGTGGCACCAATTAGGCGCGATAGCCGAGGCTTGAGTGTATACAGTGTGTAGCAGTACTATCAGGGCACTAGTGTGTTTTACTATAATATACAGTGTGTAGCAGTACTATCAGGGCACTAGTGTGTTTTACTATAATATACAGTGTGTAGCGGTACTATCAGGGCACTAGGGTATTTACTATAATATACAGTGTGTAGCAGTACTGTCAGGGCACTAGTGTGTTTTACTATAATATACAGTGTGTAGCAGTACTATCAGGGCACTAGGGTGTTTTACTATAATATACAGTGTGTAGCAGTACTATCAGGGCACTAGTGTGTTTTACTATAATATACAGTGTGTAGCAGTACTGTCAGGGCACTAGTGTGTTTTACTATAATATACAGTGTGTAGCAGTACTGTCCCGGGCACTAGTGTGTTTTTACTATAATATACAGTGTGTAGCAGTACTGTCAGGGCACTAGGGTGTTTTACTATAATATACAGTGTGTAGCAGTACTATCAGGGCACTAGGGTGTTTTACTATAATATACAGTGTGTAGCAGTACTGTCAGGGCACTAGTGTGTTTTTACTATAAATATACAGTGTGTAGCAGTACTATCAGGGCACTAGTGTGTTTTACTATAATATACAGTGTGTAGCAGTACTATCAGGGCACTAGGGTGTTTTACTATAATATACAGTGTGTAGCAGTACTGTCAGGGCACTAGGGTGTTTTACTATAATATACAGTGTGTAGCAGTACTATCAGGGCACTAGTGTGTTTTACTATAATATACAGTGTGTAGCAGTACTATCAGGGCACTAGGGTGTTTTACTATAATATACAGTGTGTAGCAGTACTGTCAGGGCACTAGGTGTTTTACTATAATAACAGTGTGTAGCAGTACTGTCAGGGCACTAGGTGTTTTACTAATAATATACAGTGTGTAGCAGTACTGTCAGGGCACTAGGGTGTTTTAAATATATATACGTGTGTAGCAGTACTGTCAGGGGCACTAGTGGTTTTACTATAATATCAGTGTGTAGCAGTACTGTCAGGGCACTAGGGTTTTTACTATAATATACAGTGTGAGCAGTACTTCAGGGCCTAGGTGTTTTACTATAATATACAGTGTGTAGCAGTACTGTCAGGGCACTAGTGTGTTTTATATAATATACAGTGTTAGCAGTACTATCAGGGCACTGGGGTTTTACTATAATATACAGTGTGTAGCAGTACTGTCAGGGCACTAGTGTGTTTTACTATAATATACAGTGTGTAGCAGTCTATCAGGGCACTAGTGTGTTTACTATAATATACAGTGTGTAGCAGTACTGTCAGGGCACTAGGGTGTTTTTCTATAATATACAGTGTGTAGCGTATTCAGGGCACTAGGGTATTTACTATAATATACAGTGTGTAGCAGTACTGTCAGGGCACTAGTGTGTTTACTATAATATACAGTGTGTAGCAGTACTAAACAGGGCACTAGGTGTTTTTACTATATATACAGTGTGTAGCAGTACTGTCAGGCCTAGGGTGTTTTACTATAAAATACAGTGTGTAGCAGTACCTGTCAGGGCACTAGGGTGTTTTTACTATAATATACAGTGTGTAGCAGTACTATCAGGGGACTAGTGTTTTTTTACTATAATATACAGTGTGTAGCAGTACTATCAGGGGACTAGGGTGTTTTACTATAATATACAGTGTGTAACATACTGTCAGGGGACTAGGGTGTTTTACTATAATTACAGTGTGTAGCAGTACTGTCAGGGCACTAGTGTGTTTTCTATAATATACAGTGTGTAGCAGTACTATCAGGCACTAGTGTGTTTAACTATAATATACAGTGTGTACAGTACTATCAGGACACTAGTGTGTTTTACTATAATATACAGTGTGTAGCGTACTGTCAGGGCACTAGGGTGTTTTAAATATAATATACAGTGTGTAGCAGTACTATCAGGGCACTAGGTGTTTTACTATATATCATGTGTTCAGTACTATCAGGCACTGTGTGTTTTACTTAATATACAGTGTGTGCAGACTGTCAGGGCACTAGTGGGGTTTTACTATAATATACATGTGTGGCCCGTACTGTCAGGGCACTAGTGTGTTTTACTATAATATACAGTGTGTAAACAGTACTGTCAGGGGACTAGGGTGTTTTACTATAAATATACAGTGTGTAGCAGTACTATCAGGGCACTAGGGTGTTTTACTATAATAAAACAGTGTTGTAGCGTACTGTCAGGGCACTAGTGTGTTTTACTATAATATACAGTGTGTAAGCCAGTACTATCAGGGCACTAGTGTTTTTACTATTAATATACAGTGTGTAGCAGTACTATCAGGCCTGGGGGGTTTTTTTTTTTAC
>JACEEZ010002387.1:2500-25000 GCA_016584305.1 Chionoecetes opilio
AGGGGCTCACAACCGAGGATCCCTCTGTTCGATCCCGGCGGAGCGAAAGAAGACAGGACGGGCGGTCTTCTTAAAACCCGAGCCCCTGTCCATCCAGCAGTGAATGGGTACCGGGTGTTAGCCGGGGGTTTGTGACCTGCCTCCCGGGGTGATGGCTTAGGCCAACACTAAGAACTAAGGATGAATGATAAAATATGTTGATATGGAGACGGGGCCGTACGAGCATCGCTCTGGCCCTGTAAAATACAACTAGTTGAATACAGCTAGATGAATACACACACACACACACACACACACACACACACACACACACACACACACACACACACAGGGGCTCACAAAACCCGGCCCCCGTCCATCCAGATTGGGGGGTACGGGTGTTGGGGGGGGGTTTTTGTACCGCCCCCGGGGGGTGAGGGCCCGGCCAACACTAAACAAAGGATAAATGTTTAAAAATTTTGTTTTGGAGACGGGGCCGTACGGCATCGCTCGGGCCCCTGTAAAATAAAAACTAGATAATACGCTTAATACACACACACACACACACAAACACAACAACACCAACACACAACAAACACCACACACACAACACACACACACACACACACACACACACACACACACACACACATATATCACCACACACACACCCACACACAAACAAAAACCCCACACCCACACCACAAAAACCCCTAAAAAACACAAAACCCCCCACACACAAACACACCCACCACAACACACACACCCACACACACCACCACCCACCCCACACACGGAGGTCTCTGACGATCATCACGCACTAAAACGAGACAAAAACCACAAATGATGACCATGGTAACTTGATAAACTTTTCCACCACCTCACACCACCACACCCCACCCCGAGTCACGCGTTCCTACAGGTGAAAAAAACCTTTGACACAAAATACAAAGCTTTGCACGAGGGGGGAGCGGAGAGAAAAAAAAAGCCGCGCCCCCCCAATCCCTTTTCCGGCTAATGGGTTATTTTGCCTTTATCATAGCTTTTGTGCACTTTATCCCTTTTGGGTGATTTTTTTTTCCTCCCCTTTTTCTCCTCTATCATATTTATTCTTACTAGACTTCTTTCTTTTTCTTAGAATTCGTTATCCTCTTCTTTTTTGGGTTTTTCTCCTCCTTCTCCCCTCCCCTTTCATGAAATTTTTTCTTATTTTGCATTATTTTCTTTTTTTTCCTTTCATCTTCCTTTCTCCTCTCCTTTCCGCCCCTTCTCACCCCGTTGTATTTCATCTTTTTTGGGGGTTTTTTTCCTTCTCCTCCACCCCCTTTCATCTCTATTTATTATTTTATTCCCCAAGAATTTTTTATTTTTCCCCTCATTTCCTTCTCCCCTTCCCCCCCATCAAATTTTGTTCTTTTACCTTCCCCCTTCTTATTCACCTATCCACCACCCTCCTTATCTACTAACGGGGGTTTTTTCTCCTTCCATCTATTTATTCTTATTTCATCTTCTTTTTTTTTCTCCTCATTTTATTTTTCCTATATCATATATCTCATAATTTTTTCCCCTTTTTCCTTTTTTTTTCCCTTTTGACAGATTTCCCATCTTCTTTACTACGGGGGGCTGCAGAAGGGGAAATAGCAAATAGAAAATAGAGGGGAGATTTTGGGAAGGGGTTAAAAGGGGGAAGGCACGGGGGGAGGCACGGGTTCTAAATAAGAAAGGCCCCGGGAAGCCAGGCGAGGGCGCGGGAGGGGGGAGGCAAGGGAAAAATGTTGGCCCCCCCATCCCCCCCAAATTACCTGTCACGCCACACACCTGTATTTCCCCACCCCTGTCTCCTCCACATGAGTCTCCCCCACACCTCATACTTTCTCCGCTTTCTTTTAAATTTATTTTTAAGTTTTTTTTTGTTATCATTCTTTGCTTTTCTTGTTTTCATTTTTTCTTCGTGGTTTCATTTTTTGTTATTTTTCCTTTTAAATTTTTTTCCTTTAAAACCCCCCCCTTCTTCCATTATCTCATCTTCCCACTTCTTTTTTTTCTTATTTATTTTTTTTTGGTTCATTCTTGACCCATTATTACATTTTTTTCTTCTCCCTCTTTCCCTTTTCATCTTTTTCCCCCCTTATTTTGGGCTACCATTTTTACTTGTGTTTATTATTAATTTTTTATTTTTCTTTTTTTTGTTTATCTATCATCTTTTAAACCCACACTATCTTTTTTTTCCCCTCCCCCCTCCTCCTCCTCCTCCCTCCCCTCCCCCTCCTCCTCCTCCTCCCCTCCTCCCCCTCCCCCTCCCCCTTCTCCCCTCCCCTTTTCCTCCTGGGGAAAATGCTGGGGGCATTCCGTGACCTTCAAAACAGCCTTAACCCTTTTTTTTGTGTTTTTTTTTATTTAGCGCTGCTAGACCCGTGTGAAATTACGCCCCAAAAAAAGTTACTGCAAAGAATGGGGGATGTTTTTGTTTTGGGACAAATAAAATTTAAAAGCAGGTATTGATGAATTACGAAATGTGTGGTGTGTGTGTGTGTGTGCGTGTGTTGTGTATGTTTGGGGGTGTGGGGGTGTAGTGTGGTGTGTCTTCCCCACCATTCAAAAAGACAGAGAGACAGGCCCAGTTTTAAAAGTGTTGGGCTGGGTTTTTTCAAGTACTACGGGTGGTATGTGGTTTGTGGTTGTGGGGTGTGTGTGTGTGTGTGTGTGTCTGTGTGTGTGTGGGTGTGTGTGTGTGGTGTGTGTGTGGTGTGTTGTGTGTGGTGTGTGTGTTGGGTGGTGTGTGTGTGTGTTGGGGCAGCTGGCCACGCCCCGGGGCCTCACCCCCGCCGACGGCAATACTTCGGGTATCCCTTTTTCCTGAAGGTCGGATTATCTCCCGAAGGATTCCTGCCCCAAAAGCCACCCCCGAGAGAGAGGAGAGAGAGAGAGGGGAGAAGGGGAGAGAGAGAGAGAGGGGAGAGAGGGAGGAGAGAGAGAGAAGAAGAGAGAGAGAGAGAGGGGGGGAGAGAGAAAGGAGAAGAGAGGGGAGGAGAGAGAGAGAGGGAGGAAAGAAGGGAAGAGAGAGAGAGAGGAAAAAGAGGAGAGGGGAGAAAGAGAGAGAGAGAGGGGAGAGAGAAAAGAGGAGAGAGAAGAGGAGAGAGAGGGGAGAGAGAGGGGAGAGAGAGGAGGAAAAGAGAGGAGAGGAGAAGAGGGGAGGGGAGAAGGGGGAAGAGAGAGGAGAAAGGAGAAGAGAGAGAGGAGAGGGAGAAAAAGAGAGTAAGGGGAAGGAGAGAGGAAAGGGAAAAAGAATAAAAAAAACAAAGGGGGAAAAAAAAAAAAAGGGGGGGGGGGGGAAAAAAAAAGGGGGGGGGGGGAAAGGGGGGGGGGTTTTTTTAAAAAAAAATTTTTTTTTTTTTTTTTAAAAAAAAAAAAAAAAAAAAAAAAAAAAAAAATTTTTTTTTGGGGGGGGGGGGGGGGGGTTGGGGGGGGGGGGGAAAATTTTTTAAAAACAAATTCATTTGTTTTCCACAGGGTGTGGTTATTACATCAAATACGATAATAAAAGGGGGCCCCCCAAAAAACCCATAACTCCCCGGGTCACGGTTTTTTTTTAACACCCCGGTGAAATTGGGGGGATAAGGGGGGGGGTTCCCCCGGGGGGGGGACCTACAAAGGGGAAATTTACAGCGTTTGGAAGAATTGGATTTGTTTTGCCCAAAATTGATTTTCCCCTTTGCTATATTACTGGGGGCTCTGTTCTCCTAAAACAACAACCTTTTAGAGAAGACCTGGGGTTAATGGTTTTGGATTGACAGGCTTTTAAAAAAAAAAAAACCAGAGCCCATAAACAGAGCCTCGTCATAAGGAAAGAAAAACTGGTGGGAGTAATTTTGTCCCTACCACTTCCCTTACTTTTTTAATAAACCTCTGCTGTGTTTGGGGTTTTCCCTGGTTTGGGGCCTTTGCACATCAACCATCACCTCGGGTTTTTTTTTTTCTTCTCTATTTTGCCCAAGCGAGAACAAAAATATGCACCTGGAATATAAATTTTTTCGCCCAAAACAACTCAAAAAATTTTTTCATCGCCCGTACTTCTCTTTGTGGGTTTGTACATATTCAGGGTTTTGGGATAGTATTAAAATACCTTTTTAAATTTAAATTTCCCTTTTTGGGTTTCCCCTTTCCTCATAAAAAGTAGGGTACATGGGGGTTTTAAGTTTTACTTGACGAGCCAATGAATACCCCTTGGTCAATTCCCAACATCCCCAACCTTTATTTAAATTTTTATTAAAACTCCACCCAATAAAAAAGTTGAAAAACCCACCATGACATTCCCATCCTATTGGTCCCTGGTATGCCGCCCTTACCGTTTTTTTACCCCTACACAAAGGGGGGAAAACTCGCCGAGGGGTAATGGCTAGGTTAGATTTTGTTTTGTTTTAAATTTTAAATTACCCATCCATAAAACAATTTGCATCCCACGGTGACATTCCCCCATCCTTGCCTCATGGCCCCCTGGTACTCTCGTTGCCGAAATGCCCCGTCCCTACATCGGGGAAAAAAGGGGGAAAAAACCTCGCCGACGGTAAGGGTTGGGTTTAAGGGGTTTAAAAATGACGAGAGTTGCGCGGTCTTTTTCCCCAGAGACACAGACTATTTTTTTTTTTTGGCCCTACAATAGGTGCTTTTTTTAAATTTGGAGATATTTTTAAAATTTTGCGAAAACCCCCAAAAAAAAAAGAAAAAAAAAAAAAATAAAACCTTAAAAACCAAACCCTTTTATGGGTTTTTAAATAAAACCCTTTAACCTAACCTTAAGGTTTTAATGAAACCTAACCAAAACCTTCCCACAAAGTAAAACCTAACCTTACCTTATAGGTTTTTTTTAAAAAAACCTAAAAAAACCCCCCCAAGTTTTTAAGTTTTTTTAAGGGAAAAACGGTACCATAAAATCGGATTAATTTTTTTTTTTTAGGGGTTTTTGCACAAAAAAAACTACCCTCCATTAGAAAAAGGGCACCTTTTGTGGCCAAAAAAAATGGGTCGGTGCCCTTTTTGAAAACGCCCGGGCGAAACTCTCGTCCATTAAACCAATTTAGGTTCCGTTAGTTTGGGAAAAGGGTTCAGTTAGGTTGGAATTCATAATCAAGGAAAAAAAGTTTATTATTTTTATACAAAACAAAACTCCACTTAATAAAAACACTTTTTTTTAACCCTTCAAAAAACATCCCAAATTTTCCCCCCCCCGTCAAATTTATGTCAAAATTGTTTGGTATTATTTCCAATGAACCCAAAACTCACTTTGGTGGACGAAACTATTTTTTTTCGGGGTTTTTTTAATGGTTTTGAAGAATCTGCAAACCCGTTTCGGTCCCCATTTTTTTAATTTTTTTTTTTTTTCCAAAAGGGAAAAAAAAATAAAACCCTAAACCTAACCTAACCTTTACCTATACCAAAACCTAACCCACCCCCTAACCAACCTTTACCTAACTACAAAAAAACAAAAAAAAAAAACAAAAAAACCCTTTAAACCAAAAAAAAAATAAAAAAAAAAAAAAATAAATAAAATTCCCCACAGAAAGGGTTTTAGCAATTATTAAAAAACACATAAAAACACACCAGAAAAAAATAGTTAATTTCCACCAAATGGTTCGGTGTTCATCTGGACAAATACCAAATAAAAATGAAAGATAGACTGGGAGGGAATTTGGGAGTTTTGGGAAGGGTTAAAGAGGGGTTTTGGGAGTGGAGTATGTATGTATAATTAATAATTTTTTTTTAACCCCCCCTTTGTGATTATGAATACCTACCCTTTAACTGCCCTTAAAAACCTAACCTAACGGAAAACCAAACCCTGGTTATAACGGACGAGAGTTTCGCGGTCTTTTTCCAGAGCCCACCGACTTTTTTTTCTTGGCCTACAGTAGGTGTTTGTTCAAAATGGAGATAGTTTTTTTTTTGGTCAAACCCATAAAACAAACACCCAAAAAATCCGAATTTTATGGTACCCTTTTCCATTAAAAACCCCTGAATCTGGGTTTTTTAGGTTTTAATAAAAACCTTTTAAAGGTTGGGTTGGGTTATATTTTTTGGGGTTTTAAGGGTTAAAGTTAGGTTTCTTTAAAAACCTTTAAAAAGGTTGGGTTTGGGTTATTTTTTGGGGGTTAAGGTTTTGGTTAGGTTTTTTTTAAAAACCCAAAAAAGGTTTTATTTTAGGAAACTTTCTTTTTTTTTTTTTTTTTTTTTTTTTTTTTTCTTTTTTTTTAATGGGTTGTTTGCGCAAAAAAAAAACTATCTCCATTAAAAAAAAAGGGAAACCTATTGTGGGAAAAAGGGAAAAAAGTCCGGTCTTGAAAACGACCCCCCCCGAAACTTTTTGCCCCTTTTTCCCCCAAACCCTAACCATTACCGTCGGGATTTTTCCCCATTTATTGGGGACGAGCATTTCGGTAACGAGAGTCCCGGTACCATGAGGAAAGGGAGGGGTAATGTCACCGGGTTTATGCAACTTTTATGGATGGGAAATTTAAGCAAAATAAAAAGCAAAATCAAACCTAGCCATTACCGTCGGCGATTTTTCCCGAATGTGTGGGGTAAAATATGGGTTTAGACACAAAACCGGGGTACCAATGGGATGGGTAATGTCACGGGGGGGTTATGAAAATTTTTTATGGAGGGAAATTAAAAGATAAATAAAGAAAATTTTTTGGTGATGTTTTTTATAGACCAAGGGTATTCAGGCTCAAAAAGTAACATTTAAAAAATGATGTCCCACTACTTTTTTGAGGAAAGACAACAAAGGAAACCTAAATTTAAAAAGGTTTTTTAAAATACTACATAACCATGAATATGTAAAAAACCCCCCTCCCCCAAAGGGAGAAGACTACGACGATAAAAAAATTTCGGAGTTTTTTTGGGGCCCAAAAAATTGATTTTCCAGGTGTATTTTCCCCCGGTGCTGGGATGAAAACCCATGAGAAAAACCTGGGTAAAAGGTTGATGTGAAAAAGGGCCTCAAAAAACCAAAAAAACAGTCACGCAGAGCCCCTCATTAAAAATTTAAGCAAGGGGGGTGGGGCCCCCATTAAAATCCCCGTTGCTTCCCTTTATGACGAGGCTCTTTTTTAACTCTGTTTTTTTGGGTTTTAAAAAGCCTTGCACATCAGCCATTACCTCAGGTCTTCTTTTAATATTTGTTTTCTCCCCCCCCCGAGAGCAGACCCACAGAAATATAGCACCGGGAATATAAATTTCGCCCCAAAAAAAACTCGAAATTTTTTCCATCCCCGTATTTTTCCCTTCGTAAGTCCACCCGCGGCGCCCCCCGCCTTATCCCCACAATCCCACCGATGTAAACAAACCGTGACGTATTTTAGGGGTTTGGGGCCCCTTTGGTAGCCTTGTCTACATTTTAAAGCTTATTTTACATCAAAAATATAGGAAAAAAAAATTATGAGTAAAATAAAGGGCTGACCATACGAGTGTAAACATTATATTGGCACCAAATTCCAGGTACAGAAATTGTCAAAAATTCTAGTGGGTTAAAAATAAAAAAATTTCCAGTCAAACAGGCAAAACCCAAAGAAAAAACATAAGATTAAAATAAAAATAAATATGAAAAATTTTTGCAAACATTAAAAAGTAAAAAAGCAAAATTCTGTAAAACAAAAAAATTCCCAAAAAAAAGTAAAATCTAAATCTCCCCAAAAATTTTTCGAAAGACAAGAAAAATTGCGAAAAAACCTAAAATTTTAAAATAAAGATAATAGTAGAATCTGCTAAAAACTCTCTATAAAAATTTCATTTTGGTCTTGCAAAAATATAGTTAAACTATTTCTAAAATTTTAAATCCCAAAAAGTGTATTGCCTGCGTGACGTTGGCTGGGGAGGGAAAGTTCCATTTTTTTTGGGTCCTTTTAACTGTAAAATTTTTAGCACCGGTGATTGTTTTAAAACTCAAAGGAATAAAAAGGGTTTAAATTTTTGTTGTCTCGCCCATGTTTACTTGTTTTTGCTGTGGACTTTTTGGGGGAATGAGTGGAGCCAGTGGGGGAAAAACAATTCCTTTCAGAATTATACATGGCAAATGTTACATAAAAAAATTTTTTTTTGTTTAATTCTGACCCAAAACCCCCTAGTTCTTTAAAGGCGGGGAGATATGGTCATTTTTTTCTTAAAAACCACCCTTTTCGAAACTCTGGCAGCAAAATTTTTAGTTTTTGTACTTTTTGTAAAAGAGTATGTTGGTGGTACCCCCAAATGCGTATCATAGTTAAAAAGGGCTCAATACAATGATGGACAACAATTTTTTTTTCTAGATTTATTTAAAATTTTTTTTCTTAGCGGGCCCTATATACATTAAAAAAAAACCCCAATTTAAACCTTTTTTTTTTTAATCGTTTTTATGCTTGGGCAAATAATAAATGCGACCATGTTAAAAAAAACCTAAATTTTTTAAACCCTTTTTTTCTGGGAAGGACACTGGTTTTCGTCAAAAATTAATCATAAAATTCTAGGGACATTTTGACAGTAACTGTTTGGGTTCCCAAAGAAATATACTTGTTTTTGCTGCATTTATCAAACAGGCCTTACTTTAAAAAAATATTTTTTTGCCTCAGTAAGGATTTCTTCCGTTTTTTTTAAATGATGGTGCCTAAAATTTTTCGAAAAGATCCAAATGGGAAGAAAGTGAGTGTCGTCAGCGTACTGGACAAGTGTTTCAGTCATTGAAATTTGAAAACATTGGGCATTTATATAAAAAGTTGAAAAATACTGGTCCCAAAGGGTGGAGCCTTGAGGGGGCGCCATAAACAGAATTTTCTTTTTTTTTATATTTCTTTTTTGAACTTTACAGAAAAATGGGCTTTTGTTACCAAAGGGTAGCTGTTAGCCAAAAAGGGGTCCCAAAGTTAAAAGGGTAGAAAAATTTTCTTAGGAAATACTATTTGGGTGACACTGTCAAAAGCTTTTTGGGGGGTAAATCACATATGTTAACAATGTATTTTCTTTTTATCCATATTGTTATAAAATTTTATCGGTTTCACAGTTAAGCAGACTCGATAAAAGCTTTGGTCCCAAAACCATGCTGGCAAGTTAAAAGAGATACTTTTTATCCTAAGAAGTTTGAAAGCCCGAATAGATCCAAATTTTTTTTAAAATCTTAAAAGAGGGACTGGTAAAAAGGAAAATTGGGGGATAGTTTTTCACATTGTTGAAAAAACGCCTTTTTTTAAACAAAGGAAAAGACATGTGCATGTTTCCAGGCAAGGGGGGAAAAACACCGGTAACGATAGAAGTTTGATTATGCCCAAATTAGGTAAAAAACCAATAAAAATTTTAAGGGATCCTTGATTTAACTTAAGCCCATTTTCCCCAAACTGGCCCCCAGAAAGAGTATCTTTTAGACTTTTTATTGTTAATTAAACACAGTATTAGTTTTCCACGGGCTAGGTCCTTTAAAATTTAATTTTTCACCCCCTATTACACTCTGTTAAAAACAAAAGATTTCCCCAAAGAAGTAAGGGATTTTTTGGGAAAGTCTGTTGTGTTTTATCAAAAAGTTTTTCCCTTTTCCCACATTTTTCCCAAAAAAATTTTTTAAAAAATTTTGGGGCCTTTTCACATACATTTTCGAATTCAAATGATTTTAGAGCCCAAATTCTTTGTAGGGGTAATTTCTTAATAAGATTCCATTTACTAGGGGAATTACCTTTTGAAAAACAAGAAATTTTTTGACATAAAAATTTCCCTTTTTTGTTGTACCCAAAAATTAAAAAAGACCCCTTAATTTTCTTTTTTTTCGTTAGGTACTTTTGTTGCAAAGAAATTTTTAGAACCTTGTCTCTCCTCAAAAATTATGCGAGGGAAACATCACGTTTTTTATGGCCAGACGCCAAAAACGTCATTAAAGCCAAGGTTTTCTAAAGGGGCTTTTTAAATTCCTTGGGTTTCAAAGGGAAACACATTTGTCCAGAATTTTTTGGTTTTAAAAATTTTTATTAAAAATTTTTCTTTTAAAATCAACATTGTCGGTGTTCCCTTATTTGATTTTGGTTTTTTAGAACTGCCCCTAAGTAAGGGCAAAAGATAACCCTTACTATATTTTCCCAGATTACGAAAAGTTTTTATCTCGGCCCTTTTTTTAGGCTTACTAATATTTTCATTAAAAAACTGGGTGAGGTCATGGTCTGATATTATTTTTCCCGGGAAAAACAGATTTAGGGGAAAAAAAAGGGTTTGCCCTTTGTTGGTAAATTTTCAAAACTAGTAAAAATAGCTGATGTTTGGGGGTTTACCCCTAGTGGGCCCCTTCTATCAACTGTGTAAGTTTTTTGCAATTGATTAAATCATTAGTTTTTCCCTTTGAAAATAAGCCCTCATTAAAAAACACCTAATACATAAAACCCCTTTTTTACTACACATACTTTTTCTAAAAACACCTGAATATATCCCCGAAGCCCTGGGGCCTTTGGGTTTCCTTTTAAACCACCCCAAAGATAAACCCCTGGCAAATAAAAGACTTTGAAAAACCCCCAGCCATAAGTCCCTACACCGGTTGTTTTGGAAGAGGAGATCTATTTTAATAGTTTTCAGTAGTTTTTTAACATAAAACATACCCCCTTCCCCCCACGTCCCGCATCACATCTAAAAAAACCCGTAAAACCCAGGAATGTTTAAAATGTTTATCAGGAGTTTCAAGCACGTAGCCATGTCTCCTCAACACAAAACAAACAATATTTTTTTCCCCATCAGATATAAAAAGTTAATTTCATCAAAATTAAAAGGTAGGGACTGAGCGTTTATATGTTCTAGTTATCAACTTTCCTTTTTTAAAAAAAACATACATCGGCAGATTTTTCTTTGCCCCCATCACTATCTACTGTAGTAATTATATAAAAACCCAGAAAATTTTGTCCTAGGGAAAGGGAAAATTTACATTTTGAGTTTGTGGGCATGCCTACCCAAATTGACTGTTTGTGGTTGAATTCCCCCACAGTTTTAACATCCTATTTTTGTTTTTTGATGTGTGGTTTGAGGGGTCCAAAATTAGTGTTAATTGGGGGAAAAAGATTCGCGTGTGGTGAGGGTCGCGTCGCGTCTGTGTTCTTTCCCCCCAAAAGAGTATTCTGTGTTTTAATTTCCCTGTAGTGGGTGAGTGGGGGTTTCCCGCAAAAAGTGCTTTTGCCCAAAATTTTGAATTTCCCCCCAGGGTTTAAGCATCCTATTTTTTTGTTTTCTGATGTTTTTAAGGGGCCAAAAATTAGTGTTAGTGGGGGGAAAAGACTCCCGGGGTGGTGAGGGGTCGGGTCGGTTTTTGTGATTTTCCCCAAAGGTATTTTGTTTTTCAATGTATGTAGTGGGTTTATTTTGGGGGCCCCCAACCCGTGTTTCGAGGCCTCGGGAGTAAACCCGATGGACCCCTGGGGGGGTGGATGATAGGCACCCCCGTGGGCCCCGGGATTGTTGGGGCCCGGGTTTGGGGCCCTTTTAAACCGGGTGGGGGTGGGAGGCAAATAGTTTGGGAGAGCGTATGCCAAGGGGGTTTGGGGGGTCGGGGGGGGGGGGGGTTTTCCCTGCTGAAAGGGGATTGTGAACACCTTTTTGGGGTAGTAGCTTGAAAAGGGGCTGTGTCGGTTCCCTTAAACCCTGACTTTTGGTTGGTGAGAGTCAACATAATTTGGGTTTGTTGTGGAGGGGGATAGGGGGGGGAACACCTTGGCGGGGGAGGTTTGCCATCGTGTCCTTTGTTTTTTGGATGCCCTTCTTGTTCTGAATATCATTTTGGGGGCATAAAAAGGTTTGTTTTTTTTAACAGTATTCCCAATTTAAAACAAAAAATTTAAAACCCGGACAGGGTTTTTTTCTATGGTGCACAACAACTTAAAATTTTGTTCAGGGGGAGGGATACGTTATCCTCATCCTCGCTAAAAACAAAAATCTCAATAAGAGAGAGAGAGAGAGAGAGAGAGAGAGAGAGAAGAGAGAGAGAGAGAGAAGGAGAAGAGAGAAGAGGAGAGAGGAGAGAGAGAGAGAGAGAGAGAGAGAGAGAGAGAGAGAGAGAGAGAGAGAGAGAGACAGGCACGGAGAGAGAGAGAGAGAGAGAGAGAGAGAGAGGAGAGAGGAGAGAGAGAGAAGAGACGAGAGAGAGAGAGAGTAGAGAGAGAGAGAGAGAGAGGAGGCGAGCGAGAGCCAGGGAGCGAGCGAGAGAGAGAGAGAGAGAGAGAGAGGACGAGCGAGAGAGAGGACGAGAGGAGAGAGAGAGAGAGAGAGAGAGAGGAGAAGAGAGAGAGAGGAGAGAGAGAGAGAGAGAGAGAGAGGAGAGGAAGAAAAGAGAGAGAGAGAGAGAGAGAGAGAGAGAGAGAGCTGTGGCCACTATAAAAAGAGAAAAAAAATGGACCTGTGTTGTGTGTGTGTGTGGTGCTGTGGTGTGTGTGTGTGTGTGTGTGTGTGGTGTGTGTGTGTGTGTGTGTGTGTGTGTGTTGTGTGTGTGTGTGTGTGTGTGCTGTGTGTGGTGTGTGTGTGTGTGTGTGTGTGTGTTATCCGTCCCTGTATCTCAACCGGAGCGATTTCTCAAGCCTCAATTATCGTCATGGATGCCACTTACCCCTGTGTATGGCCGTTCCCGAGTCTGTCTTTATTTACCCAGCATTCTTGTGATCGGCCAGGCTGAAAGATGCAGACGTCAAGCGCTTATGATACCCCGACTTAAAACCTAATTCCAACTATTTGATCAGCCCATTACGAAGCTGTTCATCAGGAGGCTAAATTGCGGGTTAAATGCCTGATAAAAACAAATAGCTATGTCAAAACGAGCCAATTATACTTAGGAAACACTGCAATTAGCCGCGTCAAACTGCAGAGGGATTCCTTATGACTGTCTGTATGCTAAGTGGAAGGCGCCACTATCGACCCCTAAGAAGTACCTTTAAAATTGCCGCCCTGAGTTATTTGCGGCGGCGTCACGCGAGTCCCGCTAAAGTACAGGCTACTGGTCATGGCTGGAGAACCGCTGACGACTGGGAAACAACACCTGCAGGAGGAGGACTAGGTAAACAAGAGAATGAAAAGGAGAAGAAAAGGAAAAAATAGGGATGACATTGAAAAAGAGGAGATAAAGACATAAGAAGATAAATACAAAGAACGGTGATGAGAAGAAACAAGAAAAAGGTAAACAAGAAGAGAAAGGAAAAAGAGAATAGAAGGAGAAATCTGGATGACATTGTAAAAGAGGAGAAAGAAGCATAAGAATAAGATATATACTAAGAAAGTAGTGAAGGAAAGGAGGAAAAAGCGAAAGTAGCCGAAGAGGAAACATCACCAACATCAGCCTATTTTATTTATTTGTTATTTATTCAAATAGTTATTAAGCATACAGATGGTTCGAAAAATACATAAATTAAGACAGTAAATGTTCAAGATCAGATTTTCTTGAACGGTAACATCATTTTCTTGAGAGGAAACATCACCAACATCAGGCAATTTTATTTTATTTAATCGTATTTAAAAAGTTATTAAGCATACATAGGGTTTAAAAATTAGATAAGCTAAGACAGTAAATATTCAAGATCAGGTTTTCTTGAGCGGAAACATCATCTTCTTGGGAGGGAATATCACCAACATCAGGTTATTTTTTTAGCTATTGTTTGTTTTCTTCAGCGGTTGGATGCCGGTCGTTCAGTCTCTCATTAGCCGCCTAATCGAGCGAGCTGTACTTCGGCGCGACTCGGCTGTTTATTTCTCGCGGTGGTGAATACGCGGTGTCCACACACAAAACGTAAGTTAGTCAAAGCCTTCGTCAGAAGGGCATTGACTAATGGTTAGTCAATGCCTTTTATCGTGTCCACGGGCTATTCTTACTTATGTTTATCAAAGATTTACTCCTTGTGAAATATTTGGAATACAACACTGATTCTGTACCAAGGGACTAATGATCATGATAATATATTATAAGTCTTAAAACGACGGTTCATTGAAAGCATTTATTCATATTGCGACGCTTGGCATTTCTCCTCCGAAATATTGCCAAGTAGCCTACCACATTTACTTCAGTTGCAAACTGATGAAGCTAAAATAAATATTTGGCGCAAATGTGATTTGGTTCGGTTAGACATGCTGCAGAGAAGAAAGAGATACTGAGAAGAGAATATCCATCATTATCATGGCTAAGCAGTGTGCCCTGTACAGAGCAAGGCAAAGGATTATACGGTAAGTAATTTTTTTTTTCTCTTAATTGGTTCTTGAAGTAAGTATAGTATTAATTAAGGAAGCATGACAAATAAAATAAGAGTTGTGAAGAGCAGAGTATTGCGCATCATAGACGTCAATTTGGGTTCGTTTGTTTTGCTTGGGTTAAATACTTGAATAGTGCCGCGATTCCTGAGAAAGACACAAGACAGGGCAGCGCCACGCCTGTGAATAGCATCATTGGACATCACCAGGGCTCATAGTGTTCCCCAAGGGGTCCTCGCAGCCCAAACCAACAGCAGCCAGCATAATAGTGGCGAGGCCAGCCAGACTCACGGCACTCATGGCAACACGGCTTTCTGACCTGGATATCCTGCCGCCCTTCGCCTCCCTTCGAGTCCCTTGCTATACACACCCTCACCTTCCCTTGCATGAACCTTTCTAGTCCACGATCAGTGTATGTATTGGTAAGTAGTAAATTGGTTTTTCTGTAAGGCATTTCTGAGTATGTCACTTCAGTATACCATGGCAGTTATGTTGGTGTTGTATAGGCTTTCGAGGATCTCTTGGGGAACACTATAAGCCTGATGATGTCCTATGATGCTAGAAAAAGACGTGGCAGCTGACCCGCCTTCTTCAGAAGGCACAGGTGAGGCGGATGACAGGGGTTTTGGCCTTGGGGGGGGGACCCCCCGCCAGCCCGCCGGATCCTAAGGCGGAAAAAAATTACTTTTAATATTCTGGGGGGTTTGGTTCCTTTTTCCCTCCCCTTTAAATTAGGGGAGGGGGTTATCCATAAAACCCTTTTACAACCCCTTCGATACCTTAAAACTTTAATTTAAATAAAGTGTGTGGTAAAATTTGTAAAACGTAATTTAAAGTGTGTGGAAAAAAACCCAAAATTTTGTGTATAGGGAGTTTTTTCTGGGGCATATATTTTATAATTCCTTTCATTTCGGCACAAACATATATAACCTCCCGGATTTGGGTAAATTTTCCCTTTCAGAATTGGGGGGCCCCCAAAACTAGCCAAAAAGAAAATTTGGGGCCGCTTTTTTCCCAAATTTGGGGAAAGGGGTCGCCCTCCCCGGGTGAAGACGTTTGACTGTCGCTCTGTAGCTAACCATGGGTTTTCTAAAAAATCCCATCATTGTGATTCCCACACAAATTTAAACATATTGGAAAGGGGAAAAACTAACCGTGACCAAACGAAAACCAAACCCCTAAACTTTTTCAAGAAAAAGTAGGCGCCCCTTTTGTGTGGGTTTAAGGGCCCGGTTCCCACTACCCCCGCTTCCCCCGGCCCGCCTTTCCCGTACCCCGCCCAAAAAATGAGTCACCATCATCACCGCTTGAGGGGTTTTTGGGTAACCGGGCACATTTTGCCCCCCGCTCGGGGGACACCCCCCGATTGGGGGAGAAAACCTTGTTTTTAAACTTTGTAGGGCCCAACCCCTTTTACAGCGGTCCCGGCCCCGGGGGCGGCCCAATTTATTGTAAACGCCCCATTTTTTGTTTTTGGTTATACGGGGGGGCCGGGTACAAGCGGGCTAGGGGGAAACCCGGGAAACTTTAAAAACAACCTTTCCGGGGGGGCTCTTTCTGACTAATTTTAATACCCAATTTTTTAGTTCTGGGGTTAAATTTTTGGTTAAGAAGCAATTGCCCTGAATATCTACTAAAATTTTACTGTTGCAAATTTATATATATATAATATTTTTATATTTATTATATAATATATATATATTTTATATAAATATAAATTATAATAAATATATATATATATTTTTAAAATATATATTATATAAAAAGATATATATAAAATATATAATATATATATATAATATTATTATATTATATATATATATATATATATATATATAATATATATATATATATAATATTTTTAAAAATAAAATTAATATATAAATATATATATTTTATAAAATTTTTTTTTTTAATCCCCCCCCAAAGGTCAAAAGGGTTTATGTTATGAACCCTTGGAGTGAGTTATAGCGTATTTTTTTTAAACCGCTCTGGCCCGGTCTGGACGGGGCTAGTCCCGGGCGGTCAGGGGTTTTTTGCGAGGCAAGTCAGAAGGGGTTTACCCCGTCCAGTCCGGTCCAAACCATAATAGCAGGACCCCCCTTGGACCGGGTGGGGGAGAACTGGCGATGCGCACTAGTCAGGGGGGGAAGGCGACCAGGAGCTTCTCGTGCTACTAAATTAAGGGACATGAAACCCCCTGATGGCCGCCCTTAAGACTAAATATCACGGGGGTAGTAGTTGTAAAGTTTTCAGCCGGGTTTTAAAAAGGCGGACGAAAAAAAGGATTTTTGACAAGAGGGAAACCGCCGGGCCGCCTCCACATTTCCCAGTTCAGAAACCCCCCACTCGACCCCCCAGCCAATGGAACGACGGGGGGAGGGGGCCCAGTCTCGATGTATTTTCGCGACCATCATTTCCACCCTGACCCGGCCCGGGACTGGACTGAACCGGGGCGGTGAACTTAAACGAAAATTTGCCCCTTTTAACATTATTTTTTAAAAAAGGGGGAGGCTAGGGCCCCCTCCGGTTTTTCCCTGCAAGGTCATTAATTACCTAACCCCCCTGCCCTTGGGGTTTTTTTCATTTTTAAAAAACCACAATCTGAATGGGTAATAGTATGGGGTAGACCCCTAACAAATTTGGACAAAGATAGAATATAAGGGGAAAATCGAATAATGTATGGGGTTAAAGGGCAAACTCAAAATTTAAACCGTTAATTTAAATGCTGCTGTCAACAGAGCCAGGTGAGCTGGGCTCTCCCCGGGGGGGCCCGGCTCCTTTGGGGAGGGGGGAAGACCCCCTTTGTGTTTCCCTTTAAAAGAAAAGCAAAAAAGTCCAACAGGGCCCGAAGAATCAGCAAAAAATGTCACACCCGGGGCAAGGGTTTTGTTTTTGGTCAGGGGGTCTATCCCGGGGTCCTCCCCGGGCCGGTACTGGGTTCACCGTCCCGCGAAAAAGGGCCCCCCAAAACGGATGCCCCCCTTTATAGCGCCCCGTACCGGGGCCTTTTAAACCTTTTCACTGCCCTTTTTTAACTCCCCCGGCAGGAGTTTTGAGCATACCAAAACTCCTCCCGGGCGGGGAATGGCCGCCAAATTTCCCTTTGAAGTGTTAAATGGAGGGGAAACAGCCCACCGTGTTTTTCCCCACCGAAATCCCCCCCGCCCGCCCCAAAATTTTTTCAAAAGGGTGGCGAATGGGGGCCCCCACACGGCTTTTGTGTGACAGCAGCATAAGTTTGATTACATGCAGGGCCCTATTGGGGGATTTTTTAAGCTCCATGTTTCCAAAAGTATAATATTTTTTGTATACTTTTTTTAAATTGGTCACTTTCTTTTGCCATTTGCATACGGGTTTTTGTGTTGGCCCATGTCAGGGGGTTTGTTTTTCCCCTATTTTTTTTTGGGGCCCACCCCATCAACGGGCTCTGTGACATATGCAAGGCTTAACATTTTTTTTTTAATGTATACAGTCATTCCAGGGGGCAAAAGACAGCAGTGAAAATGGGACGCAAAAAATTGGCCCAACACAAACACATTTTTTCATGTTTTCGGGAAAACAGGTTTGGACAAAAACCATTAAAGCTGTAAAAAAAATTTTGGGGAAATAAAATGCCCCTTTACAACATCTAAAAAAATGAACACGGGCCCTAAAGGAAAACCCAAAGACTTAAAACCTGGGGGAAAAACAAAAAGCAGGTTTGGTCAAATTTTAATTATTTTGATCCCGGGTTTTTTTAAAAACCCCCTAAAAGGAAGTGTTTTTTATTTTTTTAGTTTTCCTGGTCCTTTTTTTCCTTTCCCTTTTTTTTTATTTTGCCCCCCATTTTGCACTTTTAAAACATTTAGCTGAAGCAAACCAATTCCCTTCCTTTTTTGTGTTCCCCTTTTTAAATTTTACTTTTTCCCATGCTGCCTTGTTGGCACAGGGCCCTCTTCCCATTTTTCACTGTTTTTTTGGGGCATTGTTTATACCTCCATCTCTCAAACTATTTTTTGCCTTCCAAATTAAGTTTTTCCTGCATCCAAAATACAATCAGCATTTTTGGCCCCATTAATTTTCAGGTTTTTTTTTCCAAAAAAAAACTTTGGAAATAATTAACTAGATATTATATTTTTTTTGTCATTCCTGAAAACAGTACAATATTATCCAAAAAGTGGTGGGTTATAGGGGCTTCTAGTTTGTCATTATCCCAAATTCTGCTTATTTTTCCCCAAACCATGTGCATGGCCTAGCTTACACAACCTTTTGAAAAGGGCAGTGTTATAATGTAATGTTGAAAGTACAAACAGATTGTATGAGGTGGGGTTTGGGCCCATAAGGTGGGAAAATGGGGGTAGGGAGATTTTCCACGCATATAATATCTACAATATTATTATTTGGCATTCTTGAAAAGAAGTAATAAATGGGAATTTTAGCTTTTGGCCAAGGCCAGTCATTTGATATGGGGGAATTACCCATCATACCCCCCAGGGCCATTTGCGTTTTTTTATGTGTATCTTGCTTCTTTCAGTGAATGTCTTTCATCTTTTTTCCCGTTTTCAAAAAAAATTATGAAAGGTTTTATTTTCCAGTTGTTAGGCTTTTTTAAAGCTAAACTAATTTCCAAAGGGTTTTTTTTGTTTTTTTTGGGCTTTCTTAAAAATTTTATAGCATTCAAAAGCTTTTTATCAATGTCCCTTTGAAAATTTTTTTTATTGCATTTTAGTAAACCTTTTCCCACTTTTAAAGCGTTTTTAGTAAAAAAAGCTTCCAAAAATATATTTTTTTCTCTAAAAAGAGGGTTTCACTAATTCACCCTTTTAAGATCAGTTTTTGCAGTATATTTTGAACCCGTATGATGGTTATTGGTTTCACAATATTTTTTACTTTTAAAAAAACAAAAAAAATAGGGCCGGCCAAAAAATTTTTCCAAAAGATTTTCCCGTAAATAATCACTTAATCAGTCACAAAGGGGATTGGGGGAATAATTCATAGGGTTAGGTTGGCCAACCCGTCGCGTTTTTCCATTTTTGAAAGATGATTGCCTTTTTTCATTAGCATGAAAAAAAAGTAATTTTAATATATGAAAAATTTTCCCTGTTCAAAATTTTATAGATTTGGGGTTAAGATATTTAAAAAAAAATAACGTAATTTTTTTCAAATTTTTCAAAATAAGTATCGGAAAAAATATTTTCCTCCCCCCGATCTTTTAGCGTTTAAGGACAAACGCGAAATAAGTAATTGTCATTTATTTCCCACCCCGTAAACCATGTACCATTAATCTAAATTGTAATTTTTTTTTAACTCAAGTTTTTTTCAGCTTAATAAAGAGTATTTTTATAATCATGTATTATATCCATTTAAATTCATCCGGTTTTTTTTTCCTTTTTGCATATTTCTCGCTTTAAAGACTTAAAATAGAACAATTTTAAAAATGAATGCTGGGTTTTTTAAAATCCTTTCTTTAATTTTTTAAAAGTAATTAAAGGGGGAAAAAATCCCCATTTATTTGGGGGATCGGGAAAAGCTGTTTGTGTACCCTGCCCTCTTGCAGCCCCAAAACCTCACCTTCAAAAATGCACATTTTTTGTTCCCTTACGGGATCTTTTAAAAGGAGGAAAATTTATGATAAATTTAATTTTTGATAGCCCGTTACCCTTTAATTTCCATAAAAAAAATTTGGGTATCGGGAAACCCTTCCCTTTAAAAATCCATAAAGGACAGAAACCCATAATTCTTCCTTTGGGGGGCAAAAGGTGCATTTTTTCACCTTCTGGAGGGGGGCATAATTGAAACCCTATTTTGTAGAAAAGGGTGTAATATTTCACTCTTCCAGAAGGTGCAAAAACTGCCGTTTTGAGCGTGGGGCAGCTTTTGCACCCCCCTTTAAAAGGTTTTCAGAAATGGGACATCATTTTTACCTTTTAAAAATGCAAAAATTTCCCCCCTTAAAGGTGCATCTGTTGCACCCTATGGGTGCAAAAATGGGCCCCCCCAAAAAAGGTGCACCTTAAAAGGGGCAAAAAACCCGCACCTCTAAAGGGGCATTTTTTTCAACCTTTTGGGTGCAAAATTTCACCCCCAAAAAATTTAATTTTCCAAAAAGGGGAAAAAATTTCACCCCCAGTGTTAAAGGGGAAAACCCTTTCCCCCCTTAAAGGGGCAACATCGGTGATATCGTTTTTCAACCCTTTTAAAGGGCAAAGTTTTCACCCCCAAAAAGGGGCATTTGCTGCACCTATATGGGGGCAAAAGTGCACCCCTCCAAAAGGGCAAAAGTTTTTACCCATAAAGGTGCAAAAACCCCCACCCCTAAAGGGCATTTTTTGCCCCCCCTTATCCAATTTTCTAATTTGGGGGACTCCAAAAAGGTGAATTTACGAACTGGTTTTGTCATTTTTTTTGACTAAAACCCCTCTCAATTTACTAGGTAGTTTCTCAAAAAATGACTAACCATTTTTCTCGCGTGACTTTAAATTTTGGGTTTCTCGTTTTAGACCCAGGCTTTAAATATGCAAAGTTTTCCCCCAGGGCTAACTTTTGGGTTTTTGTGAAAGGGGGGGCGGGGGGCGTAAACAACAAGGGGGGACAGGGAAGGGAGGGCAGGGCAAGGACGGGAGGTGGTAAAGGGCGGGCAGGCCAGGAGGCAGGACGGCAGGGAAAACCCCAGGGCATGGGAAAAGGGCTAACTAGGACATTCAAAAGTATTGACATGGAAGAGACCAAAAAAAAGGACATTTTAAATGCCCCCCGGGTGTTCAAAGTGCCTCTAGGGTAAAATGGCAACAGCGTTTTGGGATTTCAGAGAAAGGGGTCATTTCGTGTTTTCAAGAAGGTTTCCTGTACTTTATAATCATTGTATCGCCGTTTTCTGTCACCCCTGTAGATCTATCCTCCAAATTTTCATTTTGGATCGGCGTTTCTCCCCCTTTTAAAAACCCTCCATTGTCCCCTACGGTTTTAAAAATTTTTTGGATACTACCCCGTGTCCCATTTATTTCACAAGGCCCCCTTTTCTATCTTTTCCCGGGCGCGAGACCCTGACTGTGGCAGACGCGCGAACAGGGGTAAACCCCTATGTCGCCCCCTATAAACCTGCGCGCCGCGCCGAGATAGCGACCCGTCCACGATAAGCAGGCGATTATCTTGACAAATCCCTGTTGTGTGTAGAGGGAGTGCCACCTTTATTATCCTCCCAAATATGAGCATTTTACTCAATGCATATTTTTCTTAGTTTACCATTAACATCTTTTTCTCTCATCACTGTCTTGTAGTCTCCCCACAACAAGTATTTACCAAGTGTCATGTTTATTCATTATTATTTTTCATGCCTTTGGTCATCCTTAAGATATACCCTCTCCCAACTCCCTCCTTTCTTCCCTCCTTCTCTTCAACCTTCATTATTTCTCCTAATTTGCTCCTTTCCTCACTTTCTCCTACTCAACTACTCCTTCCCGCCTTTCCTCTCTTCAAAATAAAAAAAAATAAACTAGCAGACCCGACGATACACTAACCCTTATAATAATCTTTGCCGCCAAATTTGCATTGTACTCACATGGAAGCTTGCAAGCTTGCAAGCTTGGCAAGCTTGGCTTACTTGTTCTTACTCTCCTATACTCCCTTCTTCTTCTTCCTCTTCTTCTTCTTCTTCTTCTTCTTCTTCTTCGTTCCTCATCGGGGTGTACCAGTCCTTCCTTCGAGCACCGACCACCGCTAAGAAGCCCGTCGGTAGCTCGGACTATCGGCGCGGGGGTAAGGGGGGAGGTTGCATTAATGGCACAGAAGGGGAGGGGGCTGAAGCATGGTGGTAGAAGGGGAGGGGGGGGAAGGGGGGCTTAAGCGTGGTGGTGCAGGAGAAATTCAAACCCTCACAGTCATTTTACATGCCACAATTGCATATACGACTAATTAGATTTGCAATGTTCACGCTATCTTAACCTTAATGGATCCTGAGGTGGCTACTTGCTGGACGAGATATTAAAGCTTTTACATGCTGTTTCTTTGTTATTTTTTTATCGTAGTAGCGGTAGCATACAAGACTTCTCTCAATATTTACCCTTGTCATAAAGCGGTTGTCTGTAGTATATAATGTTGAATCATTCATATTACAATGGGTAAAAAAAAACTCACTGTCAAAAGCTAAATGAAAAAAAAGCGGTGATGATTTCAGGCTCGATTATATGCTTTGATTTATTAATTTTAGACGTTCAAATGCACATACAAAAAAACTTATGTGACGAAAATTATATTGTTTTCGGAATTTTTTTTAAATCTTAATTTCTTGTTAGTCTTCCAATAGAAAGCAATCTTAAAATAACCCAACAGAAT
>JACEEZ010002387.1:30000-85000 GCA_016584305.1 Chionoecetes opilio
ATATATATATATATATATATATATATATATATATATTATATATATATATTTATATATATATATATATAATATATATATATATATAATATATATATATATATATAAAATATATATATATATATATATATAATATATATAATTAAAATATATATATAAAATATATATATATATAAAATATATATAAGGGTGGTCCAAGAACATCGTGTAAATAAAAATGTTGTGTAATGTAGCGGGCATGATGTCGATCTTGTTTAACTTCCTGTTAGACATGTCCATGCAACATTTCGTGCCGATATATATATATATATATATCGGCACCAGTCCAGGTATACAGTGGTCTATGATATAGTATATATATATATAAATATATATAATATATATATATATATATATATATATATATATATATATATATATATATATATATATACTTATATATATATATATATTATTATATATATAATATATATATATATATATATATATATATATATATATATATATATATATATATATATATTATATATATATATATATGATATATATATTATATATATATATATATATATATATATATTATATATATATATATATATATATATATATATATATATATATATATATATATATATATATATATATATATATATATATATATATATATATATATATATATATATATATTATATCATAGACCACTGTATACCTGGATTGTTCACGCGACAATGTTTTGAATTGCGGGGCTGCATAGGGGCCCGCGGGGCGCCCGACAAAGAGATATAGTGGTCTATGGACTATCATATAGACTGGTTTATCAGTATATATGGTATACTGTAATCTTCGTAAATGTTTGTTCTATAATATTATCAAATAAAAAACAGTAAAACACGCTAAAGAAATGCCATTACGAGACTATGAAGAAATATGCATGAACTTAATATTCACTTAACTCTTCGCCATTTAAAACTTTGCGAGTCAACTTTTATCATGAAGGGTATCAATAGAAGCGCAATTTTATTAGCTTTCCATTGATGTATTTCGTTATCTGATAAATTAATTAGAACCATGCATAAATTAGCGTTAAATAAATAAATAAAATCATCAATCGGGTAATTTTCCCGATTGATGATGTTATTTATTTACTTATATATTTCGTTTTCTGATAAATGAATTAGTACCATGTATAAATTAGCGTTGCCTAAATAAATAACCTCATCAATCGGGAAAATTACCCGATTGATGATTTTATTTATTTAGTTAACGCTAATTTATGCATGGTTCTAATTCATTTATCAGATAACGAAATATAGCAATGGAAAGCTAATAAAATTGCGCTTATATTGATACCCTTCATGATAAAAGTTGACTCGCAAAGTTTTAAATGGCGAAGAGTTGAAGTGAATATTAAGTTCATGCATATTTCTTCATAGTCTCGTAATGGCATTTTTTTTGCGTGTTTTATTGTTTTTTATTTGATAATATTATAGAACAAACATTTACGAAGATTACAGTATATCATATATACTGATAAACCAGTCCATATGACCCGTATATATATATATGAATCCGAGCGGCCCTCCGACTTCGGGCCCTTGCGCGACAGGCCGATATTCCGTGCGCAGTCCAGGTATATAGTGGTCTATGACTATATATAAGAAAAATCATAGGACGT
Source organism: Chionoecetes opilio (assembly GCA_016584305.1). NCBI lineage: Eukaryota > Metazoa > Arthropoda > Malacostraca > Decapoda > Majidae > Chionoecetes > Chionoecetes opilio. The sequence goes on from JACEEZ010002387.1 coordinate 31,673, forward strand.
GTTAAAATTCATCACAACGTATATCTCGCCGCGTCAAAAAGTTTGATAAACCCCCTGACGCCTCAATCAAACACTCCGCCTCCGCCCTTCACCTCGCCTCTGATCACGGCCGGGCCACACCGAACTCCCTGAGCATGCAGTATTGATAGCGTCAAATCAACCCTCCTATCCACCGATAAGTATCTTAGTTAGTGCTAGCTCAGGTATTTTGTCGGAATAAGATAGGGATGGGTTATATGAAGGTAAGAATGCAAATTAAATATAATATTATGTTTGTGACAAAATATCTACAACTATTGTACAGCGAATTGCAAATAACTATAACTTATTCTTTCTTATTACCGGTTATCCTTCCATCATTTCTCACCATTACTTCTTTTCTCAATCCTCCAACTTCTCAATTTTCCTCTTCTGCAATATCTACTGCTTCATTATTTCTCCTCTATAATACATACTTTTTACCTTTCCTCCTCCAACCGTTACGTCTTCTCAACACCAACCAAGCTTCTCCCTTACTAGTTAGCTGCCTATCTCTCTCGCCCTCCATTGTCACGTTGCATCATTCCTGCTCATTACATAATTCCTGCTGAGTCCTGTCACGTTACTTCCATTTTTCTCTTGCCCCTCAACTCTGATCACCTTGACTGCCCATTCAACTTTCCTGCTCCATCTCATCCAGGTGCTGACCTACTCGACCCCTTCCCACATACACACGATCGTCAAAATGGTAACGTTTATCAGGGCCCCAGAGCCGGACGCATGAAGGAGGTATCAGATGGAACCGTAACCTCTCACACCTCAAAGATCCGCCTCCCTCAGTTGACCATGCCTAGGAATAACTGATGGTGACGCTGCTGTGATGAAACTTAAAGACGAATGGAATGTGACCTTTTTTCTTATGTATTGAATTTTTTTTTTTTTACGTTGGAGCCTATAGCGCCTGGAGGGTATTATTATCTTTTCCTTGAGGGCTTAGGTGGTTGGTCCTGCAAATTCTGGAGGGCTGTGATGGTTAGCCCTCGCCCGTGGTGGCGCAGGCTGGATTTATAGTGACATATGTGGTCTATAGGTTAAGGTCCTGTTTTCTGTGATAGTATGACCCACAGTTTAGGCTCATGCTGCCACCTGGTGTTCCCACCGCTGCACTTGTAGTCGCAGTTGAAAGAACAAGAATGCAGCATGCGGGTTTCTTCGGTCACTCGACGATAAATTTTACAGGTACTCCTTGTTAGGGCTTGAACTCCGGACCTTGTGCTCACCTTCCAGGCTCTTGTCGACCGCGTTAAAGATGGCCGAAAGAGTTGCCCCGGTAGCATATTCCCGTTCTCTATGCAAGTATGTGGTTTCCGAGTGAAGACGCTTGGCTGTAGCTCCGAAACTAACCATAGGATTTTCTCGAAAATACCCTCATTGTGATTCTCACGCAAAGCTACCATGTACTGACCAGGAAAACCTAATCTACCCTATCCGTAACTTAACGTAACCTAACCTGACGTGTTCAAGAGTTAACGACACATACTCCTCCAGAAAATGGGAATATGCGCCCCGGCAGGATTCGAATTTGGGACATTGAGTTCACCACTCCAATACGCTAACCACTCGGTCACCGCCTCCCTAAAATAGGGAAACTGTGCCTGAGTAAAATTAGTATGGCTGAGGTGCAGGGTTTAGTAGTACACATACAAACACACACACACTGTCACACACATAATTGATTGCAATTTCAGTGGATAATGTCCTGACATGCCATTCAGAAGATCATAAGATCGAAACTTGTGCATGCTTCCAGGGGTTTTCATTGAAAAAGGAAGCAGTTACTGTGCCCCTTGAACATGGAAATGGTGTGTTTTGTTTTGAGATCCCAACCTTTCCGATTACTCGGTCTCTATCAGTTCTGAGCTCGTTCCAGGAGGGTGATAGCTGGCGATTACTTGTCCATGGCATAATCATGACAATGATTATTAACACACACACCCGGAACGGGTACTCCATAGTGTAGCGGTTTGCACGCTCAGCTCACAGCCGATAAGTCCAGGGTTCAATCCCCGTGCAAAGCGAAGACAGATGGGCGGTTTTCTTACAACCGTAGCCTCTGTCCACCCAGCAGTTAATGGGTGCTGGGTAGGGTACGCCGTAGGTCCAATGAAAAGTGAAATATAGATTATTTCGAATTTGGCAGGGTGTTTTCTTATGTAAAATTGACTTTTAAGGGTAGTTTGTCCGCTTCAACTTTTTGGTTTGAGCACTTCTTGCTATGCAAAAATGGACTTTTAAATTTATATGCAAAACATAGGTTAGCCCCGCTAAAGTAACGGCTGCATTTATACCTATCATCAATTCTTGATCGTCTTTTTCAGGATGGCTTCTCCTTGTAAACCAAGTGGGTCGAAGCCCGCAACTAGACAGAGCTCTGGATCCAAGTTGGCCGCCTTTGTTGGCGGTGGACGAGAGTTTGCTGAGAGTGAGGTGCCTACGTATCGCGGCATGATGAAGAGGGGAATCCTTCTCCAAGAACTCAGCGGCATCTGGGAGGGTGTTGACAAGCGGAGGTACCCAGTGAGAGACATTGCGAAGGATCTGACCCCCATGGTGCTTGGCCAGTGGAAGAAATCAAACGCCCAGTTTGCACCTCCAGTGGTTGTTATTGACCGGTCCGTGACCAGCAGGATAGATAATTTTTGGAAGAAGGTTAGTGAAGTGGTGAGAGACAGAGCAACTAAAGCAGTAAAGGAATTCGTGGAGAAGAATATGGACAGGCTGTTTGACATAACGGCCTGCCCTCACACGATCTTCCTCTGCAAGGACTAGGAATCCCACTGCTCTAACCCACAGCTGTGCTGGGAGCACAGCGAGAGCACACGTGCAGTGTGACTGCCCCCTGGCCAGCAAAGTTCCTATTTTAGACCTGGAGTGGCTGTACTACCAGAGGATCAAAGTTGGGGAGGAGAGTGCAATGATGATGACAGGGGTAGACAAGAATGAGACGCATAGCCAAGTGAAAGCAGCAAAGAGAAAGCAGTTGGAAGAGGAGGCTAAGCTGAAGAAGCAGAAGCAGAAAGATGAAAAGGTCAGACGTCTTGAGCTGCAGGAGCAGATGTTCCTGAAGATCACCAGGATTCTGAGGATGGGACGGAGGAGTCGTTCACCCTGCCACTCAGAGGAAAGAGGCAGGAGCAACAGGAGGCTGCCATACTGGTAGACCGACTGCTCAGGAAGAGGCTGGGGTCCCTGGCACCCCTTGTGATGCAGTACTTGGACAGGCCAGCTGCAAGAAGAAACACAATGCCAGTCCGGAACCTGGCGCTGGCAAGCATCCGGTTCAACGTTCCGCCCACTGCTGCTGCTGCCTTGGCTTCTGGATTCCTCCAGGACCTTATCGCTGACGGCCACCTCTCTCCAGACATGTCGTACCTGGTCTGCGATCCTAACAAGCTGAGGAGGGCCAGGCAGGATGCCATGGCATCGACCAGGGACCTTGACCAGGGGAAGCACCAGGATACCAAAATAGTTGGATTGGGTTACGATGGGAGGAAGGACAAGACCAGGGCGATGGTGCCCGACAGCTATGGGAAACTGCACCCAAGGTTGATCAGGGAGGAGCATGTGTCAGTGACAGAGGAGCCATCTGGAAGGTACCTTTGGCACTTTGTACCAGAGGACCCGGTACCACTTGAGAAGCCTGCGTTCAAGGTGGCTCAGGCTCTCTATGATCTGCTGGTGACATACGACTCCACCGACTCACTGATCGTACTGCAAGGTGACTCAACTGGGGCCAACACGGGGTGGAAGGGTGGTACTCACGCCCATTTGGAGAAGATGCTGGGACGTAAGCTCTTCTGGAGTATATGCGTGTTGCACACAAACGAGCTGCCCCTGCGCCACCTTATCACCAGCATCGAAGGGCCTACCTCATCTAACAATGGCTTCACGGGTCCAGTGTGCAGTCTGCTGTCCAGCGTGAATGAGATGCAGTACAACGCAGAGTTCAGAGGAGTGCCAGGCGGTGAAGATCTCACGGAGATACCGGAGTATATCCTGGTCAACATGTCCACTGACCAGCAGGTCTCCTACCAGCTGGTCCAGGCTGTGAAGCGGGGCGTTCTCCCGTCCGAGCTGCAGGAGATCAAGTGTGGCAAGGTTTCCCACTCCAGATGGCTCACCACAGCCCAGTCGCTCGTGTACATGTGGACCAGAAAGCATGGACTGACTGGCAAAGAACTGAACACCCTGGAAATCCTAATCAAGTACTGCCTGCAGGTGTACTTCAAACTCTACTACGACATCAAGGTTCACCACAGACTAGAGGACGGCCCCAAGCACATCCTCACGCAGCTCAGAGTGATGAGGTCGCAGCCCAAGAAGGTCCAAATAGCTGTGACCTTCTACGTGCGGACAGGAGCATGGTTCGCACACTCAGAATGTGTCCCTCTCGCTGATGGTGAGTTTAGAGTGAGGACGACCGCAGGTTCGCCGTGACCCAGATTTTGAAGCTGAGGGCTGGCGAGGAGTATGGGGACACCAGTGTAAGACCTCGCATCACACCCAAGCTGAACTTGTCAGCCACCAGCTTGCAGACACTGATCAGCTGGCAGGCTGGCCAGGTGCACGAGCCGGCATTCACCTGTTCACTGTCCGGGGATCAGATACAGGAGATCCTGGTCAAGCCGTACGAGGTTCCGGAGTTCTCTATCCACACTCAGAGCACCGAAAGAGTCGTGAAGCAGGTGACAGAGGCTGCGGCAGCAGTAGTGGGGCAGCAGGCCAGAGACGGGTTCATCCGGGCTCGGGCCCACCACCGGGAGACCATGCCCTGCTTCAGGTCTAAGAAGGACATGATGGACACGTTCTAGGCCAACGTAGAGGCTGTGACACTGTGATGTAGTGCCAGATGAACCAACTGATCAGAAAGAGCTTACCACGCTAGTCATTTGGAACTCATATTGGTGCATGATGCAATAAACAGAACCAACCGGACACTGCGTACTCATTTAAGCATTATTCGATAAGGGTGCAATATAAAAGTGCAATTTTGCATTGTAAAAATTGCTCAAATGCAAAAATGGAACATGATAAAATCGTCTTAGAATTCCATTTTACATAGGAAAATGGCATGCCAAAGTTGAGAAAAAGAATTTTTGTTATACGGCGTACCCTAGTGCTGGGTGTTAGCCGGGGGATTGTGACCCACCTCCGGGGGTGGTGGCTTCGGCCAACACTAAGCACTAAGGATGAATGATAACAAATGTACGTAGCTATGGAGACAGGGCCATACGAGCGTTTATCAGGCTGTTTAAAATATAAGGTGCATGTTCACAGGATGTAGGGTGATTTTACGTATTTATGTGAAGATATATTTGTTTTGGTATACAGAAGGATTTCATGTCAGAATTCAATATTTTCGGCCGCCTTTCCCGAGCACATAAGTGGTGGTCTACATCAGGCTATCATTGTTATGTTCCGCCAGGGAGGGAGAGTGACTGCGCCAGGCATCATGCATCTTGATCAAGAGAGAAAGAATTATCGATGCCTTTTTTAGTAAACACCTTAATTAACGTAGCCACCTGCGTCCACTTTGCCTGTCTGAGAACCCCGGGAAGAGTAAGTGAAAGTCTCTGCAATGTGTGTACGCCCGTCTCGCCGACACACCTGCGACCCAGGTGCTCCAGAAGCCTGTCTGAGCGTGGCCACCGAGATGATAAGGCCTGGTGGATCGCCCGTGACGTCACACCATAAGGATACAACCCGCTCCGCTCCCCGTACAAGTTTACCTACCTAATGTAATGTTTATCAGTATAAAAGATATACTATTATCTTCGGAAATGTTTGTTCTATAATATTATTAAATAAAAAACCGTAAAACACACAAAGAAAATGCCATTATGAGACTTTCAAGAAATATGCATTAACTTAAACTCTTCGCCATTTAATATTTTGCTCGCAAACATTTTACATGGAGAATATCAATAGAAGCGGAGTTTAATTAGCTTTCCATTGATCTATTTCGTTTAGTGCTAAATGAATTAGTGGCATGTATAAATTAGCGTTAACTATATATATAAAAAATCATGAAATCGGGTAATTTCCTACCTAATATATGTTTATCAGTATAAAATATATACTGTTATCTTCGGAAATGTTTGTTCTATAATATTATCAAATAAAAAACCGTAAAACACAATAAAAAATGCCATTATGAGACTTTCAAGAAATATGCATGAACTTAAACTTTTCGCCATTTAATATTTTGTGAAAAAACTTTTTACATGGAGAATATCAATAGAAGCGGAATTGAATTAGCTTTCCATTGATATATTTCCTTTTCTGATAAATGAATTAGAACCATGCATAAATTAGCGTTAACTAAATAAATAGCATCATGAAATCGGGTAAATTACCAGATTTCATGATGTTATTTATTTAATGATCTTTAAGTCTAACTCAAAGCCCTATCCACTCCTACGCTGCTGATTCTACCGTGAATTTTTCTTCGTCGTTTCTTAGACGTCCAACTCAACAGGAACTAAATTATTCACAGAGAGATGCCACCGATCGCCTAACTTCTGATCTTTCTATAACTTCTGATTAGGGCAAAGCAAACCATGTTTTGTTCAATGCTTCAAAAACCCTATTTCTTTACCTATGTAATCGACAAAACCTACCAGATAACTATCCCCTCTTTTTCAATGACACTCAACTATCTCTTTCTTCTACAATGAACAACATTCTTGGACTGTCCCTTACTAAATATCAGAACATGAAATCTCACATATCATATCTTGCTAGAACATCTTCAAAGAAGTTAGGTGTCATATGACGTGTGCGTCCTTTTTTTTATCTCCCTCCCAGTTTCTTGCTCTCTACAGGGGCATTATCCTCCCATGTATGGAGTATGTCTCAAATGTTTGCAGGGGATCCACTCATACAGCTCTCCCAAACAGGATTGAGTCAAAAGTTTTTTGTCTCATCAACTCCCCTCCTCTGACTGATTGTCTTCAATCTTTAAATCACCGCTGCAATGTTGCGTCTCTTGCAATCTTCTACCGTTATTTTCATGCTCACTGTTCTTCTGAACTTGCTAACTGCATGCCTCCTCCCCCCCTTACCGCACTCTCGCTTCACAAGACTTTCTACTTATTAATTAACAGCCACATTCTGTCCATCTTCCTAATGCACGAGTTAATCAGTATCTTTACTTTTTCATCCCTTGCACTCGTAAACTCTGGAACTCTTTTCTTGTTTCTATCTTTTCACCTTCCTACGACTTAAATATTTCAAGAGAATAGTGACAAGACACCTCCTGAACTAAATTGGAACACCCACCTTTCTTTATTCTCTTACTGGCTTCTTTATAGGGACTAGCAACTAAGCGGGCTTTGTGTTACCTTTTTTTGTGCCCATGGCCAGTCCTTTGTGGTTTAAACAAATACACACACACACACACACACACACACACACACACACACACGCACACACACACACACACACACACACACACACACACACACACACCGCGCGATGGTCAGGTGACAGCGTGCCGGGCTCCCATTCTGTGGGTAGGCGGTTCAAATCCTCGTGCTCCCAGAGATTTTTTCACTTCACAAATTCGGGCGGTTACTGTCCCCCTTGAGCAAGGGGATGGGGGTGTGTGGTGTGTGAGGTCCCAGCATTGCCCAAGGATCGGTATTAATGAGCTCCAAGCTCGCACTGAGAGGGTGAAAACTGGCGATCGCGAGCCAGCTCGTGTGGACAAGACCATGGGTGAAAGAGTGAATAACACACACACACATACACACACACGCACACACACACACACACACACACACACACACACACACACACACACACACACACACACACACACACACACACATAGCCACCTCTCCCTGCCTGCCTGCCAACGTGAGTGCCACGTCGCCCCTTTATTCCCAAACGCAGCCCACACCTAAAGTTGCTTCCCCGTCCACTCTCCATTCCTTGTTTTATTGTCCATGCTCGCTTCGCTCGGATAGACACCTATTTCAGCCGAAATCATGTGTCATATAGGCTTGTAAAATGTTTCCACGAATGTGGGAAAGAAAGATACAGGCGCAAAAGGAAGAAATTTGGCACAGAAAGTTATATTTCGACTTTTAAAATCATTGCCCAAACGAGCAAAGCGAGTTTTTTGCTTTTTTATGCAAAAATTTTCGTAATATTTGTCCCTGGCGACATTAGGCAGTGGCAAAAGTATCCCATTAGTGCATTTGAAAAAAAATGTGTTCGTACCTTCACAAAAAACAGTGTTTGAGCGCCGAAAGGTTTTCCTTTTTTTCCTGCCCGCTTCCCAACGGGGCCGGCAGGGGGGGGGTGGGGGGCCCTTGCCCCGCCCCAAAGGGGGTCGGGGGGGATTAGCGAGGGGATTAGCGAGATTCCACCAATCCCTCCCCACCCGACTCTCCCGGGAAAACTGGGGAAACCACGATGGGCCCGCACCCAAAAAACCTGGGCGGGCCCCCCGGGCCGCAAAGCGCAGAGGCAGATGGAAGGCGCGGGGCGAGGGAAAAACAAAATTTCCGGGGCAGGGGGGCTGGGGGAACCCCCATCCCTTCCCCCCGACTACACCTCGCTGCCCACGCCTTTTCCCCAACCCCCCTTTCCCCGGCAGACCCCCCGCCCCAAGGGCGCCCGGGGCAACCACGATGGCCCCATTTCCAGCCGGCCCCATCGTTTTCCACCCCACCGGGGTTTTTTCCCCACGCCCGTTTCCGGCTGGGGCCTGCATTCCACGGCGACCCCCCACGCTACCCCACCGCCCCCAACCCCATTTACTCCGACGCCGCCGGCCCCCCACACTTTCTCAGCCCGGGTCACCCCCGCCGCCTCCCTGGCCCAATGACGAGAAACTCCCGCCCCCTCCTGTCCGGACTGAAATTGGAGGTTTGGGCCGGACCCCTGCGATCGTGGTGGGCGGATAAAGCGCCTTCGGCCGGGCCCCCAGACGTCCCCAGGGGACAAAGGGGGAACTTTAGGCCTTCCTCGGGGGCTGAGAGGAAAAGGGGTTTTGCGTCGTTTTTTCCCCCCCTTTCCCTCGCTCCCCCCCCGCCCCTCACCCACCCCCCGTCCCCCCTTTCCCTTCCACCTCCATACACTGCCCCCCCCGGGCCTGTTCCCCGTGAAAATTTGATTCGGGGAGTGATGAAAGTAAAATGATGGCGAGGCCCCCGGGCCTCCCCCCCCCTTTCCCCGCCGCCCCCGGGCTTCTCAAAATGCCCCAAATTTGGAACTTCAGGACCCGTGGAAAGAGACCTGGGGGTCCTCCGGGCCATAGTGGGGAGGGGGGACCTTGCCCTCGTTCTCCGGCAGGAGACGCTGAGGGCCGGACATTTTGGGTGGGGGATAGGGGATACCAGTGCACCCCCTATGTTTTGAGGAGGATGGGCGATGAGGCTGTTTTGGTAGTGGTTAGCCGCGCTCCCCCGCACCGCCGGTTTTGAAACCCCCCGTCCCTGTAGCGAGGGCGTGGAGGTGATGGCAGTGCAGCGGGAGTTTCCCAAAGGCCTCCCACTAAACGTAAGCAACGTGTACACCCAGATGGGGAGGAAACTGGGGCCGTTAGTTGCTCTCCCTCGCCCACACAGCAGCATCCTGGGGGGTTGGTGTTTTCAACCCCCACCCCCCCGATGCTGCGTCTTTTCCCCCCCCACCAACCTTTGCAGGGGCCACCGGGCCGCGGGTGGAGGGGGTTTGGGGAAAATTGCCCTTTAAATCCCGGGGGGGCCCCCCCAACGCCGGAGGGGCAGGCTGGACCTCACCTTGATCTCCAGTCCTTTGGACGGCCGCCCCCCGGCAGGTCCCACCCCCTTTTGACCAGGGCCCACTACCCCATTTCACCACTACACTGCAGGTCCCCGGCCGTTCCCACAGCTCCCGCCGCCTGGGAAAATATACAGCGGCGGGACGGGGCATTTTTTTCGGGCCCATCCTGGAAGAGTGGTGGGCCCCCTTTCGAGCGCCGGGGGACCCGGGAAACCAGCGGAAACGACCCCCGGGGCCTGGGAGGGCGGGGGAAAGGAAAAGCTAACCTGGGGAAGGTCCCCCCCCGGGGGGTTAAAACCAAAAAGGGTGGCTCTACAAAGGAGGTGGGGGAACAAAAACCAAACAGGGTTAAATCCCCGGGAAGTTGTCCCGCGGGCGGCCAAACGCCCCCCAAATCTGGAGCTGCTGCGTAAACTGGTGAGGAAATTCTGGGAGGTCACGGGGCGGGGCGGGAGGCCAAAGGTCAAAGGGTTTTGCGGGTTTTTAAACCCAAAAACCCCCGCTGGCCGAGTGTGGGGAAAGGGTGGGGACTGCCCCCGAAGAGACCTCCCCCCCCCCCCCCCCAAACCCCCACCCTTTCGGGAGGCCGGCCCCTGGTGGGGAGGTTTGCCTCGAGGGGTACCGCGAAAAACTCCCCCCCGTGCCCAGCGGCTAGCGTTCGGCTCCAACCTTTTGCGTGAGGTTTTCTCGGGCCGTTGGCCCCCCCCCCCCCGACGTCACTGATCACCCCCCCGGGGGGGGGAAAAAGGGGGAAACCCCCCTTGGGGGGGCCCCAAACCCCCCGGGGGGGCCGGGGGGGGGGGCCCCCCCCCCCTTTTCCCCCCCGGGGTTGGGGGGTTTTTTGGGGGGGGGGGGAAAACCCCCCCCCCCCCCCAAAACCCCCCCCCCCAAAACCCCCCGGGGGCCCCCAAAAGGGGGGGGTTTTTTTCCCCCCCCCAAATTTTTTTCCCTTTTCCCCCCCCCGGGGGTTTCCCCCCCCCCCCCCCCCCGCCCGGCCCCGGCCCCCAAAAAGGGGGGGGAAACCCCCCCCCCCCCCCGGGGGGGGGGGGGGGGGGGGGGCCCCCTTTTTGGGAAACCCCGGGCCCCCCCCCCCCGGGCCCCCGGGCCCCCCCCCCCAGGGGGGGGGGGGAAAAAACCCCCCCCAAAAATTTTTCCCCCCGGGGGGGGGGCCTTTCCCCGGGGGGGGGTTTTGGGGGGAAAAAAAGGGGGGGGGTTTTTTTTTTTTGGGGGGGGGGGGTTTTTTTTGGGGGGGGGCCCCCCGGGGGGGAAGGGGGCCCCCCCGCCATGGCCAAAAAAAGGGGGGGGGCCCCCCCCCCCCGGCCCCCCCCAAAAAGGGGGTGGCCCCCCCTTTTGTAAAAAGGGGGGGGGGCCCCGGGGGTCCAACCCCCCGGGGGGGGGGGAAAAAAAGGCCCAAAGGGGGGCCCAAAAAAAGGGCCCCCCCGGGGGGTCCCCGGGGGTTTTCCCCCCCTTTTCCCCTTTCCCGGTTTTAAACCCCCCCCTTTCCCGGGGGTTTTCCCCGGGGGGGGGGGCCCCCGGGGGGCCCGGGGGGGCCCCCCCCGGGGCCCCGGGGGGGGCCCCGGGGAAAGGGGGGGGAAATCGGGGGGGGGAAAAAATTTTCCCCCCCGGGGGGGGGGGGCCGGGGGGGGGAAAGGGGGGGGGCCCCCCGGGCCTTCGCCGGGGGGGCCCCCCCCAAGGGGGGACCCCCCCCCCCCGGGCCCCCGGGGGAAAAAGGGGGGCCCCCCCCCCCCCCCCCAGGGGGGAAAACCCCCCCCCCCCCGGCCCTTTTCCCCCGCCTCTGGGGTTTTTTTTTGGGGGGGGAAGGGGGTTTGGCCCCGGGGGGGGGGAAACCCCCCCCCGGGGGGGCCCCCAATGCCCCCCCTTTCCCCAAAACCCCCCCGGGGGGGGGGTTTTGGGGGGGGGGGTTCCCCCCGGGGGGGGGGGGGGGTGGAGGGGCCGGGCCCCCCCCCCCGGGGGGGGGGGGGCCCCCCCCCCCCCAAAAGGGGGGGGCCCCCCCCCACCCCCCGGTTTTCCCCCCACCCCCCCCAAGGGCCCCCCCCGGGGGGGGAAGGGGGGCCCCCCCCCCCCCGTTTCCCCCCCCCGGGGGCCCCGGGGGGGCCGGGGGGGCCCCAAACCCCGGGTCCCCGGGGGGGACCCCCCTTTTCCCCCAAAAAGGGGGGGGGCCGGGGGGGCCCCCCCAAAACCCCCCCCCAACCCGGGGGGCCCCCCCCAACCAGGGGGAAAAAAAATTCGCCGGGGGAAGGGGGGGGGGAGGGTTTAAAACCCCCCGGGGGGCCCCCGGGGCCCCGGGGGGGAAAAAAACCCCCCTTTCCCCCCCAAAAGGGGCCCCCCCCCTTGGCCCCCCTTTCCCCCCCCCGGGGGGGAAAAACCCGGGGCCCCCGCTGGAGGGGGGGCCCCCCCCCCCCCCCTTTAAAAAAAGGCCCGGGGGGTTTGGGGGGGGCCCCCCCCCCCCCCCCCCCCCCCCCCCCCCCCCTTTTTTTGGGGGGAAAAAAATTTTTTTTTTTTTTTGGGGGTTTTTTTGGGGTTTTTTTTCCCCCCTTTTTTTTAAAAATAAATAAAAAAAAAAAAAAAGGGGGGAAGGGTTTTTTTTTTAAAAAAAATTTTTTAAAAAATTTTTTTAAAAAAAAAAAAAATTTTTTGGGGGGGGTTTTTGGGGTTTTTTTTAAAAAAGGGGGGAAAAGGGTTAAAAAATTTTTTTTTTTTGGGGGGGGGGGGGTTTTAAAAAATTTAAACCCCCAAAACCCCCCCAAAAAAAAAAAAAAATAAAAAAAAAAACGTGCCGAGGAGGGGCCCAAAGGGGCCCAAATACAAAACCGAGCGGGGGTTAGGGGGGTTGCGTTTTTTTTTGGGGGGGGGAATGTTTTCCTTTAGGGGGTGGGAAGGGGGAAAAAATGGGAAACCCCTTTTTGGGGGGCAGCGCGAAAATTTCTTTCGATTTTTTAAAAAACCCCCCCCCCCCCCCCCCCCCCCACCCCCCCCCCAACACCAAAAACCCCCCCCCCCACCATTACCCCCCCCCCCCCACCCCCCAACCCCCCCCATCCCCCCCCCAAAAAAAAAAAAAAAAAAAAAAAAAAAAAAAAAATAAAATAAAAAAAAAACCCCAAAAACCCCCCTAACCCCCCAAAAAAACCCCCCCACCAAAAAAACCTTTTAACAAAAAAAAACCCCCAAAAACCCCCCCAAACCAAAAAACCCCCCCAAAAACCCCCCCCCCCAAACCACCCCCAATCCCGTTTTAAAAACCCCCCCCCCCCACCACCAAAAACCCACCACCACCACACCACCCCCCCCCCCCAAACCACCCCCCCCCCACACCACCACCCACCACCCCCCCCCACCCCACCACCAAAACCCCCCCCACCACCACCACCCCCACCCCACCCCCCCCAAAACCCCCCCCCACCCCCCCCCCCACCCATTTTTTAAAACAAACCAAAAAAAATTTTTTTTCCCAAAAAGCCCCAAAAAAAAACCCAAAAAAATTTTTTCAAAAAAAATTTTTTAAAAAACCACCCCCCCAAACCTTCCACACAACCCCAAAACCAAAACATAGTTAAACCACCCCCCCCAAAAGAACCCCCAATCCCCCCCCCCCAATTTAAACACAACCCCAAACAAACCACCTTACTTTCGGGGAAACACACCGGCCAAACCCCCACCAACAAACACAAAACCCCACAACAAAAAAAAATTTTTATAAACCCCAAAATTTTTTAACCTTTATATTTTAGTTTTAATTTTTTTTGTAAAAAATTCAAAAAGAAAATTTTTGGGGAAAGTAAGAATGGGTGTTTAAAAAAAGTTTTGTGCAAAAGGGGGGAAAAAACTAACCGACCAGCCCACCAATTTGCTTTTAAAAAATTTTTTGTTTTTTCTTAATTTTTTTTTATTTCTTCCCTTCCCCCTCTTTTTCCACTTTCTTTTTTTCCCTCCCTTTTCCCCCCCCCTTTTCCCCCTTTTTTTTCCCCCCTTTTCCCTTTTCCTCTGCCCCCTTTCCTTTTTCCCCCCCCCACTTCCCTTTTTTTCTTCCCCCTTCCCCCCTTTTTCCTTCCTTTCTCCTTTTTTTTTTTTCTCTTTCCCCTCTTTTTTCCCCCTTTTCCCTTTTCTTTTCCCCTTTTTTTTTTTTTTTCCCCCTCCCTCCCCCCTGCCCTCCCCCCCCCCCCCTTTTCCCCTTTTTTTTTTCCCCCTTTTTTTCCTTTTTTTCCCCTTACCCTCCCCCTTTTCCCTCTCCCCCCCCCTTTTTCCTCCCTTCTCCTCTCCCGCCCCCTTTTCTTTCCCCTTTTCCCTCCTCCCCCTTCTCCCCTTTTCCCCCCCCTTTCCCCCCCCTTTTTTTCCTTTCCCTTCTCTCCTCTCTTCTTTTCCCCCTTTCTCTTCTTTTATCTCTCTCCTTCTCCTCCTTCTTCCCTTCACCCTTCCTCTCTCTCTTTTTTTTTTCTTTTTCCCTTTATATATTTAAAAATTTTTTTATTTTATTTTTCTCTCTCTCTCTCCCTCTCTCTCTCTCTCTCTTTTCTCTCCCCCCTTTTTTTCTCTCTCTCTTCTTTCCCCTTCCCCTTTTTTCCCCTCCCTTCTTTTCCTCTCCCCCTCTCTCTTTTCCCCCTTTTCCTCTCTCCCCTTTCTCTCTCTCCTCTCCTCCTTTCTCTCTTCTTTTTTTTTCCCTCCCCCTTTTTCTCTCTTTCCCCTCTCCCCCTCTCCCCTTTTTTTATTAATTTCCCCCTCCCCCCCCCCTTTTTCTTCTTTTCCCTTTTCTCTTTTTTTTTCCTTTTCTTTTTTTTTTCCCCCCTTTTCCCTTCTCCTTCTCTCCCTTCCCCTTTCTTCTCCTCCTCCTCCCCCCCTTTTCCCCTCCCCCCCTTTTCCTTCTTTTCTTCTTTTTTCCCTCTCTTTTTTTCCTCCTCCCCCCCCCCTTTTCCCTTTTCCCTCCCTCCCTCTCTCTCCTCTCCCCTCCTTCCCCCTTTCCCCTTCTTTTCCCCTCTTTTTATTATATATATATAATTTAATTATATATATATAATAATTTATATATATATATTTTATATTCATAAAAAAGATATTTTATTATTTTCCCCTATTTTATTTGAAAAAAACAGGGTTAAAAAATAAAAATTTTAGCTAACTTTATGGTCACTTGAGGGGGGGCCCCCCTTTTCCCTTTTCCGGTGGGGATCTTCTTGTTAGAAAATTAAAACCCCAAATTTTCCCCCCCAAAAATTATCTTTTACGAAACGGTCAGAGGAGAGAAAAAAGGGAAGAAAGGGAGAGGGAGAGAGAGAGAGAGAGAAAAGGGGGAAGGGGAAAAGAGAGAGGGAAAAGGAAAAAAAGGGGGAGGAGAGGGGGGAAAGAGAGGAGAGGAGAGGGGAGAAAAAGGGAGAGAGAAAGGAGAAGAAGAGGGGGCGAGCAAAGGGGGGGCGAGCGGCGAGAGAGAAAAAGGGAGAGAGAGAGGGGGAAGGGGGAGAGAGAGAGAGGAAGAAGGAGAGAGAAAAGGGAGGAGAAGGGGAGAAGGAGAGAAGAAAAGAGAGAGGAGAGAGGGAGAGAGAAGAAGAGAAAAGAGGGGAGAAGAGAAAAGAGGGGGAGAAAAAAAAAGACCCTCCTCCCTTTAAACCCCCCTTCCCCCCCAAAAGACTGGAAACCCCCCCCTTCAACCATTTTGCAATCCCTTTTTTTGAGGGGGGTTTTTTTTTTTTTTGGGGTTTGTCCAAAAGGGAAAAATTCCCGCCAAGGGAATTGAGAAAGTAGGGAACCTCTATAGAGGGAGATTTTTTTTTATATTTTTAAACGGTTAATTGCAAAAAATTTTATGTTTCCTGCGTTTTTAAAATAAATCGTTTTCTGTTGTGGAAGCTAGCGCTTCGTGCCTGGGGGAACCCGACGTGAGTTTGACGGGGATGCTTGCAGCCTTGTTGATCTAAGAAAGGGTTTGACTCAGTGCCCTTTATCCTTGGGTCTTCTGCGCTTCGCCGGGGTTCCCGCAGGGCTTGGTTTGATGAAGGTCTGTCTTGGGAAAGGGGAGGTGGAAAAAGTGGGGGGGGTATATCCATTTTTTCCCAATAAAACAGGAGTGAGGGAAGGGTGCTGTCCTTGCCCCCACTTTTTAATCTTTAGGATGGGGTAGGGAAAATTTAGATCAAAGTGATTTTGGAGCATCCCTCGGCAAAAACCAAAATCACCCACTTGTTTTTGCCGTGATGCGTAATCTTTGCTGAGTCGCTGGAGGTCCTGGGATGGCTCTCAGGCGCGCACAGGGGAAAGCCTTTTGGGACTTGAGGTTCCCCTGGCTTAAAACTAAGGTCCGGGGGGTTTGGAAATTTTTAGATGAAATATAAGTTTTTCTGCGTGCGGGGGAGGATTGATATCTTGGACATTTTACTACCTGGTACGCAGTCCCTAATGACGGGGGGTCACGTCAAAAAGTTTACGGGGGATTTCATGCCCACGGGGTTATGGACTCGCTCAGCAGGAGATTTGGGGGTTGTCGGTACCTGCGCAGAGGAAAGTATCAGGTCTTCAAGCGCTTGTTCCCTGTCTTATTCATGGTTGTAACATGGGCCTAAATGCGACATGAAGAGAGAATCGTCCTTTGGTAATAAGTGTCCCTTTGCAGAATCATGTGGTATCGCTGGATGATTACGTGTCAAATCAGCGTTAACCGTGAGATGAATCGGGCCCATTACCTGCTAGTCCGTCAGCGACAGCTTCGGCTATATGGGCAGTGGCACGCAATCATAAATTTATCCCTTCCATGGGTTGTACTGTAAGAGCAATCCGGCGTGGAGGAAGCCAAAGGGGTGCCAAAAAGGGTCGTGGGTGGGGCAAGTTGAGTTTTTATTTCAAAAATGCTTGGTATGGGAAAAGGGGCCCCGCATGGGGACTCGAGCGGGTTACCCCCGGGAGTGGTGTCGTAGGGGGGGGCGGGCGACGGGCCCCCGGGGTATGCCTTAATGATTGATTGATTGTGTGTGGACCATAAATGGAGGGAACCTCCTTTTTAAAATTCCTGCCCTGGTGGTTGGGTTTCGTTTGACAGTTTTTGGTTAAATTTTTAGTTTACCGCGATGAAATATTTTTGGGTTTTGTAAATTTGATGTTAATTGTGGTATGGAGTTTGGGACAAGGGTAAGTAGTGCTATGTAAAAAAGTTTTTCATGGCGGTTTTCGTTTAATTTTTTTTATATATTATTGTTTAACCAAGAAAAATAGGAAAACCGTATTTTTTTTTAATGAACATTTTTTTTTTTTAAAATAATTTTAAAATAATTATTCTGATGTTTCTTTTAAATTTTGAAATTCTTATCTACTTCATTAACGAATTTTTAGCAAGTTATTATATATAATGTTATGCGTAAAATTTTTTAAAATTTAAAGATAGAATAGCAATGATGACAAGGGTTTGTAGAAAAATAGATAATGAAATAAAAATAAAAATAAAATTTAATATAATGGTAGTTATAGTAAGTCAAGGTAAAACTAAGGATTTTCGTTTTTTAAAGTACTTTTCATCAACTGAGAGAAGCATCAAACGGGGGAAGAAATACAAAAAAACATAATAAATTCATGCAGAATAAACGAATAACCATCAAATTAAAAGCCCGTCCACATCAGGAAACTTTTTTTTGGAAAAAATATTTACCAACGTTTACGAAGTTTTGGAAACGATGTTTTCCCCAAAAATTTCCCCAAAAGTTTCCCAACTGTTTGCAAAGTTTCCAAAATTTTTGGGAAAAAATTGTTTTCCCGTCCAGACTTCGTTTTGTTCTCAGGATGTCTGTGAGTGTGGGGTTGCTGCACCACCTCTGCTTTTACGTTTTATGCACTCATGAAGTGTAAAAAAGGGAAAGAGACCCTTTTGGTGAGGGTTTTTGAAAAAGGAACTTTTTTTGGGGCTTTTTTTTGGGAGAACGAAGGGAGATCGAGTGGGTTTTTTAACAATGTTGTTCGAAAAGTCCACTCTAAATTTAAGATTTTTTTATGTTTCCACATGGGTTAACCCTTTTGGGGCCTCGGCTGAAATGAAGATTTCCCCTAGTCACTACTGCATTTTCTTTTAATCAACGTTCCCCCCACAACACCCCCACACCCCCAAAAACACACCCCAACCCACACAAAACCCCACACCAAAACCACCACACCAAACACACACCACCACACACACACCCTATACTCCGTGTGTAGGGGAAGCACGCTCGGTTTTTACAACCGAGAAGTCCCGGGTTCGATCCCCGGGCGGGGCGAAACATATGGGGTGTTTCCTTAAAAAACCCGCCCCTGTCCCCCCAGCAGTGAATGGGTTCCGGGTGTTGTCGGGTTTTTGGGCCTACTCTCCGGGGGGCTGGTTCGGCCAAAATAAGCACTAAGATGAATGATAAAACATTTTTATATGGAAAGGGGATACGACCCTGCTTTGGCCTCGTAAAAAAACAAAATAATGAATACCCCAACCACAAAACACACACACACACAACAGGGGCGCCGTTTGATTCTTTAAACACTGCCGTCTGACCCCGGTAGAGGTATAGTGAGGGGGTGAGGTAAAAAAGGCACACACAAAACCGCATAGGTACTCCGTATGTATTGTAGCACGCCCCGGTTCACAACCCAAAGTCCTGTGTTTGTCCCCGGGGGGGAGCGGAGATAGGGCTGTTTCCTTTAAAACCCGACCCTTTTACCCCAAGGGGGGGTCCGGTGTTTGTCGGGGATTTTTGACCCCTTCCCCGGGGTGAGGTTTTTCGGCCCTACTAAGTATGGATGAATGAAAATGTACAATGCAGCGGGGCCATACAGTGTAGCTCGATCCTGTAAAAAAACTCGATGAAATAACAAAATGAAACCTGTATTTTCTTTTTTGTAAACAAAGTCTTCTGCATATAAAAATAGATTTTTTTTTGTTTTCCATTTTAGGTGTGGCGCACGCGGGCCCCCAACACCCGCCGGGCAGTTACGAGGTGCACCTTTCACCCCCGATACCCATTTAAATTGGCAGCCCGTGGACGGTCCTCTCCTCATGGTCCCGGGTTGTGCAAACTCGGAAAACCTGGATGAGTTACTGCAGAAACATAGGCAAGGAAGCAAAGCGAGGACCATGAAGCTTTGGGATCGAGATTTTCTTCTCTGGCCAATCCCTCCCCGGACGCCTAGTAACTCACATATCAGCCGACGGAGGCGCTGACGTGTTATTCATGCGATAGTTTCTCACTCCCTCATCCACGGCAGCCTCCTCTTTACTTATACTCCCCTTAATGCTCGTTTGACAGTGGCGTCATGCTCTAAGTAACCAGCTGATGAAAGGGATTGCTAACTTATCGATCATTTATGCGAGGGTGAGGATATTAAGCATGTTAGTGGTGCTCGAGGCTTAAATCAACCCTCTTCATGGTTCAGTAGACACCAGCTAATAGGATCTCCCTTATTAAATTCCAGGCGGTGATTACTTCTCTCCTGATGAGCGGGTCAGCCTCCCAACCGCCCCTAATTCCCCTCCCGCGACTCTCATCCCCTGTGAATACCTGAAGCTTACTTATTCTCGCTCGCTGCAGGAGTCTCCCCACCGACACTTACCTGCAGCTATTAGTTATTATCACTGATATACCTCTTTGCTCAGTCCTCCGAACCTTCAACTAGCCAAGGAATTGTTGCCGCCCAGAGAAACTTTAATCATACAAATTTACTTTACTAGCTTTCATCGTCTCGAAAAAAAATGACTGTGTGTACTTTAAAACCTGAGTGTGCAGCGACCCTCCCCTGCCGGCTTGATCTTTGCGCTATAAGGGACGGGCTGGCCACTCACACCTCGGCGTGGCGCACGCCAGGCATGGGAACTCACTTATTTTTTTAATTATGTTTTCCTTCTGGTAGGATTAGCTACTGTAGTATATCATCAGAGTTTTTATTTTTTCTAATGAGCAAGTATCAAATATAAACAGCGTTGTATATAGCAAATATGATACTGCAGATATTATGATGTTACATAAAACTATTATTTTGTGGGATAAGCCTCGTTATTTCCACGGTCGGTGTCGCAGACTGTTGCTGGAATTCGTATATATTTTGTTGATAATAAGATACTGCAGTACTAACTGTTTTTACTGTCTTGTTTCTTTTGAGTGAGTTTTCCCTGCCTCTGAACTAAATACATTTTTTTTTATCTTTCGATAGATCATATCACGAGAGTTAAAGACCTCGATGTTAACAGGTGATTTCATACCTATTCGCAGGATATTTACCTTATATTTATTGACTTGCTACGATTCTGCTTTATCAGGAAGAATTTATCCCAAGATATTTAGTTTCATTTATCGTCAGATGTGTTCTGTTCCCGTCCATTCGGCAGAGAGATCAGAGCGTGGGAGACAAGCGGCGAGAAACCAGAAAATAGTGCAACTTTTTTTTCTCCTTTGAGAGAAATGTGGAAAATTATTTGTCGACACATTGCAAAAGGAAGATATATAGCAATATACGAAGAAGAAGAAGAAGAAGAAGAAGCAGTATCTTTATCCTCAATATGTTACAGTATTATCATTGCCACCAGCGAAATAAGTAGGATGATTGTTTTTTATGTGTTAGTCATTTGGACATCACCATTCCGAAGCAGTGTCACAAACCAGCAACATTGCAACATTAACTACTAGCATCACCACCTCTATTACCAAGCCCAACCATCGCCACCACCACCACCACCACCCGCACAGCCGCCGCCTCCCCCTTGCACTTCCTAGCCTGTGTCGCCGTGAAAACTGGCCTTGACTAAGCCGTAGACGTCCCAGCCCTCCTCTCTCTTTCTCTCCCACTAATTACTTTTTAACCCTTTATCGTAACCTCTAAGACTAAGTGAACAGCACACATTTACCTTAAAAATATTGATGATCATTTTATTTGCCATCCATCTCACTCATTTGCCGTTGCCGGAGTTTCACCATAACGATAGCAGGCCGTCAAGTCCAGATTTTCTCAGTTTTTATAGACACCCAGCACTGATTACAGCAATTAAGCATGTCTACCTGCTCATTCCGTGTTTAATTACCTATCGCAGTCTGTTGCTTGCTAAATCATGTTTTTACCTTTACTTTTAGACCTGCTTCCTACCTTCCTTGACTTAGCTATTCTACCTCTTCCTGAAACACTACAGTCTGTGTTTTCGTATTAAATTTTTTATATTCATACTGATTCCCACCAATTGTCTGTCAGCTGTGCCGCCCAAAACATGGAGGATATTTAGATTATAAGAATGTTCACACTCACATACTTTATTTGAGAACACAAAGTCTTAAGCGTCTCTTTATAGGAAAAGGAAAGAAAATAAATTCAGTACACATTACGTATTATTTGTTCCCGCCGCCTCTTATTGATGCGACACAGGGGATTCTGTTCTACCTTGTTCAGTCTCACTCTGCATATGGATATTGCTATACATTTAAATCTTCTATCATATGCTTCTGCTTCTGTGCTTTTTTCTCATGCTTTCATGCAGTTAAGGAAATCTCCAGCATTTATTTAATATATGCGTGTGTGTGCGCGCGCTTGCATCATACTGACGTTATCGTTTGAGAAAATTCATTAAATCTATGTAGCTACCTTATGGATGACCACAGGCTATACATTCGGTATATAAGGTTATTGCAAATAATTATTTGTTTTTTTTCCGATACGTGTTATGCTTTTGCCTTGCGTTATTACATTTATATATATCCATTTTTTTGTCTTCATAATTTAAGTGTTTTAATTTCCTTCCACTTGTCGAATTTCATTTAGTGTTTTAATTCCAATAACCGAGCTATGGTGATCCAAGGGAAGCATTGTCCAAGAATCACACCTTGTTAGTGGGAATAATCTAGCGACCATGACCTGTAACTTAGCGGGACGTCAGGGGCAGGTCAGGTGTGTCAAGAAGAATTAGCGCACACATAGGCTTGTGTGCGAATGTCGATCAGAGGCTTGTTCATAGTAGTACGGCGCCTAAGCTAAATATACCATAACAATTGTGCATTTTGTGAGGAAAGCACCAAATTTGACACACTAGTAGACTATCATATTATTAACAGATTTGGATATTGGGCCATGTCAAATTCAGCCCCTGATGGCTGTGGCAGCCATTTTTCAAGATGGCCGCTAGCGGTTACTATAGTTTTACAAACCCTTTGAGTGTTCACCGAAAATCCATGTAAATAGGCAGTATGCGTGGGTTAAGACACATGTATAGTAATGTTTACAGAACATTTGTATTATCTCGGGTTTCCCTCTAAAAGTCCCGCTCGATTGGTATGGCAACACGCATTTGTTTACGTTTAAAACAGGCACGAAAAATGGCTCATCGAGTGGCTGTGTTGTGATTCTACACACGTCACCACGACCAGACACCAAGTGTGCATACCTCTTTCGCCAAGGATGTCTGCGCCCTTGTCAGCGTCATGGAAGAGCTTGGCAACCCCTTTGTGGAAGAGAGCATGGATCTGATTGTCATTGACACAAAGGAAATTACAGATCCTGCTGCAGTTGAGACTGTCAGGAATGTGAAGAAGATTGGCCAAGAGCAGTTCCAGGCTTTTACCAGAGACTGCCTAGTGGAAAGGACGAAGCCAATTGATGATGCAATTCGTCGGAACAAGCTGAAGGTGTTCAGCACCACTTCCACCCCGAGAAGTGTGAGCAAAGGGAAACAGCAGCTGGCCTCTCTCAGGAACGACGTGGCACTTTTTTCACGGCTCTATATTGGTTGCCAGACGAGGGATGGAAACCTTAAAGAGTTCTTTCGTCATGAGAATCAAGTGTGTCCTCCTGCTCTCTCCGATGGAGAAAGTCTCCGTCTAGGTACGAAGAGTGATCTCCTCAAATGCTTTGAAGAATTCTCCAATGCCCAATAAGAGGCTCCTGAAAACACCTGCCTAGTTCTTGATGGGGCAGTCATTGTCCAGATGATGAAGCCTGCGGTAGCCAAGAACTTTGATGACTATGCCCAGGATGTCTTCATACCGTACCTGTCAACAAAGCTTCAGACTGTGTCAAGCCTGGACCTTGTCTGGGACCGCTACATTGCTGATTCACTGAAAGGCAGTGCAAGATAAAAGCGTGGAAAAGGAGTGCGTAGGCGCGTGGACGGAGCAGCAGTTATACATGAAAACTGGCAGAGCTTCCTCCGAGTGGACACCAACAAGACCGGGCTGATCAAGCTCGAGCAATTGCGATGCATTTTTTGGTTTCAAATTTGCTTTTTAAAAATCTTATTTTGTATATGTTTTATAAAAAAAAAAAAATTGACATGAATTTAAGACATATTTTATATAAATGCATTTTATTCTTTTTTATTTATGCTAAAATTCTAATGAATGTAAATAAAGTTAAATTAAACCCTACATAAAATGAAATTAAATGCCTACGGGCATGGTGCCCGTAGGCATAAAGTCCAATGTCCGGTAGGCATAATGTCCAGTAGACAAACTGTCCGGTAGGCATAATGTCCGGTAGGCAAATTGTCCGTAGGCAAACTGTCCGTAGGCAAACTGTCCGTAGGCAAAGTGTCCGTAGGCAAACTGTCCGGCCACGCCACCCACACCATCACCACCACCACCCACACCACCATCACCACCACCCACACCACCATCACCACCACCACCCACACTATCACCACCACTACCCACACCATCACCACCACCAACAGTATCACCACCACCCACAGCATCAACACTACTATCCACACCATCACCACTACTACCACCATCACCACCACCCACACCATCACTACCACCATCACCCACACCAAAACTACCCACACCCACAATACCACCACCCACATCATCACCTACACTCACATAATTACCACCACCACCATCCACACCATCACCACCATCACCACCACTACCTTCACATTCCCGGGATGGCAGTGGGTGGCAAAACAAAACAAGACCTGCATTATGTACGAGTGAAAACTACGTATTTCCTGAGCTACAAAATCTACTGATTAGCGGTAAATATGTATTAATGTTCATGAAGGACGCTGCTTTTCGGTAGCCGATGGCATATGTTTTGCAAACACGTACACTGCACTAATTAAATAAATTATGCTAGACTAATCGAACTCAATAAGCGGTGATACGTTGAACATTATTGTCATCCTCATAGAACCAAGCGACATACCTTCCTTTGTGTTAATGAAATAAAGCGCTTTCGTCGCAAGAATGTTATTATCACATTTTCTCTGGTAATTTCTTTCATTCATTATCGTATCCTGTCTCTATAGTCTGATTGGAGCGAGGTTTTCATGATTTTCATACACACACACACACACACACACACACACACACACACACACACACACACACACACACACACACACACACACACACACACACACACACACACACACACACACACACAACGCGCGATGGTCAGGTTGATAACGTGACGGCCTCCCATTCTGTGGGTAGGAGGTTCGAATCCTCGTGCTCCCGGGGATTTTTCACTGACAAATTCGGGCGGTTACTGTCCCCCTTGAGCAAGGGGATGGAGGGGTATGGTGTGTGAAGTTCCAGCATTGCCCAAAGATCGGTAATTATGAGCTCCAAGCTCGCACTGTGAGGGTGAAAACTGGCGATCGCAAGCCAGTTCACGTGAACAAGACCATGGGTAAATAACGCACACTATCACACACACGCATTATTTATTCAGTTTATTAGTGCATTACATGTATGTACACGAGATATGCACAGTGTATATACTAAACACAATGTATAATGAACATAATGTACTGATTTATGAAAAGAGAGAAAGAGAGAGAGAGAGAGAGAGAGAGAGAGAGAGAGAGAGAGAGAGAGAGAGAGAGAGAGAGAGAGAGAGAGAGAGAGAGAGAGAGAGAGAGAGAGAGAGAGAGAGAGAGAGAGAGAGAGAGAGAGAGAGAGAGAGAGAGAGAGAGAGAGAGAGAGAGAGAGAGAGAGAGAGAGAGAGATGAGTTATGAAGAGGGGGCCCTGGGTGGTTTTCGGGTACGGGGGGGAGGTGCCACCTGGCAAGTACCTGAGCCACCAGTTTTTGTCGGAGCACCTGCATCACCACCGTCGGGTCCAGCCAGCGAACCACTTCCTCCAGCAGTTCATGGCGGGGGTAGGAGTGAGGGTATTTTGTTTTTGTAGCTTTCAGGTCCCTGTTCTCCCCATTGACTATTTTCTCCCTCTTCTACTCCTCGATCTGATTCCCTGCAGGACGGTAATTTAAAAGACAACATCTTTCACCTCAAAGACGCAGGAAATGAAGGTGTAGGTAAAGCAACTACTTTGACTTCTCAGAATCGAAACAAAAATCATGAGTCTCGCAAAATTACCATTATTGATCATGTTTATTGAAACCTGATGCATGATAGCCTGATAGCCATGATAGCTGATAGCATGATAGCCATCCATTAGGTGATGCAGATTTGCCTTTGAATCTTACTGAGCAAAATCGAGCCTGACTGAAGAGGAACCAACAATATATTTAGGAACGATTACAAGTCATGGCCTGCCCATTGGTGTTCCATACGCATATTCCCGTTTTCTGGAACAGTATGTCGCGTTTACTCCTGAACACGTCAGGGAAATGTTAGGTTTCCTGGACCCTAATGGAAACTTTGTGTGGGAATCACAATGAGCGTATTTTCGAGAAAATCCTACGGTTATTTTCGCAACTACAGCCAGAAGTCTTCACTCGGAAGCCACATACTCACATAGAGTTGAGGAATATGCGTCCCGTACATCCCCTTGTGGCTGTCAAATTCCTGCGTGGTGGGCGGCGTGTTGTGGCCTCTCCATCTTCGAGGAAATCTATGTAATCGGCAGTTAACAATGCGCTGTCGAAATTTAATGCAACAAACTTTATTGGTAAATGTGTACTTATGATAATGAAATGTGTGGCAAGTGCGTACTAGGAACCGTCAAACAGAAGTAATGGTGATGTTTGCGACACTCACCTTCTCACCCACATATTTAACGTGAATTTTTTCACCCATCTACTCGCAAAACCTACCAGATAAGTATCCCCTCTTCTTCATTGACACTCAGCTATCTTTTCTTCTACAATGAACATTCTTGGACTGTCCTTTACTAAAAATCTGAACTGGAAATCTCACATATTATATCTCTTGCTAAATCAACTTCTAAGAAGTTAGGTGTCTTGTGGCGTCTGCGTCTATTTTGTTGTCCCTCCCTGTTGCTTGTTCTCTACAGGGGCCTTATCCGCCCATGTATGAAGTATGTCTCACATGTTTGGGAGAGATCCACTCATACAGCTCTCATAAACAGGGTTGAGTCAAAAGCTTTTCGTCTCATCAACTCCCCTCCTCTGACTGACTATTTTCAATCTTTAAATCACCGCCGCAATGTTGCTTCTCTTGCTATCTCTACCGTTATTTTCATGCGCACTGCTCTTCTGAACTTGCTAACTGCATGCCTCCCCCCCTCCCGCGTCCCGCGGCCTCGCTGCACAAGACTTTCCACTCATTCTCATCCTTATTCTGTCCATCGTCCTAATGCAAGAGTTAATCAACATCTTTACTCTTTCATGGCTTTCACTGGTAAACTCTGGAACTCTCTTCCAGTTTTTATTTTGCCATCTTCCTACGACTTAAATCTTTTCAAGTGAAGAGTCACAAGACACCTCCCGAACTAAATTGGCCCGCCCCCTTTTCTTTTTTCTCTTACTATCTTTTTTATAGGGACTGTGCGGGCTTTTTCTTGCCCCTTTTGTTTGTGGCCTTGTCCAGGTCTTTGTGATGTAAAAAAAAAAAAATACCGAATCCTGTTCTCCCTCCCTTCAGGTTACCTCCCTGCCACCCATATCACACAAGCTGGAGGGGACTGATTAATTCTTAGGTGTCTGTGATGTATGAAAAAAACCAATTGGTACAAGCTTTGATATATCCCGCTACTTGGTTCATTCTGGCCGGCATTGATGAAAGAGCCGCTATTTGTCTCCTTCATTAGCCGAGTGTTTATGAGGTGTGTGTGCTGCAGTTGCCAAATCGCGATAGTAGAAGGACTTGAGCAAATAATTTTATGGGAGAAGATTTAATACTTGCACAGTAATGTCATTTGTAAAGTTAAATTGCCAAAGTTAAAGGGAAAAAAATGCACGTCTATCTGATAAAGCGGCAATGAAAAAAATATTGATGCAAGTTAGATCAATCCTTTATAGTACATACAAGGCAAAGTAAAATTGAAGTAAGTTAAAAGCTGTCTTTGTTGACTTGCAATATATTAGTCCTTATGAAAGGAAGTATGGGAAGATCATGTTTTTGGATAAGTATATCTTGAAAAAGCTTTGTCAAGAGGCGTCAGGTGAGTGGGTTTGTGCTATCTTGTCCAATAAATATGTAATGTAAAGCTATGTAAGCAGGTCATAAAGAAACCATGTCAGTGATGAAATTTGCATTTATAAAAGGCGCTTTTATGACACAAAAGAAAAGTGTATATTACGGTAGATAATATATATTAGGTAGGGTATATATTATTCAATTTTTATAACATCTTGGCCTATAACGACTGTAGGCAGTGACCTCCAGGGGAGGGATGGCTGTGATGGTTGGCCCTCGCCCGTGGTGGCGCAGTCAGGATTTTTATAGTGACAGCTGTGATTAGAGGCTCATGCCGCCCCCCTATGTTCTCCGATGCACTTGCAATCGAAGGTAGAGTTAATGGGCAGGGCATGTGGGTGTTCTTAGACCACTCGATGGTGCAGAAAATATTTAAGTGGATTTATGGGTCTCACTCGGGATCGAACTCGGGTTTTCGAGAACGCCACCCGGTAACGCTAACCACTCTGCTACCGCCTCCCCTACGGATATGCTACGGTAGAGAATATATATAAGTTTCCTTATCCAACAATAAGACCTCCATCAGTACTACATTAATAGGATGTAAAACTAGGCCATCGTGGTGTACAAGGAGACGAAGTTACGTGAAATGCGCGTGATGGTAAAGAAGAAGAAGAAGAATATCAAGCAATCAATCATTGGGGGCATACGCCGGGAGGCGCGTCGCCTCGCCCACCCTACGACGCCACTCCCGGGGGTAACCACGCGCGAGTCCCCATGCAGGCTCCCTTCCAATACCAAACAACTCGCGACAGGAAACATCAACTTGTCCCAGCCACGAGCCTTGTGGGCGACCCCTTGGCCTCCTCCACGCCAGATTGTCTCTTACTGATACAACCCGATGGGAAAGATCTGTTTCAGGGTAGCGTGCTACATGCTAATATAGCCAAAGTTGGCTCTGATGGACTATGCAGTTAATAGGCCTCGATTCAGTCTCACGGTGCAATCGCTGATTTGACACGTAATCATCCCAGCGATATCCCATGACTCTGCGAAGACACTTATTACCAAAGGCTCTTCCAAAGGCTTAAATTCGTCTCTTCAAGTCGCTATTTAGTGCCCATGTCTCACAACCATAGAGTAGGACAGGGATCACACGCGACTTGAAGATCCGGATCTCTGTCCTCCTGTACAGGTACCGACAACGCCAAATATTCCTGCTGAGCGAGTCCACAACACCGTGGGCTTTGCCAATCCGCCGTAAGACTTCTTGACGTAACCCGCCGTCATTATGGACTACGCTACCAAGGTATGTAAAACTTTCCAAGATCTCAATGTCCTCGCCGCACGCATGAACAGACTATACTGTTTCAATTAGTACGCCTCCAAACACCTGGACCTTGGTCTTAAGCCAGGAGACCTCAAGTCCCAAAGGCTTTGCCTCCTCATGCAGCGCCTCGAGAGCTATCACCAGGACCTCCAGCGACTAGGCAAAGAATACTGCATCATCGGCAAAAACAAGATCAGTGATCTTGGTGTTGCCAAGGGTGCTGCACAATCACTTTGAATTTTTTTTTTTTTTACATCTGTGCTTATAGCGCCTGTAGGCAGTGGTGACCCAGAGCTCGGATGGTAGTCTCTGGATGTTCCCTTGAGGGCTGCTGTGATGGTTGGCCCTCGCCCGTGGTGGCGCAGGCATGATTTTTATAGTGACGCCTGTGATTAGAGGCTCATGCCGACCCCCTGTGTCCTCCGATGCACTCGCAATCGAAGATAGAGTTTATGGGCAGGGCATGTCGGTGTTCTTAGGCCACTCGACGGTACAGAAAGGTTTTGGTTTTCGTCGGGGATCGAACTCGGGTCACCGAAAACGCCAGTCGGAGACGCTAACCACTCTGCTACCGTCTCCCCAATCTACAACTTTGCCCAATACAAGTGTTATTTGAATTATATAGTGACAGTAATGGGAAGTTAACCTTTGTCTGAGGAGTTAATTCTTATGTTAAGGAATGATAGTCAACACCTCTGAGTACCTCCGGTTGTAACATAACAAATATCCCTAGTGCAAATCAGTTTTTTCCTCTACTAACCAGATGTCTAATTCTAACACATCCGTTGCAGGTAGTTATTTGTTTGCCCCTGCCGAAGACTCTCCCTCAGGCCACTGTTGCTATTATGCCCAAGTTACTCTGCCAGGGAATACATTTTAGTCTATGTAAGGATATTATAAAGCAAAAAGTATTAATGATTTAGCAGCCAGGTGCCAAAGGCGCCCATGTCAAAGAAAGGTACTGCCATTAGCAGTCCTTACGCACATTTTTTATGTTTATAATACTATTGTAGCTGAAAGCAGCTCGTATGACTTTTCAGAGAATGATTAATAAATATACCTTACTCTCTGATATGCAAAAATTTAATTAAATGCATAACTTGACGTGATAATTTATATTATAGACCCGGAGTCTCAATTTTATTAGCTTAAACGCCGTACTCCTCAAGTTTATATAAGTAGGTCTCAAAATAACCAAATACAGCTCTCATTACCTTTCAGAGAAAGATGCATACATACATTACTCTCTGATATGCAAAAGAAATGCATATCTTGACGTGATAATTTATATTTAAGACCTGGAGTCTCAATTTTTATTAGCTTAACAGCCGTACTCCTAAAGTTTAAATGAGTAGGTCTTACAATAACAAAATAAATCAAATAAATAATATAAAATAAGCTCTAAAATGGCAGCAAATCCCAATGGCGCCCATGTCAAGGGAGAGTACTGCCATTAGCACTACCAGCGCACTTTTTTTATTGATGATACTATTTGAGCTGAAGTCAGCTCCTATCACTTTTCAGAGGATTAAATACTCTCTGGTATGCCAAAAAATGTATAGGCATATCTTAATGATGTGGTAATTTGTAGTAAAGACCCAGAGTCTGATTTTATTTGCTGAGAAGCCGTTCTCCTCAAGTTTAAAGAAGCAGGTCTTAGAGTATAAAATTAATTAATAAATTATATCAATATAACTGCCAGTGCGATTGCTCACGCCCACAGGGCCAATCTACTGTATTTTGTCCCTACTCATAACCTCGAGTATTATGAAGTGACAACGCGGTGGAGTTTAACAACGCACTTCTTTATGCATTTGCAGGGATTTTAACACATTACTAACAGCCTTTGAGTTCATTTTTCTAATAACTTAGATTTGAATACTGCTGTAAAGGACTCTACCAATATATTTTTGTGCATTATCCCTTATAGCATTACTCTAGTTATACCAACCATTATTATTGTGATTCCTCTTTGGTATGTTGTCATGGAAGCCCTCACCTTGTATAGGCAATTTTAAGGAGCTCTGCCAGCAACACCGATAATCTTTAGTACACAATGTTGTAACATGGTTAGTTACGTGTCTGTAGACCATCGTGAGGACGCGATTGGGTAGTTGACCGAACAATGTTATGGCACTGGATAGAGATTATATGTATAGTCGTTCTTTGCCTGTCCAGTGACCTTAAACTCATAATTGTTCCTAGCTACTCTTGTTAATCTCTTCACTGTCCTCGCCATCACGTTATACTGTTCTTTGCTCACCTGTCCAGCCTTGAACCTTAAGTATATGTTTTTTTACTTCAATTTTGTGTTTTAAATTCCCAGTCATCCATTTCGGGTCGTTCTTGCTTGATCTTATCGCCCTATAAGGAATATTATTTATCTGTCATGCAAATAAATTCCTTACAAATAATGTGTAATCCTCACCCGCCCCGACTTCAATAACACCTGTCCTTGGGCGGGGTGAAGGGTGGCTGCCGGGGACCCAACTGCATCTCAATGAAAGCCATGATTCAGCCGACACTTTTATTGCCACGTGTGCTGACTGTCGCAGGTATCCAGCCTTAGCCTCAGCCTCAGCTTTAGCTTCAGCCGGCCCGAGGGGAGACAGTTTGTGTTAATCAGTAAGTTTGATCGGGTGTATGTCCAGTCCTGCGAGGCGAGGCGGGAAGCGAGGACTTCAGGAGATGAGACATTTACGTTGAAGTGTTTGGCATCTTACTGTTGTGTTGTTGTTTTTGTGTTATGGCACTGGATAGAGATTATATGTATTTGTATGATGAAACATATATGTTATCAGCACGGGATCATTTTGGAGATGTATGTACTTGTGTCTGCCTCTTTCAGCAACACATTTTTAATATTGTTTTGCTCGGATAAACACTACCTCCTTGATAATGCTTACATGGACATAATGGTGTTGTTCCCTCGCTGCTTGCATTCTTGAGAATGCATAGTCAGTCGTTGTGTGTGCTTGTGGTTAATTGCCACTTATCTTAGTTGATAAGCATTGCACACCTGGACATACGTACACAGCTAACTTTGGGTGTGTTTGAGTCATTACCATGTGAACAGCGAGCGGATCTTCGCATTCCACGCACTCAGAAGTTTATGTGTAAACAACTGTTCAACAATGAAACCCTTCCTATAAAACACGCCGAGAGGCCGGAAGGAGGGCAGAAGCCATCGGAGACGCGACCCAAGCGCTCCTAGAGAAGACTCCATACGAGTCTGTGTGGGTACGAACACACCTGAGAGTGTATGTGTGATTGTCACGTAATAATTGTTTTGGTCTGTCTGTAAGACTTAAGCTTCCTTGGCCGTTTGTAAAAACCCGGGTTATTGTATTGTTCAAATTTACATTATAAATATATATAACATATAATATCTATTTATCATAGTATATTGTCTTACTCGATTCCTTGGCACTTACAATACTTATACATTACTTAAATCAGCAAGCCTTACTTAAAACCGCTCGACCACATACAATTTTATTCGCTACTACCTTAGATGACCTCTGGGCAGGGAGGCAAGATACACCTGCCCATGCGAGTGTAATTTATTGGCAATCAACCCCAACAGTGTCATTGACTCAGTGACATTGTAAGTTATTTGAGTTGAACCCTGTTACCTTTAATAACAAGACAGGAAAGGGTAACATCTGCTGCTCTTAGTACTATCATTATCGTTATCAATATTATCATTATTTTATGATAGTGTATATTTACATAACTAATATTTGTTTATCATTATTATCAGTAGTATTGGTATTAGTATGATTATTGTTATCATTATCATCATTAGTAAGAGCATTAAACAATAGTAGCAGTAAGAGAGAGAGAGAGAGAGAGAGAGAGAGAGAGAGAGAGAGAGAGAGAGAGAGAGAGAGAGAGAGAGAGAGAGAGAGAGAGAGAGAGAGAGAGAGAGAGAGAGAGAGAGAGAGAGAGAGAGAGAGAGAGAGAGAGAGAGAGAGAGAGAAGAGAGGAGAGAGAGAGAGAGAGAGAGAGAGAGAGGGGGGCGGGGAGAGGGAAAAAAAGAGCAGGGGGAGGAAAAAGAGCAGGAGGAAGGTCAGAAGGCAAAAATAGAAAGCAAAGGAAACAAGAATAGATTATAAAAAATATGAGGAGAAATATGCAGTAACACCTTAACACTTTAACACTTTATTATGTTTGCCATTTTACAATATTTTATAATGATTATAAGAGGATATGGGGTTGCAAACAACCCTTTACAAGCAAAAGCTTTTTGGGCAAAGGTGTGGAGAGAGAGGGAAAACACGCAGAAAAAATAATAAATAAACACAAGGTATATAAATACTAAACAAATACTGACATAAACAGGCGATGATAGTTAGCAAGTTACTTAGACTAATTTTCAGGATAATATTCACTAGTGATAAATAATATTAAACAGTTGCTGTGAAGAATTACACAAAAAATAAGTACACGAATAATAATAACAATGATAATAGTACACAGAGCTAGTATAATAATAATTAATGTTTCTTGAATGTATGTTTAAAAGTGCTTAAGCTAGGTGAATGTTTGATATGTACAGGGATATTATTCCATAACTTGGGACCTTCGTACATTAGGGAATGCTTGTATAGGGTTAGTCTATGACTAGGTATGGACAGGGAGCGTTGGTTGCGGGTTTGGTAATTGTGAAGTAGTTGGTAATTATTGTAGTTAGACGCTGATTGTTTGTACATAAAGGATGCAATATTTAATTTTGATAAATAATTTAGATTCAAAATATTTAAGGATTTAAATAATGGAGGAATGTGCTCGCAGTAGTCACTGTTGGTTATTATTCTGATGACTTTTTTATGGAGTACATTTAGATGGTTTAAATGACAGGGATAAGTGGTGGACCAAATGAGATTACAATAATTGAGATGGGGATAAATGTGAGCATAATACATGTATTTAAGAACCTCAACTGGGGCGAAGGGTTTGACTTTGAGAAGGAGTGGAATTAATCTAGATAATTTTAAACAGAGGTTGGACAGATGATGTTTAAAAGTAAAGTTTTTGTCAAAGATTAATCCAAGGAACTTTATCTTGTATACATGAGTAATGTCGTCATTTATAATTTTAAGATTTGGTAATGGTTGGTATCTGGTAGTGGTATTTGTAGATAACATGAAATATGTCTTGGCTGTATTTATAGTTAGGCGGTTAGCCAAACACCACTCCGAGAATTTAGCTAGCTCTGCATTTGCTCTATTGAGTAGTTCTGTGGGTTTGTCACCAATTAAGTAAAGCGTAGAATCATCGGCAAATAATATGGTATTTAGTGTTTCAGATATGTTACATATGTCATTGATGTATAATATAAACAGAATAGGTCCCAGTATACTGCCATGAGGTACTCCTAGATGCACTGATTTGGTGGGGGAAGAGATATTGTTGAAGACTGTATATTGGGTCCTATTACTTAGGTATGAGTTGAACCAGTCATGGATACAGCCACGAATTCCATAGTGATACATTTTGTCCAGTAGAATATTGGGTTGAACAGTGTCAAATGCTTTTCGCAAATCAATAAAGATTGAAATGATAGATTTGTTGTTATTTAGTGCTGTGTATAGGGCAGATGTGTAGGTATTGATGGCATCAAAGGTATTAAAACCAGGTCTAAATCCAAATTGCTTATGATTTAGTATGTTCATTTTACTTAAGAATATCAATAGGTGCTTTTTCATTAATAATTCAAAATTTTTTGAGAACACAGGTAAGATAGAAATAGGTCGATAGTTGGACAAATCAGTTTTGTTTCCAGATTTATGGATTGGAATTACTTTAGCCAGCTTGAATTTGTTGGGAGAAACACCAGTCCTAATAGATTGGTTAAACAGTATTGTAAGGGGTTTGGCAAATATTTCTTTGTTTTCTTTTATTATTTCTACTGATACGTCAACGATGTGCCCTTTCTTATTTTTTAGGAAAGTGATTACTTGAGTGATGTCATTGTTAGTTGCTATGGGTATTACCAAAGAATTTGGGTAGTTTCCTCGGAGATAAGAATTGTGAGATGTTTGTGTGGGAGGCAGATCATTTCCAAGCTTTGTGGCTATTTGTGAGAAATACTTATTGAATGCACATGAAATATCGTGTTAGTTATAAATAATTTGGTTATTGATATTTATGGAGTTGGTTGTTGTTTTGGGATTTGTTTTGGTATTTCCTAGTTCATTTATTGTTTCCCAGATCTTCTTAGTATTTAGTCTGAAACTTGCGAATCTTTGTAAGTAATAGTTTGCTTTGACTTGTTTAATTAGGTTAATAAGATAGTTTCGGTATTTTTTGTATACATCGAAATTTATCATTCCTAGCTTATATGATTTGTACAAGGTGAATTTATGTTGTATAGATTTTATTATTCCTTGCGTTATCCATGGTTTTTGGAGTCTTTTAGTTGAAATGAATTTAGATATTTTAGGAAAACAAGAATAGTAAATGCTATGTACCGTGAAAATCTACCGTACCGTATCTCTTCAGCATCCCAAGTCAGGACCGAATCACATCATCTCATAAGTAGAATGCTTGTCGTGTGTAAGCAACATGACTCAGGGGAAGTATTTAGCCCGTCGTGGAAGGATAGCTTTATGAGGAAGAGTTACACTGTACACTTAACTTGAATTTCACCGAATGTACGTTGCAATATTTATTTGTAATTCAAAGCGTTAAGATTTACAGAGGGTTTTCACGTCATTCACATTCGTTGTACTATATCCATGAAGGGAAGATATGAGATTTGTAGGTATTTATTAAAAGGAGTTTTGAGTACTTCATAAGGATAGTTGTCATTCAAAAACCTTTTAAAATAATGTATGAAAACAAAATTGTTGATAGTTATGGAGAAAGTCAACTACCTCTGTAGAATGTGACCGCGAATTTAAGGATAAATACTATAATTATGTGTTATCACTAATATGTATTTTTTATCGTATAGTCTAATACTTTTTTCCCCTTCCTACCTTTTACTTCCCATTGTATTATTTTCATATTTTATCTCTTATTTTACACATAATTATGTATTCCATTGTTTCCTTCTCACCATCTTGCCTCTCATATACCCTTACACTTCATTTATTTGTCTCTTTTTCTCTTTCTTCACTTGAGTTCTTCTCAACCTTATACCTTTTGCGTCATATGATTTCCTTCCTCTTTCCACTCGCCTTGTTTTTCAATCCATTAACAATACGAGACGGGGCTAAGGTTTTGGAAGGAAAAATATGTGTGTATATCTTAATTTTGCAAATTTGATTAACTAATTCAACACCTTTTATATAAGTATTTCGTCTTGGTGCCTTTTTTCTTCACTAATGCAGAATGAGGATTGGCAAAAAATGAGAGACGCACGAACATGTTTGGTTAATAAACGTTTTCACATTTCGTATCATAAATAATTTTTCTGTTTAAACAGTATCTATCCGACTTAATTAGGAACTTTTCGGTATGTTAAATCGACTCCACGTTATTATATTTACAAGTTGTAATAATAGTTCGTTCGTCTCGAGGTCATCTGGAGACTTTTTTATTTACGTATATCAATGTTTATGGCTGTCCGGTGAGTCCGGGATGATACCACAGACAATGTAAGAAAATGTGATGTCAGAATGGAAGTTTTCTAATAATGTATACAGTTAAGCGACAATATTGATTTAATAATTTTTTGCATAATGTTTTCTCTGCACGGATGTTGTGAGGAGTGAGGAGTGGAAGAGTTGAGTGATGTAAGAGTTCGCGTAAGATACTTTAATCCTATCTAGACACTTTGCAAGTACCAACTACAAGGTTATTGACTATACAAAGCGCCACCACGCCAGGACGAATTTGGTGGACTCGAACCGCTGACCGAATGGGCAGGGACGCTACACGCGCAAGACAACAGCTCTACCAATCGAGCCAATCGAGTTCGCGTAAGTGACGCTCTTAAGTACTTTGTAACCCTTAACAAGTCGCATGTAATTCCTTACATCTGCATTATTGTGTCTGCTACGCGTCTGTTCTACTTTGTTCTTTTCATACCTCCTTTGACTTTCTCTTTTCTAACATTACTTTGTTTCATTTCAAGGTACCATTACTTTCAATACATCATATATTTTTAAAGATTATTGATGTGCTTTCAATCTTAGTGTTTTTGCATATTTTGCACGATATATAGAGCTAAATGCTCTTATACATTTAGCCTGTGCTAGTATTCGCCTTTGAATGATGAGAGATCACCTTTATGTGCTGGACTATTCCTTTCAAGTATCCAGGCGTCACACACACATGAAAATAGAGGTCTGTTAAGTTTAATGTTTTAGGATGGCCTACACCACTAAAGCAGAAACTCATGACTTGTGACCAGCAAATGTTCTCCGAGTAGCTTACAAAAAATGCTTGTATTTTACCCTCCTTTGTGATCGGTTACCTTCAGACCTCCATTGTCGCTAAATGAAACCACTTCTTTTTACAACCCTTCAAATACTGTCTTTTTCCCGTATGTATCCTCCATGACAGCTTGGCCATGCATTGCCTTTGCATCACTCCAATCACTATCTTCAACACTGTATAGTATCAAGTTATCTAGCTCTTGGTGGCCAGACACAAATACCCACGGGTAGTTACAGCTTCTAAGTACATCGTTGACCTCCTCTAACTACCTGCACAAAAGGTGAGAGGCAAGTTAACAGCTACTAGAGATGTGCGTTGAGGCTCAATGAGATGCGGGAGGTTCCTCTGGTTGCACCTCGGAGGCCTAAGGATTTTGGTTGATGGAATCCCTTAGCGCAGGTGGAGGCTAGATATAGAGGTCACGGAGAGGCTGGCTGGCTGTGGGTGATGGTGATGGATGGTGATTGTTGTGTGATTGTGGCTGGTGCCCCCGCGTCTGCTGGTGGCTTGTTGGCTCCTGGAGAGTTGAAAGAAGGAGATTCAGAAGCATAGGATGAGGTAGAGGGGACATTACTGCGAGAAAAAATGGGTAAAAAGGAAAGAAAACACAGCAAATGTATGTAGTCTTCAAGAAACGTAAGACTTCCATAGTACATCATATGGAAAATTTACGAATAATGCGGAAGAGGATGAAGTGAAGACATATAGGCCCGAACATATGATATATAAATACTTAATGCTGAGTTACCGTACGTGGGATCCTTACCAGTAGAAGGTTTTAAAATTAGACGCTGTAGAAACGAAATATAATAGCTGGGAGATAAGATATAATAAAGAAAAATGATAAGCTAAGGATGGGACGGAAGACGATAATGCAGCAAGTAAGAAAAGGAAGAATATCTAGTAAACTCATGAATGTGGAATCTTGAAAAATATGGAAGAATTGGAGAAAAGTATAAAAGAGGTGAGGACGAGATGAGGTTAGAATGATAGAGAGGGCGAGGGAAGGATAAGGTGCTGGATGGGTGTTGTTTGAGTGTTGAGGGGGGGCAGTGGTTACCTGGGTAGGTGTGTAGGATCAGTAAAACCACCTCGCATCGTATGAATATAGCTAT
Source organism: Chionoecetes opilio (assembly GCA_016584305.1). NCBI lineage: Eukaryota > Metazoa > Arthropoda > Malacostraca > Decapoda > Majidae > Chionoecetes > Chionoecetes opilio. Next base: position 69,586 of record JACEEZ010002387.1, read on the forward strand.
TAGTGGTGTAGCAGAGACGCAACCCCTCCACCTCCTCCTATTCCTATTCCTCCTCCTTTTCCTTGCTAGCTTTTTTCTTCTTTTCTTTTTCCTTTTTTCTTCATCTTTCATAACAGTTACATTATAATTTCAATAAACACTATCATCATCAGCATCATCATCATCATCTTTATCGTCTTCATCATCATCATCATCACCGTCATCGTCTTAACCGTCACTGTCATCATCACCAAAACCAGCACTTTCGTCTTCTTCCCAACTTACTCCTCCTCTTGCTATTCTTTCATCTTTTTTTAATCGCTTTAAGACTCCTCATAATTTCACAAAGCATTTTTTGCTTTGATTATTTTCATTTCACGATGCAATAAACCGAGTGCATGACACCTACTTCATCATCCACTACAAGAGAGAGAGAGAGAGAGAGAGAGAGAGAGAGAGAGAGAGAGAGAGAGAGAGAGAGAGAGAGAGAGAGAGAGAGAGAGAGAGAGAGAGAGAGAGAGAGAGAGAGAGAGAGAGAGAGAGAGAAGAGAGAGAGAGAGGAGGAGAGAGAGAGAGAGAGAGAGAGAGAGAGAGAGAGAGAGAGAGAGAAAAAAAAAAATTACGCACATGCATCCCACAATTAGCTCTCACCTGCACAAGAATTGCCATGATTCATCCTTTGGCATCTCTCGCTTCAAGATAGATAAACAGTGCGGGAGAGGAATACTGTATCGCTTTATCATGTAGATAGCAAGACTTTGTTACGGTTAGTGAGCAGGACTCACGGTTACCTGGTGAAGGCCAGGTAACCGCCAGGGCACGTTGGTACTTATTTGAGGGTAACACTTCACCAATTTCTATTTTTTATTTTGGCAACATTAGTTTTATAGCAATTTCTATATTTCAATATTATAGTAGCAATTTTTATATTTCTTGTTTCTGAGATTACTTCTATGTTTTTCTATCCTGTTTGTCTGGTTTTGTTTCTCTCTCTCTCTCTCTCTCTCTCTCTCTCTCTCTCTCTCTCTCTCTCTCTCTCTCTCTCTCTCACGCACGCACGCACGCACGGACGCACACATGGACGCACGCTTGCACGCACGCACGCACGCACGCACGCACGCACGCACGCACGCACGCACGCACGCACGCACGCACGCACGCACGCACGCACGCACGCACGCACGCACGCACGCACGCACGCACGCACGCACGCACGCACGCACGCACGCACGCACGCACGCACGCACGCACGCACGCACGCACGCACGCACGCACGCACGCACGCACGCACGCACGCACGCACGCACGCACGCACGCACGCACGCACGCACGCACGCACGCACGCACGCACGCACGCACGCACGCACGCACGCACGCACGCACGCACGCACGCACGCACGCACGCACGCACGCACGCACGCACGCACGCACGCACGCACGCACGCACGCACGCACGCACGCACGCACGCACGCACGCACGCACGCACGCACGCACGCACGCACGCACGCACGCACGCACGCACGCACGCACGCACGCACGCACGCACGCACGCACGCACGCACACACAAGGGGTAGTCTGTAGTGTAGTGGTTAGCACGCTCGGTTCACAACCGAGAAGTCCCGGGTTCGATCCCCGGGCGGAGCGGAAACATATGGGCTGTTTCCTTAAAACCCGAGCCCCTGTCCACCCAGCATTGAATGGGTACCGGGTGTCAGCCGAGGGTTTGTGACCCGCCTCCCGGGGTGCTGGCTTCGGCCTACACTAAGCACTAAGGATGAATGATAAAAAAAAAAAAAATGATATGGAGACGGGGCCATACGAGCGTTGCTCTGGCCCTGTAAAATACAACTAGATGAATACAACTAGATGAATACACACACACACACACACACACACACACACACACACACGGTAGTGATAAATGACTTGTTCCTCCAATTATTGCATTCCCGGCCAGTTAGTTTTATAGTCCCGCTAATACACCAGAATGTTGTTCCGTCCTTCTCTTAATCTGCTTGAATTCCTCGTCTATGTAATATCTGAAGGTAGAAGGAATTGAATCAACCTCTGGTATTTAAACCATCCAAGGAATTTATACTTTATTGTGTGTATTTCTTTCGTTGGATGATCCTGGTGTACTGTTGTGTGTTTGGGTCCAAAAGGCAAGTTGATGGTATATGTTTGTAAGTGGAGGCAGTTATAATGGCATAGTGAGTATTCTTATTGTTGTTTTAAGTAATGATGAGTTGTTGTGATGTGTTGATGTGTTTTGTGAGGAGATGTTGTGTACGAACATCTGTTATTTTAGTGGTGTGCAACGTTAAGTTATGGGTTTTTTTTCGTTGTTTGTTTTACATCACAGATAACTGGCCAAGTGCAAAAAAAAGGTAACAAAGAGCCCACTTAGTTACCAGTCACTATAACTAAGACAGTAAAAGAATAAAAAAACAGGGGTAGGCGAATTTAGTTCGGGAGGTGTTATATCACTCCCCTCTTGAAAAATATATGTCGTAGGAATGTAGACAAATAGAAACAGGAAGAGAGTTCATGAGTTTATCAGTGAAAGGGATGAAAGAGTAAAGATACTGATTAAGTCTTGCATTAGGAAGATGATGAAGATGACAATGACACACTCATTGTCTCGGGCGACTTCAATGCTACTACTGGCACGGTAAGAGATGGCTATGAATTATGTGTTGCTCCTCATGGCTCCGGTACCAGGAACATTCAAAGTTCTCTCCTTCTGAATTTTGCGAGGTCGAAAAGATTGAAAATAGCAGATTCTAGGTATCAGAGACCAGAGCTGCATTGCTGGACATGGTATAGTAATGCCGGAGGGGTAGCTAAAGAGATTGACCACAAATCCACGTTAGTACTCGTTGGAGGATCTTCCAGAACTGCAGGGTTTACCGGGGTGTTGAGTTATATGCAAATGATCACATACTAGTTGTTGCTACACTTAAGCTTCATGTCAAGTCCAGAAGAATCTCAGAAGGTAACAATACTGTGTTTTATCTTGAGAAATTGAATGAATTGACATGTGCCCATGAGTGGCACATGTGCCCATGAGTGAGAGTGGCAGTCTCAAATCGGATTAATGTACTCGATGCCCTCGGTAACCCTGTATAACTGTGGGATACATTCAAACGTGAAACTCTCCAGGCTGCCTACGAGTGTATTGGGGAGCGCCGGAGGTCAAGGCGTGATTTTGTTTCGACGAATACGCTGGAGAATATCGAGAAGAGTCGCGCTGCCAAAATTGATAGGAACCAGGACCAGTACAGGGCTCTGTCACGAAGGATTAAAACTTTCCTGGGGAGAGACAAGGAGAGGTATTTCAGGAGTCTTGTTGAGAATGTCGATGGCAACTTGAACGCTAATGACCATCGCTCGCCTACCGAGCTCTGAAGAAGCTCCGTTCCAAGTTTCCATCTCGGGCGAGTGCTATCCGAGCAGCAGATGGGCGCCGCGTGTCGGACATGGATGGACAGATGGCTCGTTGGGCTTAGTACTTTGGGCAGTTGTTCACGGCGAACTCACCAATTGGGCAGCCTCACACCATTGGATTACAGGCAGTGGATGCCGATCCTCCCATTGACGAAACCGCACCCGCTCTTGACGAAGTCAGAGAAGCTGTAGCAAAGTTGAGGGGTGGAAAGGCAGCTGGTGTTTGTAATATCAGAGCGGAGCTTCTCAAAGCTGGGGGTGAAGCCATGATCCGTGGGTTGCATGCTGTCTTGACTGCAGTATAGCAATCAGGTACCATTCCTCCTGAGTAGAAAAGGGGACTGGTTGTCCCTTTCTGGAAAGGGATAGGGGACTGTCAGGACTTCAACATTACCGCGGTAATGCACTGCTCAGCGTGCCAGGCAAGGTGTGCCTTGCCCATCTATTGTTGACACGGATCCGTAGTCATCTGCTGAAGCATCAGAGACCTCAGCAGTCTGGGTTCACGCCTGGTAAGTCAACAACGGACCATATCCTAGCGCTTCGTGTCCTGGTGGAAAGCCGACGTGAGTTTCGACAGGGGGTGCTTGCAGCTTGATCTCAAGAAGACGCTTGACTCAATGCATCCTGAATAATTCTGGGATCTTCTGAACTTCGCATGATTCCTGCAAGAACTATTGGTTTGTTGACTGAACTGTACTCTGGAAATGGGAGTGCTGATAAGTGTGGGGGAGGTGTATCCAGCTTTTTCTCTGTGAATACAGTAGTGCGGTAAGGTGCGTCCTTGACCCATCCATTTTCAACACTTGTATTGACTGGGTATTGGGCAAAGTTGAAGATCAAAGTGATTGTGGAGCATCCCTCGGCAATAGCAAGATCACTGATCTTGTTTTTGCCGATGATGCAGTAATTTTTGCTGAGCCGCTGGAGGTCCTGGTGGTGGCTCTCGAGGCACAGCACGAGGAGGCAAAGTCTTTGGGTCTTGAGGTATTCTGGCTCAATATCTAGGTCCAGGTGTTTTGAGGCTTACTAGATGAAACAGAACAGTCTGTTCATGCGTGCGGTGAGGACATTGAGATCTTGGAAAGTTTTACATACCTTGGTACCGACTTGATGAGGAATCGATGTCTTTGATAATAACTGTCTTCGCAGAATCATGGGTATCGCTGGGATGACAACGTGTCAAATCAGCGATTGCACCGTGAGACTGAATCAAGGCCTATTACCTGTATAGTCTGTCAGCGCCAACATCGGCTATAAGGGCATGTGGCATGCTACCCTGAAACCGATCTTTCCCACCGGGTAGTCTATGTAAGAGACAATCTGGCGTGGATGAGGCCAAAGGGACGACCACAAGGCTCGTTGCTGGGGCAAGTTGATGTTTCTTTCGAGAGTTGCTTGGTAAGGGAGCCTGCATGGGAACTCAAGCGTGGTGACCCCCGGGAGTGACGTCGTCGGGTTGGCGTGGCGACGCGTCCCCCGGCGTATTTTTTTTTTTTTTTTTTTTTTTTTTTTTTTTTTTTTTTTTTTTTTTTTTTTACATCACAAGGAACTGGCCAAGGGCACAACAAAAATGGGTAACACAAAGCCCGCTTAGTTGCCAGTCCCCATAAAGAAGACAGTAAGAGAACAAAAATAAAAAAGAGAGGTGAGCCAATTTAGTTCTTAGTGAGCCAATTTAGTGTCCCCCTAATGATTGATTGATTAAGAAGATGGATATAATAGGGATGAGAATGAGTAGAAAGTGTTGTGCAGCGAGGCCGCGGGACTCATAGGGCGGGTCATATTATTTTTTGTTTTTCAATTAATGTAGAGGGGTGTTTAAATAACGTATTTTGGTGTGTAGAACACAAATTTGAAGAAAAAGTATCATTCTGATAACCCTAACCTACATCAATTTGCAGTTGGTTATTATTAAATGGGTGATCAATTTGTTATTGCAGTTACCCCAGCATATGCCTATTCAATTTTCCTGTCATGGCTGTTCACATTATTGTCTGTCATACAGTATTGTTCTAACTAATTCATAAAATATATAAGACATCTAAATATTTAAAGAAAAATAGGTCTGATTCAACTTAATTAAAATTTACATACAGTTTGGCATATGCTGCCATAGATAGACGCATAGAAGTAAGGAATAATGAAAGACGCATGTAAGCAAAGCATCACCTTATTGCACTGTTGCAGACAGCATAAACGTCTTGTAAACACCAACCACTCCTTGCAGAGGCGGTAAGGTTTGTGTACTTACCAAATACCTATTGCTAGCCCAAGTTTCCTGTGAAGCAAAATAAATACCTATGAAGGGAATATTTTGGCAGTTTTCCCTAATATTTACCTGTGCATTACTATAATACATGTCTGTAGTGGATAAACTACTTACCTGATGTATAAGTGTTTACATTTCAGTGTGAATTGCTTAAGAAAATGGCTCAAGTCAGAACAAGGACGAAATCAAGTTCTCATTTGAGTAATCTTGTTGGCACTGGGCGGGAGCTGTTGGTGTCTGAACTTCCAACTGTGCGGGATATCTTGAGGTATGGCATCGACTTGAGGGAGCAAAGTGAAGATGACAGGAGGAACTACCAATTGGACAAGCTGGTGAAGGACATCTACCCTGGTCTGATTTGTCAGTGGAGCAAAGCTAATGCTCTTTTCAAGCCACCTGTCATCAATGAAAAGGTGAGCATCATATCCAAGCTCAAGGAGGTCTGGAATCAGGCAATGCAGGTTTCTCTTGGGAAGAGAAACTTGAAGCCAAAAACAGGTTCATTGTCAAGTTAGACAAATTATTGTATATTTTGACTTGCAAATGTCAGATTACCAGTTGTGAGGTGGGAGGCTGTAAGGGCTGTGAGATCCAAGCCCACATTAATTGTTCCTGCAGCAGAGAGAAGAAGATTCCTTTGAAAAATCTAGCCTACATCATGGGACAGAGAGTGAAGGTTGGAAGTAAAGGACCCCATCAAATAGGTGGCCCTGATTTGCCAGAGCACAAGAGACAGTTGAGAACATTAGAAAGGCAGGAGATGGAAAAGAAGGCAAAGAGAATCAAAATGAGTAAGAAGGAAACTGCTGCAGCAGCAGAGAAGGCAGTCAGGGAGCATGCAAAGACATTTTTGGCTGATGGTGATGAAGATCTGGAATTGGAGAGAAGTGGTGCTGAAGATGAGTTTGTTCCAGAAGTTGAGTTTTTTTTCCAGAAATTGACCATAAGCCTGCAGCTTCGACTAAGGTACAGAAAAACTATGATGAGATTTCAAGCATTGTCCTTGCTAGTGTAAGATATGGCATAGGGCTAAGGTCAACTGCAGCAATAGCAACAGCAGCTCTGATTGATGCAGGAATTATTACAGAAGACAACACAAGTAAAGTGATTGATAAGAGCAAGGTCAAGAGAGCACAGGAGAAGTTGATGAGAGAGCTGGGGCAAGAGTTTGAAGAAAAGTGCAGGGAGGACGGGGGCATCTCCTGCATCCCTTATGATGGGCGGATTGACCTGACCAATGTGATGATGGAAGCTGAGGAAAGTGACCAATCTTTTCCTGCTATGATCAAGGAAGAACACTACAGTGCTGTTTGTGAACCTGGGAGCTACTATCTGTTTCACTTTATCCCAGAGAAAGCAACTAAAGAGGAGTCAGATGCGGATAAGATTGCTAAGATCATGTTTGCTTGGCTGAAAGAGAGGGGTTTTGATAAAACCTTGTTAGCCATTGGAGGAGACTCTACAAATGTCAAAACTGGTGTGAAAGCTGGAGTAATGCGGAAGCTGGAACTGTACCTGGGACCTGGGGAGAAAGCTGGTCTGGTTGGTGTGCAACTTACACACAGGTGAACATCCCCGGCGCCATTTATTGTTGGCCTTGATGGCCCTACTCTGTCAGACAAACAATTATCCGGGCCAATAGGAAAGCTCATTGATTCTGCTACAGACTTTGAGATCAATCCAAACTTCACCCGTATCTCCGTTGGCCCTCCACTGATCAAGCTGTCTGACAAGGTCATTCAAGATCTCTCAACTGATCAACACTATTGCTATACAATTGTCTGTGCAGTCAGGGATGGAGTGCTTCCTGCAGGGCTGGCTCTGTTGGAGATAGGACCAGTAAACCACAGCCGCTGGCTCACAACAGCTAATAGATTTCTCAGGCTTTGGGTGTCAAAACATGGACTTAAAGGGAAGAACCTGAAGAATCTGCACTGCATTGTGGAATTCATCATTGTAGTGTATTATCCATGTTGGTTCAACGTGAAAGTCAAACACTCCTGGATTGAAGGGCCTAGGCACATCCTCTTTTAACTGGACTGCCTTAAGTCACAGAGTAAGGAGGTGCTGGACATTGTGATGCCAACTGTGAAAAGATATGTTTGGTATGCCCACAGTGAAACCATCCTCCAAACAATGCTGTGCTCTGAGGATCAGAAGGAGAGGATTTGGGGGGTGGAAAGAATCCTGGCCATCAGGGGAGATGGGGACCCAGATGCTCAGCTAGGAGACTCCTCTGATAGGACCAGAAGGACACCTGACATTAATTGTGATGCTTCCAGCATAGGTGATCTGATCAGCTGGTCAGAAGATGTGTCAGAGCCACCTCTCACCTGCTCTCAAAGCACGTCCGAGGTGAAAAACTTCGTCAACACACACCCATGGAAGTGCTCAACTGGCCTTGCCACACACAAAGCATTGAGAGGGTTATTAAAATGGTGACTGAGGCTTCTGCTAAGTACTTTTCACATGAAAAGAGAGATGGAGGGATCAGGGCTCAGGAAACCAGCAGGAGGCTGATGTCCAAAATTGAGTCAACACAGGACTTGTGCAACCTGGCAAAGTTCAAGAAGTCAGGAGAATAATCTTTGTAATTGTATACAGTGATATACATGCGATTGACATGTTAGTAAATATGAAAATTTGATTTGGCTTTATCAATATACATGATTTGCTTTATGTCTTCTAATATTATATAAAGGGGCTGTAGAGGGTAAAATTGAAAAATTAGAAATTCAAGTTGATGTAGGTTAGAGATGTTCTATGCAAAAAATAAGCTCATATTTGAGTTCCTTGTATAAAAATACATAATTTAGACACCCCTCATGAGAGGATTTCATTCAGATTCATGATGGCACCCAAGTATGACCCGCCCTACCGCGGGAGGCCGTAGGGCGGGTCATACTTAGGTGCCATCATGAATCTGAATGAAATTCTCTCATGAGGGGTGTCTAATTTATGTATTTTTATATAAGGACTTCAAATATGAGCTTATATTTTGGATAGAACATCTCTAACCTACATAATTTTGTATTTCGAATTTTGCTATTTTACCCTTTGCAGCCCCTGTATATAATATTATAAGACATAAGGCAAATCATGTATATTGATAAAGCCAAATAAAATGTACATATTTGTTAATATGTCAATCGCATGTATATCACTGAATACAATTACAAAGATTATTCTCCTGACTTCTTGAACTTTGCCAGGCTGCACAAGTCTTCTTTTGGCTCATTTTTGGACATCAGCCTCCTGCTGGTTTCCTGAGCCCTGATCCCTTCATTCCTCTTTTCATCTGAAAAGTACTTAGCAGAAGCCTCAGTCACCATTTTAATAACCCTCTCAATGCTTTGTGTGTGGCAAGGCCAGTTGAGCACTTCCATGACGTTGACGAAGTTTTTCACCTCGGACGTGCTTAGAGAGCAGGTGAGAGGTGGCTCTGACACATCTTGTGACCAGCTGATCAGGTCAACTATGCTGGAAGCATCACAATTAATGTCAGGTGTCCTTCTGGTCCTATCAGAGGAGTCTCCTAGCTGAGTATCTGGGTCCCCATCTCCCCTGATGGCCAGGATTCTTTCCACCCCTCAAAATCCTCTCTGTCTGATCCTCAGAGCACATAATTGTTTGGAGGCTGGCTTCACTGTGGGCATACCAAGCAACTATTTTCACAGTTGGCATCGCAATGTCCAACACCTCCTTCCTCTGTGACTTAGGGCAGTCCAGTTGAAAGAGAATGTGCCTAGGCCCTTCAATCCAGGAGTGTTTGACTTTCACGTTGAACCAACATGGATAATACACTCCAATGATGAATTCCAGAATGAAGTGCAGATTCTTCAGGTTCTTCCCTTTAAGTTCATGTTGTTGTTTCACCCAGAGCCTGAGAAGTCTATTAGCTGTTGTGAGCCAGCGGCTGTGGTTTACTGGTCCTATCTCCAACAGAGCCAGCCCTACTAGAAGTACTCCATCCCTGACTGCACAGACAATTGTATAGCCATAGTGTTGATCTGTTGAGAGATCTTGAATGACCTTGTCAGGCAGCTTGTTCGGTGGAGGGCCAACGGAGATACGGGTGAAGTTTGGATTTATCTCAAAGTCTGTAGCAGAATCAAGGAGCTTTCCTATTGGCCCGGATATTTTTTTTTCTGACAGAGTAGGGCCATCAAGGCCAACAATCAAATGGCGCAGGGGAAGTACACCAGTATGTACGTTGCCCACCAACCAGACCAGTTTTCTCCCCAGGTGCAGATCCAGCTTCTGCATTACTCCAGCTTTCACACCAGTGTTGACATATGTAGTCTCCTCCAATGGCCAACAAGGTCTTATCAAAACCCCTCTCTTTCAGCCAAGCAAACAGGACCTTAGCAATCTTCTTCGCATGTGACTCATCTTTAGTTGCTTTCTCTGGGATAAAGTGAAACAGATAGTAGCTCCAGGGTTCACTAACAGCATTATGCCAAACTGTATGCTAATTTAAATTAAGTTGAATTTTACCTTTTTTTCTTGAAATATTTCGATGTCATATATATTTCATGAAGTAGTTCATGAACAATACTGTATGAGAGAAAATGTGAGCAACCATGACAGAAAAATTGAAGAGGCATATGCTGGGGTAACTACAATAACAACTTGAACACCAATTTAATAATAACCAACTGCAAATTGATGTAGGTTAGGGTTATCATAATAAAAAAAAATTCAGATTTGTGTTCTACACACTAAAATACGTTATTTGAACACCCCTCTCCATTAATTGAAAACAAAAAATATAGTATGACCCGCCCTAGCGGAAGGGGCATGCAGTTTTAGGATTTACATAGGAATAACAGACACCAGGAGACCTATTGGTCCATAGCGAGGGTATCTGCTGAACTACATACTACTAACTATCAACTACTTGTAAGAAAACAGTTGGAAAATGATACCATGTCCCTAAAGAGGATAGGAACATGGAAGTTTCATAGTGCAGAATGATAGGATATGAAAAATACTAACTACAACTACCACTACCACTACAACTAATTGATACGGGGGACTAGTTACGAATTCGCACTATCAATACCCATTTACTTTACAGTGCGCGTCAAGTCTGTTTTTGAATGTAGTTATTGTGCTGGCTCCGACAACATTTGCTGGTAACTTGTTCCACCGATCAACGACTCTAACATTGAAATAATTTTTACGGAGATCGGTGATGCAGCGTTGACCGTTTAGTTTTAAACCATTATTTCTTGTTGTCACTTGAGTTGAAAGCTCGAATAGTCTCTCATGATTAATGACATCAAAACCTTTTAGGATCTTAAAGGTTTCTATCAAGTCCCCACGGATTCTACGATCCTTTAAGGAAAACATACAAAGTTTCCGCAGTCTCTCTTCATAAGATGAATTTCGCAGAGATGGAATTTGTTTGGTTGCTCTTCTTTGTACTGATTCCAATTTGGCTTGATCTTTTACGAAACAGGGCGACCAGAATTGAACGGCATATTCCAAGTGCGGCCTAACCAAGGACGTGTATAATTGTGTCATTACTTTCGGAGTTTTATGTTCAAAGCTACATTCAATAAAGCCCAACATCATATTTGCCTTTTTACTGGCAGCTTGGCAATGCGGACTGGTTTTCAGATCATTACTGATCAATCAATCAATCATTGGGGGCATACGCCGGGGAGCGCGTCGCCTCGCCAACCCTACGACACCACTCCCGGGGGCCACCACGCGCGAGTCTTCATGCAGGCTCCTTTCCCATACCAAGCAGCTCTCGACAAGAAACATCAACTTGCCCCAGCCACAGGCCTTGTGGGCGCCCCCTTGGCCTCCTCCACGCCGGATTGTCTCTTACAGATACAACCCGATGGGAAGGATCGGTTTCAGGGTAGCGTGCCACATGCCCATATAGCCGAAGTTGGCGCTGACGGACTATGCAGGTAATAGGCCTCGATTCAGTCTCACGGTGCAATCGCTGATTTGACACGTAATCATCCCAGCGATACCCCATGATTCTGCGAAGACACCTATTACCAAAGGCATTGATTCGTCTCTTCAAGTCACTATTTAGTGTCCATGTCTCACAACCATAGAGTAAGACAGGGATCACAAACGACTTGAAGATCCGGATATTTGTCCTCCTGCACAGGTACCGACAACGTCAAATACACCCGCTGAGCGAGTCCATAACACCGTGGGCTATGCCAATCCGCCGTAAGACTTCTTGACGTGACCCGCCGTCATTATGGACTGCGCTACCAAGGTATGTAAATCTTTTCAAGATCTCAATGTCCTCGCCACACGCATGAACAGACTGTACTGCTTCATCTAGTAAGTCTCCAAATACCTGGACCTTGGTCTTGAGCCAGGAGACCTCAAGTCCCAAAGGCTTTGCCTCCTCGTGCAGCGCCTCGAGAGCCATCACCAGGACCTCCAGCGACTCAGCAAAGATTACTGCATCATCGGCAAAAACAAGATCAGTGATCTTGGTGTTGCCGACGGATGCTCCACAATCACTTTGATCTACAACCTTGTCCAATACCCAGTCCATACAAGCGTTGAAAAGAGATGGTGCAAGGACGCACCCTTGCCTCACTCCTGTATTCACAGGAAAGAAGCTGGATACACCTGCCCCACACTTCACAGCACTCTCAGTCCCAGAATACAGACCAGTTATCAAACCAATAGTCCTTGCAGGAATCCATCGAAGTCGCAGAAGATCCCAGAGTGACTCACGATGCACTGAGTCAAACGCCTTCTTGAGATCAACATAGGCTGCAAGCATCCCCTGTCGAAACTCACGTCGGCGTTCCACCAGGACACGAAGCGCTAGGATACGGTCCGTTGTTGACTTACCAGGCGTGAACCCAGACTGATGAGGTCTCTGATGCTTCACCAGATGACTGCGAATTCGTGTCAGCAATAGATGGGCAAGCACCTTGCCTGTTACGCTGAGCAGTGTAATACCGCGGTAATTGTTGCAGTCCTGACGGTCCCCTTTCCCTTTCCAGATAGGGACGACCAGCCCCCTTTTCCAGTCAGGAGGAATGGTACCTGATTGCCACACGGCAGTCAGGACAGCATGCAACCCGCGGATCATGGCCTCACCCCCAGCTTTGAGGAGCTCCGCACTGATATTACAAACACCAGCTGCCTTTCCACCCTTCAACTTTGCTACAGCCTCTCTGACTTCGTCAAGAGAGGGTGCGGTTTCGTCAATGGGAGGATCGGCATCCACTGCCTGTAACCCAGTGGTGTGAAGCTGCTCAGTTGGAGGGTCCACCGTGAACAACTGCCCAAAGTACTCAGCCCAACGAGCCATCTGCCCATCCATGTCTGACACGAGGCGCCCATCTGCTGTTCGAATAGCACTCGCCCGAGAAGGAGACTTGGAACGGAGCTTCTTCAGGGCTCGGTAGGCGGGTCGGAGGTCATTAGCGTTCAAATGACCCTCGACATCCTCAGCGAGACTACTGACATACCTCTCCTTGTCTCTCCTCAGGAGGGTTCTAGTCCGGCGTGACAGAGCCCTGTGCTGGTCCCGGTTCCCAGCCAGCCTGGCAGCGCGACTCTCCTCGATTTTCTCCAGCGCCTCCGTCGAGACAAAACCACGCCTTGACCTCGGGCGCTACCCAATACACTTCTTGGCAGCCTGTAGAGTTTCACGTTTGAAGGTATCCCACAGTTCTACAGGATCCCCGAGAGCACCGAGCACATCAAACCGACTTGAGACTGCCACCGCATACTCATGAGCACATGTCAAGTCCTTCAGTTTCTCAAGATGAAACACAGTATGGTTACCTCTTGAGATTCTTCTGGACTTGACATGAAGCTTAAGTGTAGCAACAACAAGTCTGTGATCTGTTCCAGAGAACTCAGCACTCCGGTAAACCCTGCAGTTCTGGAGGATCCTCCAACGAGTACTAACGAGTATGTGGTCGATCTCCTTAGCTACCCCTCCGGCATTACTATACCATGTCCAGCGGTGCAGCTCTGGTCTCTGATACCAAGAACCTGCAATTCTCAACCTTCTGGACCTTGCAAAGTTCAGAAGCAGAGAACATTACTGATGATGACACCTAAATCCTTTTCCTGCTGTACTTCAGTTAACGATTTATTTTGCATTTGATAGTTATATTTGAGGTTATCATTGCCTATATGCATTACTTTACATTTATCGGAATTGAATTTTAATAACCAGTTATCACTCCAATCTGATAGTTTGTCGAGATCACTTTGTATGAGTTCGCAGTTTTCTCTAGTATATGCTTTACCGCCTAATTTGGTGTCATCTGCAAATTTCGATATTTTAGATACAAAACCGCAGTCCAGATCGTTGATATATATCAGAAAAAGAGTAGGACCCAAGACCGAGCCCTGAGGCACCCCACTAGCAACATCTAACCAATCAGATGCCTTGCCATTTATTACTACCTGTTGTTTACGATTTGAAAGCCAATCGCCAATCCATGAACATAATTGTTCTCCTAAGCCATGTGCCCTTAGCTTGGTCAACAGTCGCTTATGGGGAACTGTATCGAAGGCTTTCTGAAAATCAAGGTATATTACATCCGAGGGAATTTTAGCGTCCCAGTTTGAATAAATGACATTAAAAAAATCCAGTAGGTTTGTTAAGCAGGATCTCTTATTTCGAAATCCATGATGGGAGTTTAGTATTGAGTTATTTTCATAGACACTATTTTATCCCGCAATATTTTCTCAAATAGTTTAACAATCACGGACGTTAGACTAATTGGGCGATAATTACTTGCTAGGCTCTTACTCCCTTTCTTGAATATCGGTGTAACATTAGCTAATTTCCACATACTAGGAACATTTGTGTTCCTTAGCGATTTATTGAAAATAATCTTTAATGGGAGCGAAAGTTGACTATGACATTCGCGAAGTAGTCGCGGCGAGATTTCGTCCACCCCCACGGATTTTGCTGGGTCAAGTTTTAGCAAATACTTTGATATTTCGTCTAATGTTATCTCTCCTATTTCCAGTTTATCCCTTTCGAGTCCCGCATACATGTTTACTGGTTCTGGTAATGGAGTTTCGTCTTCTTTAATAAATACCGCATTAAAGTATTCATTGAGTACGAACGCCATACTCTTATTATCATTTACCAAGATATTATTATTATCTTTCAGTGGCCCAATACTTGTTTTGACGTTTTTTTTACTTCGAACGTATTGAAAGAACCTTTTAGGGTTTGATTTGGATTCCTTTGCAATTTTTTCTTCATACTCACGCTTTTTAGACTTAATTAGTCCTTTGCAGCGACGTTTTACGTCATTGTATTCTCTAGAATCGCAGTCTGCATTTGATCGTTTGTAAACTTTATACGCTCGGCGCTTTCTGCCAATGATTTGTTGGATCTCATTATTCATCCAACTGGGTCTGTTTATGTTATTCAAACGTTTTCTTACCATGGGAACATGTTTTTCCACCACCGATTGGAGTTTATTTGTGAATACATTACACATGTTTTCGGCGTTATTACCATTTAGTAGGTCAATCCATTCAACTTCGCTTAGTACCCTGCTGATCTTCGTGAAATCTGTTTTATTATAATTTGGGACTAGTAACCGATTTTCTGTAATGTCTACATTGCAATTTATGCTGCATCTGATTAGCCTGTGATCACTGTTTGCCAAATGTTCACCTATATCGCAGTAATCAATCAGATCAATGTCGGTAGTGAAAACTAAATCTAGGATACTAT
>JACEEZ010002387.1:90000-92500 GCA_016584305.1 Chionoecetes opilio
AATAGGCTACTATTTTTTTTTTTTTTTTTAAGTAATCAGATAATCTCATAAGTGGGCTTAAAATGTGCCCCTGGTCGAGCTGGTTCCAAAACTGTGCCATAGGATGGGATTGTGCCACGGGGGGTGGCATCTATCGCGGACACACACACACACACACACAGACACACACACACACAGACAGACACACTTTCGCTTATATTATTATAGATTCCGCGTTCTTGAAGTCTTGACAAACTTTATGCATTACAATGATAATGTACCAAGCGCATTGATAATTTCTTCAATAGTTTGACCTCTCCCTATTAATTAAAAATTGATATTGCGAAGTTCAGTCTCACTCCGCCAGCATCCGCTATAAGATGCTACTCCTTCGCACCGTTACAGCTAAAGTACCCCGGCACATCTACAACAACCAGGCGCAAGGCTACACAAGAAATAAAACAGTGTGGCACTCACCCCGCTGAACACACCCCACCTATGCAGCGACGGTGGGCAGAACTAAAAAAGAGGGATTATTGTTCCCTCACGGAGCAAAAAATCAGCGCCCATTAAGAAAGAGTTTAAAGTTCAAAGTTCTTACAAAGCATTGGAAAACACATGCTGAAGATCCATCGTGCTCGTGGTTATCCGGACGTGTTATAATATAGCGACCACGGCATGCACAGGAATGAGAAGGCCGGATAAGACCACAGGAATCTTGGTTGAGGGTAATTAATAAACCGAGGTAATGAAGGTTTCGAGTTTTTCAGGTATGTGTGTGTGTGTGTTTATAGGAGACAGAGAGAGAGAGAGAGAGAGAGAGAGAGAGAGAGAGAGAGAGAGAGAGAGAGAGAGAGAGAGAGAGAGAGAGAGAGAGAGAGAGAGGAGAGAGAGAGAGAGAGAGAGAGAGAGAGAGAGAGAGAGAGAGAGAGAGAGAGAGAGAGAGAGAGAGAGAGAGAGAGAGAGAGAGAGAGAGAGAAGAGAGAGAGAGAGGAGAGAGAGAGAGAGAGAGAGAGAGAGAGAGAGAGAGAGAGAGAGAGAGAGAGAGAGAGAGAGAGAGAGAGAGAGAGAGAGAGAGTGTGAGAGAGTTTCCCATGGGATGTACGTGGAGGCAATGAATCTTTAAAGAATTCGCATATCAGGAGTACGTAGTGAGAATACGAACATCCCAGAGGAGTTGTGAAGCTATAAGAAGGCGTTTAGTGGGCAGATAAAAGGAGGGAAGGAGGGAGGGAATGAAGAGTTGTATTAAAGGGTCAAGCATGGACATGTGTGTCATAATGGCATGCGGAAAGGGGCTGTTGGAAAACAGTTTGTGGATAATTTGTGGTACAAGAGTAAAACAAAGAAAGATAAAATTGAACTTGGAGCTATGAGAGTATGGTTAGGCAGTGTGAGGCGTGGAGAAATGTATAGAAAAATAAGAAATTAGGACGAGTCTTATTGCTCACACTAGATGCATCCAGGAAACAACACGGAAGGCTCTCCTCACATAATGAGATAAAACTATAGAAGTCTTGCGAGCTCCCGGCTGGAATGCTGCTCCTTGTCGAGGTGACGGTGCGTTACGACTCTGTTTATACTCTTATCTGCTGCTTCACCTTATCATGAGGCTTTGTAATTATAACAAGTAGCTGTCCAGGGAGAGATAGCAAAACGCTTATGCAGATTCATGGAAAAGTGTGATAACTACACTTATCCATCATGAGGCAGTTAAAAGAGTGCAATGAAGATGCAGTTATATATTTATCTCAAGAGTCACAGCAAGGCAATATTCTTCCCCAAGACGGGCAAGACCTCGCCAGAAAGGTTGCATGCCCGCCCGGGGCATCCATAGGATAATACAATGGCTCATTCTTGGAATAGTTGGGTCGCGGAATTCCTATGCATCATGAATTTTTCCCTCAGAACATAAGTTTCGCGGAGGATGATTTACATGCCTCTGTCGTACCTTTGAAATATGCAGACCTGGAAGCACTGATGAGGTACAGCAGGTGTCCTCCTCCTCCTCCTCCTCCTCCTCCTCCTCCTCCTCCTTCTCCTCTCCTCCTCCTCCTCCTCCTCCTCCTCCTCCTCCTCCTTCCCTCCTCCTCCTCCTCCTCCTCCTCCTCCTCCTCCTCCTCCTCCTCCTCCTCCTCCTCCTCCTTTTCCTCCTTTTCCTCCTCCTTCTCTTCTTTTTTGTCCTTTCATACCAATATATTCATAAAACAGAATACATCTTTATTGATTATGTTAATTTGTTGTAAGCAGAATGGCTTTTGATGTTACTTTTTTATCCTGTGTCTTGTTTATCTATTTATATATTTTCCTTTTCTCTTTTGGGGAAGGATGCTGCATGGCATGCATGCGGTATTCTATATTCTACCGTTGTACACAGAGTTAATGAGATCAAATAGCGATCATCAGAAATCCCGCTTATTAAATTAGTCTTATTTAAAACCTGCATGTGTTTAGACTTAATGCCAAACACCAAAGAAAGTTTATGAATCTATTTACGAATCATATGAAACCTTACCTTACA
>JACEEZ010002387.1:102500-140000 GCA_016584305.1 Chionoecetes opilio
AGTCGAAGTTGGCGTTGACGGACTATGCAGGTAATAGGCCTCGATTCAGTCTCACGGTGCAATCGCTGATTTGACACGTAATCATCCCAGCGATACCCCATGATTCTGCGAAGACACTTATTACCAAAGGCATTGATTCGTCTCTTCAAGTCACTATTTATTGTCCATGTCTCGCAACCATATAGTAAGACAGAGATCACAAGCGACTTGAAGATCCGGATCTTTGTCCTCCTGCACAGATACCGACAACGCCAAATACTCCTGCTGAGCGAGTCCATAGCACCGTGGGATATGCCAATCCGCCGTTAACTTCTTGACGTGACCCGCCGTCATTATGGACTGCGCTACCAAGGTATGTAAAACTTTCCAAGATCTCAATGTCCTCGCCGCACGCATGAATAGACTGTACTGCTTCATCTAGTAAGTCTCTAAACACCTGGACCTTGGTTTTGAGCCAGGAGACCTCAAGTCCCAAAGGCTTTGCCTCCCCATGCAGCGCCTCGAGAGCCATCACCAGGACCTCCAGCGACTAAGCAAAGATTACTGCATCATCGGCAAAAACAAGATCATTGATCTTGGTGTTGCCGACGGATGCTCCACAATCACTTTGATCTACAACTTTGTCCAATATCCAGTCCATACAAGCGTTGAAAAGTGATGGGGCAAGGACGCACCCTAGCCGCACTCCTGTATTAACAGGAAAGAAGCTGGATACACCTGCCCCACACTTCACAGCACTCTCAGACCCAGGATACAGACCGGTTATCAAACCAATAGTCCTTGCAGGAATCCTGCGAAGTCGCAGAAGATTCCAAAGTGACTCACGATGCACTGAGTCAAACGCCTTCTTGAGATCAACATAGGCTGCAAGCATCCCCTGTCGAAACTCACGTCGGCGTTCCACCAGGACACGAAGCACTAGGATACGGTCCGTTGTTGACTTACCAGGAGTGAGCCCAGACTGCTGAGGTCTCTGATGCTTCAGCAGATGACTGCGGATCCATGTCAGCAAAAGATGGGCAAGCACCTTGCCTTGCACGCTGAGCAGTGTAATACCGCGGTAATTGTTGCAGTCCTGACGGTCCCCTTTCCCTTTCCAGATAGGGACGACCAGCCCCCTTTTCCAGTCAGGAGGAATGGTACCTGATTGCCACACGGCAGTCAGTACAGCATGCAACCCGCGGATCATGGCCTCACCCCCAGCTTTGAGGAGCTCCGCACTGATATTACAAACACCAGCTCCCTTTCCACCCCGCCACTTAGCTACAGCCTCTCTGACTTCGTCAAGAGAGGGTGCGGTTTCGTCAATGGGAGGATCGGCATCCACTGCCCGTAATCCAATGGTGTGAAGCTGCTCAGTTGGAGGGTCCACCGTGAGTGGTGGGTAGGACACCAACATCTTGAGCAGTTGGAGGACTCGTGCCGGGCCCGCAGTCGGGGATGTCGCACGGAACCAAGACGGTGAAACCAAGACGGTGTACGTCGAGACGGTGAAAGCGACGAGGCGTCAAATTCCAGATTTCTCTCCTGCAGTAAGGCGGAACTGATCTGGATAGCGGAACAGGTAGATGTTGATGGCGTAAATGATTTTCGCCATCCAGCGGGCACGGTGGAGGGCACCAGGACGCAATATCCTGATCCCACGCAGCGGCTGTCCGCCCAGGACAATCAGCTCCAGCTCCAACTGTTATGCCTGCCCGGCTGACATGTTTTAACTTATTGACGAAATCCAGTCCGAAACGTGACATAGAGAGGGGGTGGCCAGAGAGATACTTTCACTACACAATCAGTACAAACATGTTTGAGAGGGCTTCCTTGATTCAAAGCTGTGACATACAAGCCAAAATGTCATTCATGTATTATTATAATAAACCCAGAACCGTAGTAAAATTACTGTGAAATATATCAAATTTTAGACTCATTGCGCCACCCCTAAATATAATTATTTTTCAAAAATATTTTCCACACGTCGTTTTTAGAGTAAATGGATCAATATGAATGCCCGTCCCGGTTGAAATTCGCAAATTGCCAAATAAGGGACACCCTAATATATTATATATATATATATATATATATATATATATATATATATATATATATATATATATATATATATATATATATATATATATATATATATATATATATATATATATATATATATATATATATATATATATATATATATATATATATATATATATATATATATAATCATATATATATATATATATATATATATATATATATATATATATATATATATATATATATATATATATATATATATATATATATATATATATATATATATATATATATATATATATATATATATATATACATATATATATACATATATATATATACATATATATATATATATATATATATAATATATATATATATATATATATATATATATATATATATATAATATATATATTATATATATATATATATATATATATATATATATATATATATATATATTATTTAATATATTATATATATATATATAATATATATAATGCCTATAGCGCCTGTAGGCAGTTTTTTCTTTGAGAGCTCAGGTGGTTGGCCCTGCACATTATGGAGGGTCATGCTTTTTGCTCTCGCCCGTTGGGGGCGCAGGTTTGATTTTATAATGATACCTGTGATCTATAGTGAGATCCCGTTTTCCTGAGATATTCGGATCTTCTGTCAGCTCATGCTGCCATCTGGTGTTATCCTCCGCTGCACTTGAAGTCGCAGTCGATAGAACAGGTATGCCTCATGCGGGTCTCTTCGGCCACTCGACGATGGATTTCACAGTTGTTCCTGTGGACTTGAACACGGACCTTCTGCTCACCTACCAGGTTCTTGTCGATCGCATAAAATAAGGTCGAAAGAGTTGCTCCGAAAGATTCAAACTCTGGACATCGACTCACCACTCCAAGACGGTAACCACTCGGCCTCCACCTCCCCAATATATATATCAAGTCTATATTTAGAAAATATCTTGAAAAAGATAATAAACGCTGAACTAGCTATCACTTTTAACGATATATATATATACGTATATATATATATATATATATATATATATATATATATATATATATATATATATATATATAATTATATATATATATATATATATATATATATATATATATATATATTATATATATATATATATATATATAATATATATATATATATATATATATATATATATATATATATATATATATATATATATATATATATATATATATATATATATATATACATATATATATATATATATATATATATATATACTGATACAAATATAAAGTAATGCACACAGGTGGGCATTATGAATTTTACTGTACTTATGTATGCATAATACATAAGTACATAATAATACCCCCCACTCTAGTTTGCTCAAAAATTCTCTAAAAAGTACGTTCAGGTCTCAGTGTTATCTTTACAACCTTATAAGTGTGGACTTAGGAAAAAAGGTAAGAAACATAATGCTAGCCGATACCTTTATAATTTAGTTTTATTTGAGTTTGTTCGTATATTTTTATAATGCCCTTTTATTTGTGTTTGTGAGAAAGCAATGTTGGAATACTTGAGAATGCAAGAGTGTTGGTGGTTCAACAAGGGAGTGGGGTTTTGTGAAAACCAACCCACTAAATGAAATTTAGACCTATGATAAACGTCTTGGCAGAGGATGTTGGACAAACTTGAAGGAGGAGGTTACGAAATGTCTACATTAGATAATGAAAATAATGAAAGAATAATCAACACATGAAACACTTAATTTACACATATTAGTTCGTATTAACTCCATTAACTTTTATGAAACCAATAATGAGTGATTTTGTTGACATATTTGTTTCATTCCACAAATCTGGCAGAGTGATATCGAAGGCATTCCTTCACGGCCACATGTATGGAGGAACGTGTGACCTTCGCGGCAGTAATACGTTATAACAAATCACTAAGGGACAAGTCCCCATGTGATTCTGTAAAGTGAAAGTAGCAAATACAAAGCACAAAGTTAGTAGTTGTAGTGACTGTGAATTAATTAGCGAGTGTTAAAGCACGTTACTACTTTACTGAGTTGTTTGTTATAGTACAATTCAAATAGTTATCTGGAAGTATGAAAGCAGAGCATGATATGGTGTTAGGAAAGAGAAAAAAACATGGTAATGAGGTAGTCAAGAAGAGTTTGATAAGTTAGTGAAGAGGAGCATGATAGTGAGTTAATAAAGAAGAGTATATTAATGAGTAAATAGAGAGGAATATGAAAATGAGTTTGTAAAGATAAGTACGATACTGAGTGAGTTAAGAGGAGTACAATAGTGATTTAATAGGAGTATGATAGTGAGTTAATAAAGAAAAAACATAATAGTGAGTTAGTAAAAAAGAGCAGGCTCACCGTATCACCAGCTGTACATGCAACACACAGACAGCCACCTGACCATGGAGAGCCTCGCTGCTCCTTGCCCTCAGGATGCATCTAGACTTACTCCCTGCTGAGTCATTCTTCCGGTGTTAGGGAAAATTTATTTGCCCTTTTCTTATTTATCTAAGGGAGAAAAGGTGACCCCTGAACTATGTATTCACGCCCAGATCTTTCCTTTGCTATATAAAATCGTCTGTTGTTAGCCTTAAAATTATGAAAAGTAACAAAATAAACCAAATTAGCTAGTGGACAAGGATACTAAACAGGTCATATCTATAAAATATTGCTTATATTCACTAAAAATCGTCTAATGGTAGCCAACTTACGATGGAAATTACGTTCTGGGCCTCAAGGGGTTAAGGGGCTTAACTTTCGTGGAGTCTTTGAAGCTTAAGTTTAATATAAATATTTCTTCGACAATTCAAATTTTGTTCTACCTCTTCCAAGAAACAGAACATATCATGTCATTGGTCGGAGATTTTTAACATTGACATTACACGCATCATTATAAATTTCAATATCGGGTTGTAAAAGTTATGGAATAGCAATCTCAGGCAATACGTTAAAGGTTATCAAGGCTACAATTATGACTACGTGCTTGCCGACACAACTGTATCAAAATATTTCAGGACATGATAAACAGCTCAAAACAGACTGAGGCTGTCTATAGCCTGTCACACCGTGCCGATTTTTGGCCACGATAAGCCAGCGACTTCTGGATTTGACAAGTCGGCTCCCACGCTCCAAGAATGGGGGTGATGTCTATTTGATGTCTTGGTGTCAGCTAGTATGATTGCCGACGGTCGTCGCCTGTCTGGGACATTTGTCCTACTGGTTGCCAGCATGTCGGCAACATGCTGGCAACTAGTCACAAGACGAGTCTCACTGGTAATTTTTTGAACTGACCGCCATGTGTACGACAACCCCGACTCTACCGACCGATTGGCCGACAATCGCAGACGGTCTTGATTGCAGTCCATCTTTAGTCTTAAGTAGTCGGCACCGACGACTGTGCCGACAGGAAACTGTCAAAATTTGAAAAATGACCCCGACAGTCTTCGCGACCGTCTCATGACAGACCAAGACTGTCTGGGACAGTCTTGACGACTGTCACCGACCCCCGTCAGACCTCAACCGAAAATGACCGTTGATCCAGACCTTTTCCAACTCTCGTCGTGAAAGTATTTCAAGGAATACTTTTTCGTACTCCCCCTTGCGACTCCACACCCCGCCTCGACGCCCGCTCAGCATCCGGCGTTCGTTTTTAAACCTCTTTCAGACCACCCGCGATCATTTCACATCAATAGCCTTGACCTCGTGAACCTTAGAAACGTTGCTTGTCTAGGCCCAAAATCGGCACAATGTGAACGGGCCTTTATAATTCCTGATTATTTTCTTTGATAGAAATCTCCCAGGCATCACCCTTCTTACAATTCACGCCTGATTTATCACTCTTTCTCCTCTTTCCCCACCCCCGCCGCGCTCTCATCCCCTTTCGTCCTCTCACTCAAAGGGAAAAAAAATAATATGTGAGCAAATGCGTAGTGAGTGCCGCCCTTTAACTCCAAAGATAGATACCTCTTTGGTAGTTTAAACAATCTGGAAAAAAATCCCTTGTACTATTGCATTTTAATTAAAGGTAAGCTGACACAAATACAAGTGTTAACAGTGGAAAATACGTCAAAACATTTCAGAGCGTTCCGTCTCTATGCAGGCTGACCTATATATACGTAGCGTTAACTAATTAAATAACATCATCAATCGGGAAAATTACCCGATTGATGATGTTATTTATTTAGGTAACGCTAATTTATGCATGGTTCTAATTCATTTATCAGAAAACGAAATATATCAATGGAGAGCAAATGCAAATCCGCTGCTATTGATATACCAAATGTTATAAGTTGTCTCGGAAAATATTAAATGGCGAAGAGTTTAAGTGAATATTAACTTCATACATATTTTTTTAGTCTCATAATGGCATTTCTGTAGGGTTTTACAG
Organism: Chionoecetes opilio; assembly: GCA_016584305.1. NCBI lineage: Eukaryota > Metazoa > Arthropoda > Malacostraca > Decapoda > Majidae > Chionoecetes > Chionoecetes opilio. The sequence continues at coordinate 108,944 of JACEEZ010002387.1, forward strand.
CTTTTTATTTGATACTATTATAGAAAAAACATTTACGCAGATAACAGTATATGATTTATACTGATAAACCTTAGTCTACTGTATTCATGGAACACTTTTTTTTACCTTGTCGATCAGCCTTCACTGGTCGTGGGCGGGTTGGCACGGAGCCCCAGAAACAAGTCCAGTATACAGTAGTCTCTGACTCTACCTTCGATTGCTAGTGTTTCGGAGGACACAGGTGGACGGCATGAGCCTCCAATCACAGGTGTCACTATAAAAATCCTACCTGCGCCACCACGGGCGAGGGCCAGCCATCACAGCCCTCAAGTGAACCAGGGGCTACCATCCGAGCCCTGGAGGTCACCTGCAGGCGCTATAGGCACCGATGTAAAAAAAAAAAAAAAAAAAAAAAAAAATTAAAAGAGTCACCCTCCTAACACAAAGACTGCCTCTCCTTCCAATAATTTCATGACTTAATAGGGGAGGCGATAGCAGAGTGGTTAGCGTCTTTGACTGGCGTTCTCGGTGACCCGAGTTCGATCCCCGACCAAAACCAAAACCTTTCTGCACCGTCGAGTGGCCTAAGAACACCCACATGCCCTGCTCATTAACTATACCTTGAATTCCGAGTGCATCGGAGGACACGGGGCGGCATGAGCCTCTAATCACAGGCGTCACTATAAAAATCCTGCCTGCGCCACCACGGGCGAGGACCAACCATCACAGCCCTCAAGTGAAACTCCAGAGCCTACCATCCGAGCCCTGGGTCACCACTGCCTACAGGCGCTATAGGCACAAATGTATAAAAAAAGAAGAAAAGAAAAAAGACTGGTTAGGTACATTTGCGCGTTACATTATAATGTAGGTGACGATGAAGGTTCATGAAATATCTCTTTTATTATTGTTTTGGGATACAAATTGCCTTTTTCTGTTTACTTCGGGTGTGAATGAACATATACAGTACCAGTTAATGTAAAAGGAACACCAAAAATAGACAGATATTAATTAAAAGATATATAACAAATAAGTAAGATAAATAAGCCAAGTAAATGAAATCACACACACACACACACACACACACACACACACACACACACACACACACACACACACACACACACACACACACACACACACACACACACACACACACACACACACACACACACACACACACACACACACACACATACACACACACACACATACACACATACACACACACACACACACACACACACACATACATACACGCACACACACACACACACACACACACACACACACACACACACACACACACACACACACACACACACACACACACACACACACACACACACACTAATACTTAATTGACTATGAAATGAGGAAGCAGTCACAAAAATAAGTCTTGAGTGATTGCAGTTCCCTTTAGCCACCTATGCGCACCTCACTACCAAATATATATATATCTTATCCACTAATCCAGACAAACAGACAGCTTACTAAACAGACAAGCCTCCCTCCCTCGCGCGCTACTGACACACGGATAGACAGGCCGACAGGGGGAGGACAGGCTGCTGGCGTGAGGTGAATATTCAAATGAAAGCCCCGAGGACCGTTCTGCCTATCTTTTACCCTTCCCACAGCCTGTATGACAGATACCAGTGAAGTAAATATTAAGATAAAGAAGTCATTAATTTATCCACTCTCGAGGTGCCTAACGTTTCATTAAGACTAAAGCCCATTAGAGAGGAGTATCACTATATCCCTAGGACAGGGGTCGGCAACCTTTTCTGTGCGAGGGCCAGAGAAAGCTTCTAGGAGTAGCCTGCGGGCCGGAGTGCCAAAGAGAACCCAAAAGTGACAGTGTACAAAATGTTTATAGAAAAGCAGGCAAACCAGTGACTAGATTACAAGAAATTTATTGAAAAACATGCAAATCATTGACTGCAGAAAACAGTTTGTAACAATATACAAAAAAATATAGAAAAGCAGGCAAACCAGTGACTAGATTACAATCAATTTATTTAAATACATGCATATCAGTGACTGCAGAAAACAGTTTGTGACAATATACAAAAAAATTGTAGAAAAGCAGGCAAACCAGTGACTAGATTACTAGAAATTTATTGAAAAACATGCAAATCAGTGACTGCAGAAAACAGTTTTATCAAGAGACATGCAAATTAGTGGGATGGTTGGTTCTGTTTGCCATGAAGAAGTAATTCAATATATGGATCGATTGATGAGGTAGACAAGAGCAGAATGTCATTGAGGCGGCGGTCACTTAGCTGGGAGCGAATGCGAGACTTTGTATATTTCATTTTTGAAAAGAGTTGTTCACAACAGTAAGTGCTGCCAAACATGGCAACGATGCGTTTTACATGCTCAATGTAATCTGGAAATTTGTTTGAAGGGAGGACGAGGTCACGGAAGAAGGAGAGTGGAGAAGCGGTACGGTACTTTGCCTTCAGTTCGTCATTACACTGAAGCTCCACCAACCCCATCTGCAGGAATGCAGGGGCTTCGTCCACAGGGAAGTCAAAGGGGGAGGTGAACAGCTTGAAGCCCGGAGCCAATGGCCTGACACCTGTGAAACGGGAGGCAAATTCCTCCCGCAAAGAGGTGACAACACCAAAACAACTAGTGTTCAGGTCCACGTCATCAGGTGCACAAGCCGCAATACGAGGAAAATGCATAAACTGACCAGCAGCCAGTTGAGCCTCCCACAAGCGCAGCTTTACCTCGAAGGCGGTGATGTGCGAATACATGTCTGTGACTAGAATGTTTTTGTCTTGCAGCTTCACATTGAAGTCATTTAGGTGCGTAGTGATATCTGTGAGCAGGGCCAGACGAGCAAGCCATTGCGGGTTGGAAAAATGATCAGCACCGGGGAGGTTCTTTTGACGGAGGAAGGTGGCGATCTCCTGCTGCAGGTCGCACACGCGGGACAGCATGACTCCAGGACTCAACCAGCGGACCTCACAGAAGTAAAGCAGGTCACCATAGTGTGCGTTGACTTCGTCCGTTAGTGCCTGAAACTGGCAGTGGTTAAGGCTGCGGGAGAGGATGCAGTTGACAACCGTCACGACTACAGACATGACATCAGTAAGGTTGGCAGACTTGGAGCAGAGGGACTCTTGGTGGATGATGCAGTGCACCTTGTGGATGGGCTGGGTGCAGAGGCGGACGGGGGTTTAATTTCGGCCCGGGATTTTTGGGGTTGACCAGCCATTTGGGGAAAGGTGGGGGGGGGGGGGGTTGGGGGCGATAGACCCAAACGCAGTTGGGTTTTTTGAAAAAAAAAATATGTTCTTCTAATTTTCCCCTGAAATCAGGATGTTAAAAATGAAGTATTAACGCCCCAGACGTCTAAAAATCAAAAAAAGTCCTGGGGACTCTAGTTTTATCTCGGTAAACATTCACAATTTTGTAAGTATAAGGAAAAGAGCCTGAAAGTTGATATCTATTTACCTTTATATCTAAAACCTTAAAATTTTCCCCAAAATACTGTCGGCCACATAACACAAATTAAATTGTTGAAATACGCTTGATCCTCAATTCTTGAAAATTCCTCATCATCTTAGGGACTATCAGATATTTATAGATCAAATAAAAATAAATACGAAAATCAGCAACACGTACACAACTCCCACCCCAGGGGCTCTAAAAACAATAACAAAATGACTTTGAAAACGGGGGCAGCGGTATCCCTCCCATGTTGCCCAAAAAATTGCTTTTGTTGAAAATGCGCAGAATATAAAGCCCCGTTCACTCTCCATGACTCCCTTCGGTGACCGATTACGACTTGCTGGTCATCCAGTGGCCGATGCACCGATTTTGGGGGGCGAAGTTTTTCAAAATGGCTGGTTGGCTCGGGTTGCCGTAGTTAGGCGACTAGTGGGCGCTTTCGGGCGGCATAGTCGGACAGCGCGAGGTAAAAAATTTAACCCCCAATTTGGGTTGCCGCTATACGCGACGCTGCACACGACAGAAACCCACATTTTGCCGTCTGCGGCGACTTTTCCCAGCCATGCTGCCGTCAGATTGTTGTAGAGGGGCACGCTCTGGCTAAACCCCCACCCACTTTTCAACCTTCCTTGTGTAGTAAAGCACGCCACCCACGTCGGCACGCCCGGTCACACTGTTGTTCACACCTTGCCCCACCTTGATGGCCACAAATACTAATGTGCCTCGAAATGTTATTAAATATCACAAAAATACGACTGTAAAATATCGCCAAGAAATAAAAATACTGCAGAGCAGTATAGCGTAAAAAATAATGCACTAAAGATTTGCTCTATTTCTATGCATAATGATGACGATAATAAAAATAAAAATACAATACTATCTCAAAAATTCCCGTTTTTCCTCTCTCTCTCTCTCCGCGATAGGGAGAAAGCGTGGGAAAGATCATATTTTCCGCAAAATAACACGTGCTCCAGTCGCAGTAGGGCCCCCCGCGGGTCCGCCGGGCTGGACCCTGGGCGACATCCCGGGATGAGCCGACTTTTTCCTTTTAAATATTTGAGGCGCAGACCCCCCCCAAGGTTAGAGATGCACCAAAATTTCGGGCCCCTTCGCGGCTTCACGACTCCCACGCCCCACGGCGACGGTCTGGGCCGACGCCCAACCCACATGACGACCGACCCCGGGAACAGCATGACTCAGCAAGTCGTGACGGGTGCCGTCGGAGTCGTAAAGTGTACTTGGGGCCTTATAGTGTGGATCCATTTATTCCCGTGGGATTTTTGTGCTAAATTGATTTTTTTAAGTTCTGGTTCTATAGGTATCAGATTAAAAAAAAAAGATGGGCCCTTTTTTTACCCCTCACCCCCCTTTTTTGGGGGTCATTCCTTTTTGGCACCCCCGGGATTGGTCCTGGAAACACTATGCAACAAATTTCAACATTTTTCTTTGTTACAGAACGTGAACTCGATTCCTTTTTAAAATTGCTGATGCTATGTCGGGTCTGATTTTAAAAATTTTTCTCTATCACGTCCAGATTTGGTATAACCGAAACCTCTATTTTTCGATGTTTTTCTCGCCCGTTCTATTCGAAAGCCGTCTAAGCTCCCCTTTTTCCATCCCACGTTTTTTGAAAGGCATACTTAAATAATGTTAACAGGGTTGTTTTTTCCCCTTTATTCTGGCTTAAGACGAAGTGTTTTTCCACGGGCGGAGTTCCCACCCCTCCCCCAAAACCATCCCCCAAAGCGCTTTAGTTTTTAAGCGTACGTCCGATTTTGCGATACTGTAAAAAATCGAGAAAAATCAATCGTTATGCATCTGTCCTATTTGAAATGTCCTCCAAATAGCGTTTGCGCAATCATGCCATAGCATTTACAGAGAAAGTACGGGGGACCCCATTCTTCAAGCAGCTATATTTCCCTTGCACCCTATTTGCAGCCACATTTGACGAGTTCAACTACACTTGTGGGGCAGGCAGGGCAAGACAGTCAGGGGAACATACAGCCTTTTTTAAATTTCCCATCCTTTTTTTCATTTGCAGAAGGGTTGGAAATTTTTCAGGTATACTTGTCCCCATTGCATGTATTTTTTCACGCATGATAGGGGAAGAAATGCAGCACGAGTTGGGGGAAGCATTTCCCCTTCCCAAGTTCTTGCCGAAAAGCTCCCCCCTGAGTGAGGTAGGGTTTGCTGGCCTTTTTGAACTGTAACGCAAAACAAACTCCAACGCTTTCCCCTGCGGGGGAAGCTCGTCATTGCCACCCCCCGGGAAATAAAAATGCCCCTAATGTTTAAAGCAGTAAAATGGCGGGTCATCATCATAAAGCTTTAGGTATGATTCCCATGATTTTTTTGAAATTCCTATGAACTCCCTCCCCAATCAGCACCTGGAAGTTGTGGATCCAAAAGCCCTTGCTTTTTGCGACGGCCAATAACCGCACCCCTTCAAGATGTCTATTTCCCGTTTTTTTCTTTTTTTTCCCCTGTAAGAAACTTAAAGGATTTAGATGCTATCTGTCTGGAGGCGATAAATAAGAAGGACAGGAGTACTCAGTGTCGGGCGACCATACCAGATCTTTCTGGCAGCCCCACGGGCTGTAGAGGCAATACTGGTTTGGAAATCAATGTGTCAGCCTCTTAGTGTATGGCATACTAAAAACCTAGCCCCTTGATTGATCATCGTACCGACAACGAGCACGAATGAATTTTTGCTTGCAAATAGTAAAGCAGCCCTTTGGGCCAAACAAGCATGTGAGCTTCCGTTTTTTTTTGATGCTAAAAGTAACCCCTTTAATGGACATGGTAGTTTCATTTGGGGATAAAACTTCGTACCAATGGATGTGGTTGATCGCTTTTCCCGGGTCTTGTTTTTCAACGACAGATCCAGTATCGATCAAACACAACACGCCCCCTCATCTAGTTTTGTCATCATTGTTCTTGCGTTTGTTGAATCATCCTAAAGGGTGTGAAATCTTCAGCTTTGGGGGCGTCTTTTCTACTCTGAAGTACACCCTTTGCATCAATGATGAAACTTTAACTGGGGGATCTTCCTCCCTATGTTTTGTACGGGGGAACATAAGGGATTCAACGTGGCATCTTAACTGCATGCATCAACGGCCTTGTCATTTGGGGATTCGATCTACAACAGCACACGAGAGCGGGGCACGTTTACATCTCTACTTGCAATTATTTCCTCAAATTTTGGCACTAAACCGGGTCGGCCCCCCTGAAAAATGAAAAATTGCCAGTAAATTACGATCCCACCAATTTGATGCTTTATCTCCAATGCGTATTTTTTGATTTATCCATCCAACTTGAGAACCCCTTAAAACTTGACTTCTTCATCTTGCCCAACCGAGAGATTTGATTGGTATCAAATTTTCCAAAACGAACCCCTCGAATCGCTTCTGACCCTTTTTGCCAAATGCAAAAATTCTGCTTTGTACCTCTGGCACAAGAGCTAAAGAAACAAAACTTTTAAATGTGTCTTCCTCTAAGGGGGTTGTCTGTGCATGCAACTCTATTGTTGACGGATTTTTATGGCATTCTCTCTTGCCTCGTGAAATCTGTCTAGACGCTGGAATGCTCTGGCTTTCGGATGACCTGGAAACTTTTGGGGAAAGCTCTAAAAGATACTCGTCAACGATACGGGAAAGGCAAGGTGGTGGTGACGAGCGTTTGAGAGCATTAATCTCGCTGAGTCCTACCATCCCACCGGTCCCTTTAGTTTCTTGTTTTCCTGTTCGAGTGCCTGATCTGTGGCGAATTCGTGAAGGGTATTTTTGATTTTTCAACAACAAGTCCCCGACATCAATCATTCCATGTTTTAGGCTATTATTTTCCACGCATTTATTTTGCAAGATGGAAGGGATCATCGAGCGTATTTAGAAGACCCGGCGAAGAAATACTTATCGGTTCTCCAAAGGAAACAAAATACTCTGCCAGTCCCCTGAGCGGCAAAAGCTGACGAAAAGAAAAGGCTTTCCACTTGATCCCGGTTGCTGAAAGAAATTTGCAAACTCTCCAAAGTTTTTTTCCCCTCCATGGCTTCACATTTTTCCCGCGTACCGATCTGAATATTCATAGTTTATCATATCGGGGTTCGTTAATGAAGCTTGTCCCTTAAGCATTTCACCGGGCACTAAATGGGCCTTTTGAAAGAGTGGTAAAATGACATCAAACGCATCTCATAATTGCTAGCTGATTGGATGTGGATTCGATCCCCTTTGTATGCTTTGCCCCTGGGAAAATCCCCCGAGGGTCTGATGTGTAGCCCACTTTCAATGGCACATTATCCAGGCCACTGCCCTCTATCGTTTTCCCGAGGCATGTAAAGCGCAAATGCAATATGGCACTCTGCCCCCTTTGGTCCAAATTTGGGGCCCCCAAATGAGCGAATTTTCAAAACACGTGAATATAGGGGCCAGGGCCAGTGTTATCAAAATTTTTTTCTGTGGGCCAAAGACAGGGAGAGATTCCCTGGGCAACCGAAAAACAGTGTAAAAGTCCCAAAAGTCAGTGGGTTGGTTTGAAAAATGGACATCACCATCTTCGTGCGTGTTGGGCTTTGGATGACTGGGATAACAGCAAGATTTGGGGGCAGCCCAAGTTGCATCAAATCTTTCTTGACCATTTCCCCTGGGGTTGGTTTGCTTGTTCCTTTTGATAGTATAGGTCGACTGGGGTGCCTCATGGGGGGACTCTTCCTAAATTTCCTTTGGGATGCCCGTCCTGTGTTTGTTCCTTCGCTGACTCGTTTCGTGAAATCCACAATCATATCCCCTGCCATCATCAGTTCCAAGGTAGTTTTCAAGTGCCCGGGGTGAGTGAAGTCTTTGTCAAAATATTCTTTCTTTCCCATTTCATAGACCGATAACTCAAGGAGTGGTTTTGAGGACGGGTTTTTGCCCATGTCACGTCAAACCCGAGGCTTTTTGAGAGAAGCTTTCTGGTATTTTTAAATGGTCGGGGTTTTGAAATTCCATCTTTATCTTGCTGGGAAAATGACAACCACTGTGCCATGGAAAGGTTTCCCTTGCCCCCCTCGGTGTGTCCTTTCCCGGAGGTCAAAATTAGATCGCAAAACCCTGTTTAGGGGCCTTTTTTGACAAAATTTGGGGGAAAAAAAATCCCCACCTCCTTCATCCCCGGAGAACACTTGCTCAACTCGTTTACTAATCAATGATGTGGGGATCACTTCCAAAATACACAGCTGAGAGGTTTTTAAACAAGATTCTTGTCCCCGCACTCTAGAATGAACAGCAAAGGGGAAAACCGATTGACAGAGGGGTCGGCTGTTTTTTCGGAAGGCACTGTCTTTCTTTGTCTGATGTTTCACCCGGCGATCAGTCCGGTATTTTGGACAAGGAATGGCTGAAACGCGAATTTTTTCACCTCCCGGTCTCGTAAACCGGGCACTTTGACAATGGTACCAAAGAGGAGGTACTCATGAAAACTGGAGTAAAACGGATTTTCAAAATTTCTGAAACTGCCGTAAACGACCAAAACGTTGTTTCAGCATCTCTTTTTTCGCAGAAGGTGGCATTTTTAGGGACCAACTATTCATCATCATTATCATTGAGGGGCCCGTAATCCATGGGCCCGTGACTGCAGTGGAAGGACAAGCGGGTCAGGCTCATTCCGTCCTAGTGTGTGACAAACTTTACTTTTGGAAACGCTCGCTGATGAGTCTTTGAGGATTTCCCATATTCTACTCTCATTTACACCCCAGGTATCTTTTTAAAATTTACAATAGGCATCATTTACCTCAGCCATCTCAGTGTAAAATCCTCGCACTCAAGGGGTTTTGAATAGGGGGACCCAATTTTGCTCACATACTGAGGGGAATGAGGGGACTTACTGGATCTGTCCCCGTTGATATTCGCTGTGCAAGCGCAAAAATGTCCGTGATAGTGCTTTTCAAAAGCTGATGCGTCGCCGGGTTCTCCGGGCCCCTACTGAAACTCTAAAATGGTCATTGGGGTTTTCTTTTCTTTTTAGGGGGTGTTTACCCCTTGAGTCAGTAAAAACCGGTGCAGGGCTCGAGTCTTCTTGGGGACAAAGCACAGTTGGGAAAAAGACACACTTGTTCCTTTGGAATAGTCTTTGACCGGGGAGGGGGCAGATCCCACGGGACTTGAAGGTCGCCCCCCGGGCCTCGTGGAGCGCAGAAGGTTAATCGGGTTTGGGATCTTTCCCAAGACTTTTTAATCTTTTTCTTGTTTACGATAGGTTTCCGACATTTACTATGATACCCAATATTGATTCTCCTTCATTTAAACCCACAAGTAATTTTTGTCTATGAAGTCACTTTTTAGTATCACCCAAAAGACACTCTCTCTTGACAGTGTTGTAAAATTTTTATCTGTCATACCGGATTGTTCACCAAACGCTTTTTTTGAGTGCACCTTCTTTTCAATCACGCAAACTCCGTCCTCCTCCCACATATTTTCGATACTACCACGATCTCAGTTCACAGGTTTTTCTGACTGAGCTCAAAACTGCTTTTAACATGCCTGAAAGAAAAAAAGGAGTTAACCCCATACCTGAACCCCGGAAGTGCTTAAATCTGAACCGGAAGTGCTATAAGGAAATTCGGTTGCTTTTTGGTGCTATAAAACGAAATCGGCATCCTGAAAACCTACAAAAAGGGTACTCAATTATGAAAAAACGTCAAATTTTTGGGGGAGATAGGTGCCTGGTCAGTGCCCGGGGGGCCCCAAAAGGGGAAAATACCCCCCAAAAGGGGGGGGAAGGGGCTGAAATTGGGCCCCTCTTTTTTTGTTAATCTGATACTATAGAAGCCGAAAATGCAAAAAAATCATTTTAGCACAAAATCCACGGGAGCCCTTTTTTCCCAAAATTACTACCGCACTATTAGTCCTTTCCGTGCCCCTAATATAAAAAGCATTTTAAAAATGGTATCGTCCCAGTGTGGATTTCATGCAAGCATTCTAGGTTAACGTTTAAAAAAATACAAAAAGTCAAAAAATAAATAGCGCTTTGAAATTTTGAAAGTTGGGTCGGTAGATTACGCGTACGATACTCGGAGTTGTTGATCTCTCCGATCTTGCAGTCGTCACCTTTTCTCTCTCGCTTCCCCCTCTCTTTTTTTTGAGTTTTTCCTGCAGATTTTCATTTGCCTCCTTAATTTTTTTATTTCATTTTCCTTTTAAATTTTTTAAAAATCTTTTTTACCTTTTTTTTCCCCCTCAACCCGGCCCCCACGACCCAGCAGCCAACGGAAAATGTCCGTTTTGTCCCTATGGGCCGTCGCCCCTTTCTGGGGGGTCGGGGCTTTACATTACGCACTAGCAGTGAGGGGGGCACCCCCTTCCTTCCAGTCATTGCGGGACCCTGGTCGTACGCCACGAACGGACAGGTCGAGGGGGGTTTTCTTCACACACGAAGCACGGCGTCGAGGATGTCTTGCCCATGGTGGGGCCCTGCAAAGGAAAAAGCTGGGGGAACTCCCCATTACCTAAAGGGGGAGAGTGACTCCACGAATGAAAATCCCCTGGGCTGTGCCTTCAGTCTGTTCTCTATCAAGAGGGAGGAGGGAAGGCATCAAAATTTGAGCAACAATTCTTAACGAGTGTTTTACGCTGTCTGACATCTCCTCAAACGGACGACAAAATCGGGGTAAAGGGTCCCCATTTTAAAAGGGGAAAAGCTTTTAGTACAGAGGGAATCTATCACAAACCCTGAGCATCCTTGTAAAGTCCCCGTCTGTGAAGGCTTCACCGGCGAGCAAGGGGGCGAAAAACCCCATAGCTGGCGCCCCTCACTTTGTTTGGCCCAGTAGTCTGCTTTCGGAGAGTAAGTGCTTTTTGCAGGTGCCTGACATTTTTTTCAAGGCCCCTTCCCTCGGCAGCAGACATCGATGCAAAACTCGATGCTTGGTGCTGTTCTCTCATGGCGGGGCACATTTACTTTTGAGGACAGTCACAGTCTTCTCTTAACAAAGAGGCACTGGGGGGCCCGCCAAAAACGTTCCCTGAAAAAGCATTTTCCCACTCGGTTTTAATCCCGACACTCGAAGTCCACTTTCCTCTTCTTAACAATTCAGACAGATGATTTGGGTAAAAATAAAGAAATAAAGAAAAAAGCACCAAAATGCAAAAATGATCCCATGCTAGATCAAATTATTTAGACTTTTTAACATAGTAAAAACAAATTTCATACAAAAAATTGAAATTGCGATACAGACGTCCCCCAGTATTTTTTGACAACATAGTGTTAAACCCCCCCGCTTGGCGTGGGCGTGGGGTGGTTTGAATGGGCGTGTTTAGTGTGCGCGCATGGTTTTTTAGTAAGGGTCATAAGCCTTGTTGATTTGGGGGGGAGGGGAAAGGACCCAAAAATACGGTAACTAGTGACGTAAAGTGGTTGTGAGTTGGAGTCTGGGTGAAGTGGGTGAATGAAGAGAGAGAGAGAGAGAGGAGAGAGAGAGAGAGGGAGAGAGAGAGAGAGAGAGAGAGAGAGAGAGAGAGAGAGAGGAGAGAGAGAAGAGAGAGAGAGAGAGAGAGAGAGAGAGAGAGAAGAGAGAGAGAGAGAGAGAGATAGAGAGAGAGAGAGAGAGAGAGAGGAGAGAGAGAAGTAGCAGCAGAAATGCACTTTCTATTATCCACATTCCCTAATGATAAAAGTACATTTCAGACTAAGAAAGTTTGATGCATACCTCTTCTCAGTACGAACTCCTACGGAGACTGGCCGCTGGCGTGACCGTTGGTGGTGAGGGAAGACTGCTCATGGGACGTCACGTGTAATGCAGAGTTGCCAGATGCCGCGATAGTGGCCAGTCCCACGTCAGCGCCTCAAGACATGATCGCGTTTTGCCATGTAGTCATTTTCTCCCTGGCGATTTTCCATGGTGCTTCTGTGGTAAAGATCTCAGTCATGCAAATTTGCCCCGCGCTACCCGCCGCGATCACGTCGAGAGGTGCCGACTTACTCATTTAGTTGGCTAGGCTGTTGCGGGCCGGATTGTTATATAAATATCAAGCAGGGTGACGGGCCATGAGTTCGGACTCTGCGAGCCGGATCTGGCCCGCGGGCCGGAGGTTGCCGACCCCTGCCCTAGGAGGTTGTCAGATAGCGAGGTAGCACGAGACTAGATTATGGGGTAACCATCACACGCAACCATGCTGAGTTAATAGTGATAGTGTGTGCACCGGTCAATGCAGTCAAAGGAGGATGTTGTTTAAGTTAGTGAGAAGTCGTGATGGTTTTGCTAACGGGCAATACAAAGACAGGAAAATGAGAGTAATTGAGGATATAAAGACAAGACATTAGTTCTTATCCCAAGCACTGTACATATTGGTAAAAGACACTGACATTATTGTTTGTAATTAGAATTGTGACGCAGTAATAAGAAGACAGTGTTTGCATCCAAGTAGTTCTTTTAGGGTTAAACTATATAAAAAGGAGAAAATCATGAAATTCGTATATTTTCTTTATTCTGAATTGTTAATGAATCCAAGTGTCCAGGAGTGACTTTATTAGGATAAATAGGATTGTAGGATTGTGTCGGTAAAATGCACGTTAGTTAAAATGTAAGCGTTTCCGTAAGCGATAGGGTGTGGTGGGTGGATGCGAAGAAGGCGAAAATGAAGAGTGGGAATGGAGAGAGAGAGAGAGAGATAGAGAAAAGAGAGAGGAGAGAGAAGAGAGAGAAGAGAGAGAGAGGAGAGAGAGAGAGAGAGAGAGAGAGAGAGAGAGAGAGAGAGAGAGAGAGAGAGAGAGAGAGAGAGAGAAGAGAGAGAGAGAGAGAAGAGAGAGAGAGAGAGAGAGAGTGAAGAGAGAAGAGAGAGAGAGAGAGAGAGAGAGAGAGAGAGAGAGAGAGAGAGAGAGAGAGAGAGAGAGAGAGAGAGAGAGATGAGAGAGAGAGAGAGAGAGAGAGAGAGAGAGAGAGAGAGAGAAGAGAGAGAGAGAAGAGAGAGAGAGAGAGAGAGAGAGAGAGAAGAGAGAGAGAGAGAGAGAGAGAGAGAGAGAGAGAGAGAGAGAGAGAGGGGAGAGAGATAGAGAGAGAGAGAGAGAGAGGAGAGAGAGAGAGAGGAGAGAGAGAGAGAGAGAGAGAGAGAGAGGGAGGAGAGAAGAGAGAGAGAGAGAGAGAGAGAGAGAGAGAGAGAGAGAGAGAGAGAGAGAGAGAGAGAGAGAGAGAGAGAGAGAGAGAGATTTCCTATCTGTAGTCGCGCTCCGCCGTCTCTCCGTGCAGGTGAAGAAGGAGGCAGTAGTCGGGCGACAGAGGGTGGGGAAGAGCGGGGGATAGCAGCTGGCATAGAATTAAAAGAATTGACGCGGAAATTAAAGAGTGAGATAGGGAGAGGACTTACGGGAGCTGAAGTGAAAATCAGAAAAGAAGCAGCTTGGTTTGATATGAAGACAGAGTTTTAAATGGACGGATGGATTAACATGATGGATAACTAGGGATCAACATTTGCATTGGTGGAATGAAGGAGCAAAGTTAATTTATTTATTCATAGATTTTAATTTCAAGGTTGCTGTGTTACATTTATATTCGCCTTTGATTTGTATTTTACTTGCATATTGGAACCATTCATCATTAGTCAAAGAGGAAAGATTGTTATAACCTACAAGAAACATGTGTAAACGCTTTTTTACAGTTTGCTAAATTATGCACACACTCTTTTTAGTACTCATATATCATATTCATACTTTGTCCAGGCGTGCATTTCTTCCTTCATTTTTTGGGAAGTCACACGTCTTCATATCTTTTTTTTCTTAGGTAGATATTTTCGCATTACTTTCACAGTTTAGTTTTCCTAATCGTGTGCGCTTTGATACGCTATTAATATCACCATACCCCAAAACTCCATCACATAACCTCCTTCCCCTATACCCAGCACCACATCTCTCCCGACGCGCCACACTCCGGCCATGCCACAACCTTATACCATCACCACCAGCCACACCACCAGAGGCACCACACCTCAGCCTTTTATTAAAGCAGCTCCTGTGCTTGTCTAAATTAAACTCTTCGCACTGCTGGCTATGTTTCTCATCTTGTTATCGTAGTTGTGCCACACCCCAAACAATTTGGATATCTTTCTCTCTCTCTCTCTCTCTCCGCTTCCTCCCTCTCTCGCTCTCTCCCATCTCTCATCTCTCCTCTCTTCTCCTCTCTCTCTCTCTCTCTCTCTCTCTGCCCCCTCTCTCTCCCTCTCTCTCTCTCTCTCTCTCTCTCTCTCTCTCTCTCTCTCCTCTCCTCCCTCCTCTCTCTCTCCTCCTCTCTCTCTCTCCTCTCTCTCTCTCTCTCTCCTCTCGTCCTTCTCTCTCTCCTCTCTCTCTCTCTCTCTCTCTCTCTCTCTCTCTCTCTCTCCTCTCTCTCTCTCTCTCTCCCATCCACACATACTACCACACCACACCACGCACACACACCACACATACACACACACACACACCACACACACACACACACACACCCACACACACACACACACACCACACACACCACACACACACACACACACACACACAACTAAACTTTACACCTCATGCTTATTGTTTCTGAAATATATTTTACAAAACTGGCCGCGTGTATACGATAAAGAGGAGGAGGAGGTGGAGGAGGAGGAGGTAGGAAGAGGGAGAAGGAGGGAGGAGGCTGGTGGTGATGGTGGCTGTGGTAGTATTAGTGGTTGTAGTGGTGGTAGGGTATGTGAAGGGCGGGCAGGGGTGATGTTAGTGATGGTCGTGGTATTGTGGATTGCAGTCAGATGGTTATGATGATGGAGACCATCATTGACTTGTTGAGGTGACGGCTGAGAATGAGGCGTTGAGAAAGTTAATTGTGTATAGCGGGTTTGGCGTGTGATTGGAGGTAGTTTGGAGAGGAAGGGGCGGCGCGTGGCGGTGTGTGAGTATACTGAGAACGCAGCTGTGATGAAAACATATTATGTGCACGCCAGATAATCAGGTTCTTGATGAGAAACGCTTCATTGGTGAGAAAACGTTGAGAGTAAGTGAGTGGGATTCGGCGGGGCGACGTATGATAAGGATGATAAGACTGATGACTAGAGGTGAGAATGAAGGGTTGGATGTGATGTTGAATAATTGATGTATAGTGTACGAAGCGGATTAAGGCATCGTGACTGGATCCATGTGGAAATGTTAACATTTTTTCATGTGTATTCTAATTAATGTTTCCGTAGATACGTGGGAAATAATATTGAAAGTTGCTACATATTTTTTTAAGGAGTTTCTTTTCATTTCTTAGAGATACAGTTTACAATATAGTATATCCTCTTCCTCCACCTCCTACACTTCCTCCAACTATATTTTTTCATAAACAACAATATCACTAACAACAACTACTACTACAGCTACAGCTAATAATATTTTCTCACAAACAATTACATATACATCAATAACAACAATTACTACTGCTATAGTCGATTCACTTAAGGTAGATTCCTGGGCTGGGAGCTGCTCGATGCCTACCCGAGTTTATAAGGACGTCGCTGATTGGCTGATAGACTCGGGCTGGGTGGTGGTGGTGGTGGTACCTTGCCACGGCGCTACCAGAACCCTTGCGTTGCCTCAGAAAAATATTCATATTTCTTTACTTAACTCACCTCTTACACAAGATAGGCCTATTTTGTGTGTATCAGTGAATCATTCAGTGATTGGTCAACAATAACACGCTATTCGTAACTCAATAGGGTAAAAAATAAAGTCATGACTGAGTATCACAAGAGAAGGCGGATTTGCAGGTTTCAGTGCATTGAAATGTTGTACTCCTACCCGATAATACCAAGCTACCAGTTGATATTTAGGTTAAACTGAGCCTACTACCGTGTTCAAGATACATTGTTGCATATCTTTAGCATACAAAAATTTCAGTAAGACTACACCAATATTAAGATAATTGAAGGAAAGTAAAACAGTGTATAAACATTTTGTCTTGCTTTTTTTGCTTTAACTCGCTTTAACTCCATTAGTTTTGCTCGCATTAAATTTTGAATCACTGTTTCAAAATCCTCACAATTTTCCGATTCTTAAGGTATGTAGCACGTACCAATAAGGAAAAATTATGTGGTCAAAGTGTTTAATAAAGTAAAACTACTGAAACTGGCGCCGTGACTGGTGAGCCTCTGATAGCACTTAGTCCTGGACCTGTAATAGAGACCTGTTTGCAACTTAATGTACAGAGTTTTTCTCACTTAGAATGACCTAATGGGACCCTAGTCTTACAAAATCACGGAGGTGTTCGTGTGCTAGGTGGTAGGTTACCGAGCTATGGCGGCCATCTTGGATTTCATCCCTCGGCCATAGGGTGAACCATAACTTCCATACTATTTGGGCTAAAATCATGTGTTATGCCAATTTTCTTAGGTTTTCCAGCACAACGAATTCATTCATGTACTTATTTTTTACATCTGACATAATTTTTATCCTGAAATCTCGGATGGCTTGCCCATACAAAAAGCAAATGCCGACTAGTATTTGCTTTAAAAACTTCCGATACAACCTTTGAAAGGGTTTGGTGAATGTCAATTTTTTTTTATAGATATCTTATTTATAACAATGCAGGTTCACAGCAATATCAAGGTCAACTATTGAGAAAATTTAAAAATGAATGTCAGAACAAGTGTAAACAAAATGTCTGGAAATATAAATAATTTGAAGGAACACACATATGCATACATTATCAGTTGCAAGGAATGTAGGATAGTTGGTTAGGAGATAATCAGTAAAAATAAGAACAGTTTTGACAGAGTTTCAGTTTTTACAAATGCTGTTGCCATTTTTCCCATGAGAAAATAACACATATTTTACTTTTACAGCATGACATCTGCATCGAAGAGTGTCACACTTCGCCCAAAGTGCGAAGCATCGAAATATCGAAGTGTGTCACACTTGTAATTGTCCAGACAATTACAAATGCAAGTAACAGAGTGTGGTAAAGAATTCAGGCCATGATGGCAATAGGATTCCAGATTTGTCCTCTCATCCAGGAGTCAGTGCTTCCAGTGGCCTCTGCGGTTCATGAGCTTTTGCAAGAAGATGGCATTCTTATTTGATAAGACACACAGCTCTGGTGATGTAGTTTCTGATGACTCCGCTTGTAGGTGGGAGCTGTTCAATAGGACATGCGGACGTGGGGTATGCTTCCAGTTGCAGTTAATCAAAGGTGGTGGCTGTTGCTGTAGATCGGACACCGGAATTTTTCAGCAAGGGAAACTTATTCCTCAAATATGACATCTGTCTCACCAAAGTTGGTCAGATATTGAAATGGATCACAGGTTATTGCTGCATGCTTAGTGCCAGCTTTGCTCATGCAGTCATTACCTGTGAGGATATGAGCTTTGATAACCACCTTGGCAAGTGGCACACCCAGTTTGGAAACGGCTTGATGTAGGGGCAACATGCGACATTTCTCACCAGTTCCATATTGGTGCCAGATTTCCTTCAAGCCCAGTGTTTGGAAATATGGTATGTAGTGAAGAAGGAGGGTAAATGTATCAGTGTCATTTCACACCACCACAATTCGTTCACATTTCTTAACACGAACAGCCCAGTCGATATGCACCACAATTCTGGCATCTGTCTCTTCTATCTAGTCTCTAGTAGTTATGGGATTTTGCTAGTGCCTGTGAGGGCTGAGAGCACTTCGCCATCACTCACCAGAAAACTTGCAATAGTGGAAGGCTGACCTTAGTCACATTTTTGCATACCAACTCTCGGGTCAGCAGCTGGAGATTATGCTTGTTTTCTTCAGAGGCCCAGAACTTGTCGGTTTGCCGAGGAGTGGGAGTGCTGCTGTTCATGCCAATGATGTCAATGCCTAAAGTATACTCTCAGTGTCGCAAGCGTTTTCCTTCCTTTAGTGACATCTCAATATAACTATAAAAAATAAGATGGATGAGTTTTGCCTGGTGACATATTTGTGTTAAAGACTTAATTAAAACACTGACTACCTCACCAAAAACTCCCAAGCCTGTTACTGGCATTGCCCGTATCTTTGAAATGAAGTCAATGATGGCATGAGTAGAAAATGTTTTGTGTGGGCTCCACTAGATCAAATCACGCTCGAACTCAATCTCATGTACTAGCTTAGACTTGTCCACGTGAGTTGGAAGGTCCCCATCAAACAACGGAGATGATTTGAGCAAGTCATGAGAAAGAATGTCAGTAGGTGGCATCCCTCGTTCTTTTGAAATTTCCATGTTCCTCTGAGATGCAGGAATTTCTTTAGAAGACACCTTATGCACCACTGTAATCTCCTCTGCCTTGTTTACAATTTGAGGTAGATCAGAAAAGCTTGGCAGTCTTTTTTTTGATATTTTAGCAGTGATACTTTTTACTTTGTCTACCAAGCTGTCTTTTATGTAGGGTTTGTATAATGTCTCGATATTTTCTATGCAATTGAGCAAACGCTTGGAGATGAGGTGGTTGACCGCCTGCTTGGTAAGAATGTTGTTTAGTAGTGGCACATGAACTGTTACATTGGTGTCATATGGATTTCGTCGGTCATGAACATAATCAAGAAGTTTTGCTACATTTTCATTAATTGTGATGCACATAATTTACTAAGGGAGTTTAAAGATGTCATTCCTTGTGATGCATGATTGTGTAGGATGTAAGGATATTGAAAAGATTTGCAATGAAACCAATTTCATGGAAGAGGTGTTCAAACTCTGCCACTGCAGCAGCATTTTGTGCAGCACCCAACACATAGTGACCACCAGGACCCTTCGAGACACGTTGAATAGTTTGTTTCACTTTCATGTCGCCGCCAACACCACAAAAATAACCTGGGCAATCTTGCACAACCCATTGCCCCTTGGCAAATCGGTGATATAGCTCAGGGTGGGTGAACTGAACTACCACGTGTAGGTAAAAATAACTAACATGAACTACCACCTGTCGGTTTCACGACCTCTTGTAGCTTCCTTATTTTCTTTTGTTCTTATGTTCTTAACTCCAGTGTCTTAATCTGTTTAAGATACAAGGACCCATACTAATTTATACAGTCCAATTCTGCAAAAAATTGGCATGGAATCTTCAGCTGTAGCTGCATGTAGATTTCAATTCCCTTCCCTGTCAGAAACTACTGCATTTTTGACAACAGCAACCATCCGCAACCAGATTCCAAGAAACTGGCATACTTCAGACTTTTCCTCACATTCTTTTTCATATTCAAGAAAATATTTATGTAGAGTGTCTACCTGCTCAGTCAATGATACGAACTGCTCTGGACACCGTTTGTTGGCAGCCAGTGTCTTTGCCAGATCTTTCACTTGTTCCAGGTAATCAGCTTGTTCCTTGTGTTGCCAGAAGCTTCGCCATTGCAATGACCTGATCAGATCCTCTACAATTAACATACCAGTGAAATCCCTGACATACAGTAATGCATACCATTTAGTGCTAATTCCAGCACCCCTGGTCCGAGCAGTCCACACTACCAGCGCATCATCAATGCTAGAACCTCGAAGCAGTTTGCCCTGGCATCTCAGCAGGACACGAGTTCAATGGATCAACCCAGACGATACCAGAACCAAATCTAGTCTCAAACTCTGATATAAAGCGCGTATTATCGGGAACCCCTTGATGTGGAAGCCATCAGAAATTCAAAGGCCAAAATTTGGTCAGATGTCAAAAATAACTACATGAATGAATTCCTCGTGATTGAAAACCTAAGAAAATTGGCATTACACTTGATTTTAGCCCAAGTAGTATGGAAGTTATGGTTCACCCAATGGCCGAGGAATTAAATCCAAGATGGCCGCCATAGCTCGGTAACCTACCACCTAGCACACGAACACCTCTGTGATTTTGCAAGACTAGGGTCCCATTAGGTCATTCTAAGTGAGAAAAACTCTGTACATTAAGTTGCAAACGGGTCTCTATTACAGGCCCTGGACTAGCTCCCCAGAACTCATCTCTCATGTAGGGAGCAATGCTCACCAGTCACGGCGCCAGTTTCAGTAGTTTTACTTTATAAACCACTATGACCACATAATTTTGTCCTTATTGGTACGTGCTACATACCTTAAGAATTGGAAAATTGTGAGGATCTGGAACAGCGATTCAAAATTTAATGCGAACAAAACTGATGGAGTTACAGCGAGTTGAAGCAAAAAAAGCAAGACAAAATGTTTATACACTGTTTTACTTTCCTTCAATTATCTTAATATTGGTGTAGTCTTACTAAAAAAAAATTATGCTCAAGATATGCAGCAATGTATCATGAACACGATAGTAGGTTCAGTTTAACCAAAATATCATGTGGTAGCTTGGTAATATCGGGTAGGAAAACAACATTTCAATGCACTGAAACCTGAAAATACGCCTACTCCTATGATACTCAGTCATAGCTTAATTTTTTACCCTATTGAGTTAAGAATAGCGTGTTATTGTTGACCAATCACTGACTGATTCACTGATGCAAACAAAATAGGCCTATCTTGTGTAAGAGGTGAGTTAAGTAAAGAAATATGAATATTTTTATGAGGCAACGCAAGGGTTTTGGTAGCGGCGAGGCAAGGTACCACCACCACCACCACCCAGCCCGAGTCTATCAGCCAATCAGCGACGTCCTTACAAGCTCGGGTAGGCATCGAGCAGCTCCCAAAAATCCAGCTTAAGTGAATAGACTATAGTGATCCTATTATTTATACTATTCCTACGATAAATATTATAATAGTAATAGTAATTATAATAATAACGTTGGTAATAGTGATAAGTGGATCGTTTCATTCTACAAAACCTGTTCACAGCTTTCATCAGCAGGTGTCAGGTTCTCGCATTCCAGCCGCTGATTACATTCAGAGCATGGAGAAAAATATAGCATAGAATCTGATGTGACTAGAGTTGTTGCAAATCATATTAAGAAATTTGTGAAGGCTATTTAGAGATTTCAACCACGAAATATATTACATTATATTTTTTTAATAATAAATGAGGCAAGAGTGGAGTAACTTTGTGCTTTGTTAATAAGAAATAATGCGATATGAATTAAAATAATTGTGCAAGTGTTATAAGATAGCGTGCATATATAAAAGTCTATATCCTTTTTGTTATAGCCTCGTTAGGTATGTTACCATAAAAATTATGAGTTGCGATGATTTTTACCTCTTATCTGCCAAACGTTAATCTCGAGCGAGTATTTTTTTTTTTTTGAGGTGATAATGAACAATGAAACGATAATGACGGTGTGAATGTTTGGAAGGTCGATTGTCGTACTATTACTTATGAAAAACTATATTTCTTTATTAGAACTGGATGTTTAGATCAAGATGTATCATTCCAATGCATGTTCTTGTTTATATTATTTTTTGTGCGCTCGTCAGTAGAGTGAGTGTGTGTGTGTGTGTGTGTGTGTGTGTGTGTGTGCGCATGTTTTATTCACCCATGGTCTTGTCCACGCGAGCTGGCTCGCGATCGCCAGCTTTCACCCATCTCAGTGCGAGCTTGGAGCTCATTATTACCGTTCTTTGGGTAATACTGGGATCTCACACACCTAACACCCTCATCCCCTTACTCAAGGGGGACAGTAACCGCCCGAATTTGTCAGTGAAAAATCCCCGGGAGCGCGAGGATTCGAACCGCCTACCTACAGAATGAGAGGCCAGCGCGTTATCAACCTGACCATCGCGGTGTGTGTGTGTGTGTGTGTGTGTGTGTGTATGTGTGTGTGTGTGTGTGTGTGTGTGTGTGTGTGTGTGTGTGTGTGTGTGTGTGTTTTGGTGTGTTTGCACGCGCGACTTCACCCCTTGTGGTCTTGAATGATTAATTGATGGATTATCCAAATGCATATTCATGCCACAGCAAGTCTCAGATTCATCTGCACTATTATAGACTACATTGTAGGTACACTAAAAATTATTTACACATACTCGTACATACCTACATATACAGAGAGAGAGAAAGAGAGCAAGAGAGAGAGAGAGAGAGAGAGAGAGAGAGAGAGAGAGAGAGAGAGAGAGAGAGAGAGAGAGAGAGAGAGAGAGAGAGAGAGAGAGAGAGAGAGAGAATCGAGATATATGGAACATACTATATGATTAATGAAATATAAAATTATTCAGACTAGTTAGAAAATTTTATGTAGATGTCGGCAGAGTAGATATAGATGGACAAGCGTGTGGGACGGAGTGGTTTATAGAGGTAGTTGACTCTTATGGAGGCGTGCGAGGGACGAGGTCATTGGTAGGAGAGAGATAAAAGTTACCATTTTAAACTCTAGTGATGCTACCAAATGGAGGAGTCCAAAGAGAAAGAAAAGACAGGAGGTAACTGTGTGGCGAGACGTGTATAAAGGGATTGTTGAAAGGTATTATGTTGTGTAAATGGAAGTGGTGGCGATGTTATTACTCAAACACTTCCAGAATGTCCTTATTATCCTCATTTAACACACACACACATACACACACACACATACACGGATAATAATAAAACTAGTAGAGTTCCAGCCCAACCAGAGCCGGTGAGCCCCCTCGACTCACTGGAACACCGCAGGGACGTCACGGCGCTTGTGGTATTCCACAAGGCAAAGGTGCAGGGACTGCCCCACCTGGCTGGGTTACGACAGCCTCCGAGAGCTACCACGCGAAGCACGAGAAAGGTGCTTACCAGTGGTGATGCAGTGGAGGTGCCGCGTTCTCGTGCCAGCCAGCACCAACTCACCTTTGTGGGCCGCGTCTCCAGGATATGGAACATTTTCACAGCCGCTGTCCCTCACATCCAGGAGATGAACACACAAAGTGTAAAGTTGGCGGCCAATCGGTGGAGACTGTCAAAGCTCACCCCGCTGATGCTAGTGACACCGTGACACTTAGTGACAGCAACAGTGCCTCAACAAACACTTTAGTGTTTTACGCTTCCGTAGTGATGCATATATGTATATAATGTTAGTTTTTTAGATCTTTGTATTTATGTGTATATAGTTATATTTACTTGCCCTTAAAATAGGTAGTACACGACAGTGCACGTTTGGGCTTCATGTATATGTATGTTTAAATTTAAAATAAATAAAGAGAGAGAGAGAGAGAGAGAGAGAGAGAGAGAGAGAGAGAGAGAGAGAGAGAGAGAGAGAGAGAGAGAGAGAGAGAGAGAGAGAGAGAGAGAGAGAGAGAGAGAGAGAGAGAGAGAGAGAGAGAGAGAGAGAGAGAGAGAGAGAGAGAGCAAGCAAGCAAGCAAGCAGGCAGGCAAGCAAGCAAGAGTACGATAAATAAAATTAGGCCTCTAGGTAAAATAATATGTTGCCACTACAATCCCTCAAAAGGCAGTTACCCTCAGTATCAGATATATCGACAACGGTGTACTTTGGCATCATATATAATAAAAACGAACGATGGTTATCAGCACCAGCGGCATCATAACGGTAGTTATTATGCATGGGTAATTGTACGAAGTCTTGCGTGGCGTAGCCTGCTCCTATATGTAAACAAAGGTGCCTGCACTGCGGCTGAGTGTACTGGTATGAGAGGATGATCATGCGCGACTCCGCGTTTGCTACCAAGAAATGCCCGTATCAGGCATCAAATGGTAGCACAATACCAAAAGATTTCGGAAATAGTGTCCGTTTGACACGGCCATTATCGATAGCCAGATAGATCCCCGAGACTCCAGTGGCAACGCCTTCACTGATAGTATATGGAAAAGAATAACGCTTTATTAATTACATATATCTTTTCAATCAGTACTTTAATTCGCTCATAAAGTTGCGAGTTTATAGAGAAATATCTGTGTAGTGTCTATTTTAGTCTGAATAGCAATATGAATATCATGTCGTTATTGGTAATGAGGTAAATGCAAGAGATAAGCAGTAGAGTTAGAGATAAGAGTTAATAGGGAAGTAAGTCATAGAAAAGGATCCAGAAAGTCACCCTGAGGATCCCCATTAAGAGCCAGAGAGCCACCTGACCGGGCGACGCTTCCGTAGTTCCCCATCCTCCCTTTCCTTATACAAGGGGACGGAACGAGTGAGCAGCTAGATTACTATTAAGGCCGTGTCAAACGGACACTATTTCCGAAATCTTTTGGTATTGTGCTACCATTTGATGCCTGATACGGGCATTTCTTGGTAGCAAACGCGGAGTCGCGCATGATCATCCTCTCATACCAGTACACTCAGCCGCAGTGCAGGCACCTTTGTTTACATATAGGAGCAGGCTACGCCACGCAAGACTTCGTACAAACTACACATTTCAGTAAAATAAAGAAAAATGACCAATCTTGGCCTATTTTGGCATCTAATGTGCCAAAACACACACATTGAGGCCAATAGCAGCCAGACGAAGTCTTCTTGCACGATCCATAGTGTTTGTTTTGGTCGTGGGTCCCGGAAGATGCCAGTAGAAGATGATCGTAGCCGAGACTCCGTGTGACGACACGCGCACTTTTTGCCACCACTATGGACATCAAATGGTAGCAAAATACCAAAACAATATTGAAAATATCGTTCGTGTGACACGGCCTTTAGGGAGATTCAGAGACAAGAGGTGAGAGGTCAGGTAGAGGTTGGGAGCCGACGCGCCCCTTGTTATGTGTGGGGGTTTTTTCTCTCTCCTAATTCATGTTTATATGTTTATTATTATTTAGTGTATAATGTGATTTCTGACTGTGGTTAATACAAATATCTATCTAGCTATCTATCTGTGGGTGCCGGGGTGGGGCGGGTGAGGTTGGGGGTTGCATGAGGTGTGAGGGAAGGAGGAAGGGGGTGGGTGATGCTGGGAGCGGCGGCTCGGTAGTAAATAGTTGAATTAGTACTTGTAAATATAATGCCTGGAGGACTGAACAGACAGACAAATAAACGCGCGCGCGCACACACACACACACACACACAACCACACACACACACACACACACAACACACACACACACACACACACACACACACACACACACACACCACACACACACACACACACACACACACACACACACACACACACACACACACACACGCACACACATACACACACTGACACATACACACACACACACACACACACACACACACACAACACACACACTTACACACACACACACACACACATGCACACACATGCCTACACATAAATATATATGGTTATCTTTTTATGTTAATGTTTTTAGGTGCTTATATATCATGATCATATAACTGTATATGCAATATGGTAAATCACATTTTGTAAACTCTTTCATGTTCTCACTAATAGTTTTCCAATCCTGTCGTTTGCAGTAAAATTTTGCTATTTATGTGTGTATTTCCGTTTAGTGTGAAATGTGTTTGATACTAAAAAAAATTAAAAGTCACATCCCCTGTAGTTGTAAGCAGATCGTTATGCTTTGATATAATAACTCAAGATAAACTTACGAAATGTTACATATTTCTGTGAATAAATAAAGACTTAAAGAGCTGAATGTGGCTGTTGATGGAGTTTTGAAAAATGGAGGAGTGGAGGAGGGCGACGGTGCGTGATGGATGTAAGCAAGGTAGTGGCCCGAGAGGAGGGAGGGCGTCACCGAGACTTATGAGGAACATGGGCTTGGCAGTGGCAGGCAGGGAGGAAGGAAGGAAGGGTGGGACAGACTGGTAGTGGCAGGGAGGGAAGAGGGGCATAGAGGAATGTAACCCCGCAGGAATATTATCTTTATTCTTTAAATTACGGATAACCTTTCGGAGCTTGTTATTACGATCTATCTTTCCGTGATAGATAGATTTCCATTTTCGATAAGCACCTTTTTTTTCATTCATCCGTTACATGATCTATATTGTGGTTCATCAATGGAAGGGGAAGGTAGGAGCTAGGGAGTGAGTAGAAAGGGTGTAAGGAGGGAAGGTAGAAGATGGGGAGGAAAAGAGAATCGAGGAATGGTGATTGATGAGTCAGCTGCGGTGGTATTGGTCTCTCTGCTGTGTTCACCTAAGATCTGCCTCGCGTGGGCTGGGTAGGAGTTTCCCTGATTACACCATCATTAGTCACAGGGAGAGGATTTCTTATGTTTTCTTTTTTTTATCTGATTCTCCTTGTGGGTTTTTTTCCGCTGTCCACCCAATGTGATATAATGCTACGCATGTTCACATATATATTATGTTTTATCATTTGAATTTGTCATTTAAGATGCTTGGATATGTACAGTAATCACTGGTTTTTAAGTTCATGAAACTATTAAACGTTTGATCACGAATCAATTTTTGGTTCTTGTAATCACTAGTTTTTAAGTTCATGAAACTATTAAACGTTTGATCACGAATCAATTTTTTGTTCTTGTTTCGATGCCGCCGCGATGGAAAGAGAAAATAAAACAGTGAACGAACAAAAGAGAGAGAGAGAGAGAGAGAGAGAGAGAGAGAGAGAGAGAGAGAGAGAGAGAGAGAGAGAGAGAGAGAGAGAGATAGAGAGAGAGAGGGATAGAGAGAGAGAGAGAGAGAGAGAGAGAGAGAGAGAGAGAGAGAGAGAGAGAGAGAGAGAGAGAGAGAGAGAGAGAGAGAGAGAGAGAGAGAGAGAAGGAGAAGGAGATATATATATATATATGGAGAGAGAGCGACGAAGGCAAAAATGTATCCAGTCATTCGCCCTTGCATTTAACTTTACATGTACAGTAGTTGAGAATATGTTCTTTTAGTATTACTGCATTTTCGCATGATACAAGCCCCCCTCCACACACTATTATATAATAAAAGGAACAATTTCTATCACTTATAGGATAACAGGAAAATCATTACATTATATATAATATAAGCGAAAGTGTGTCTGTCTGTCTGTCTGTCTGTCTGTCTGTCTGTCTGTCTGTCTGTGTGTGTGTGTGTGTGGTATAGGTTCCGCCCCCCGTGGCGCAAACACCTCATATGGCACATTTTTGGAATCAGGTTGACCAGGGGAAGGTCATAAGCCCACTTATGAGATGATCCGATCACCTTTTTTTTTTTTTTTTTTTAGCAGCCTATTAGCGAGAATTGTGAAAACAAAAGTGGGTTGCGAGAATTGAGGAAGCCTTGATGTAGGGTGATGGGTAATGGGTGAGTGAATGGGTGGGGTGATGGGTAATGGGTGTGGGGTGATGGGTGAGTGATGGTGGGGGGTGATGGGTTGGGGGTGATGGGTGATGGGTGAGGGAATAGGGGGGGGGTGATGGGTAATGGGTGAGTGAATGGATGTGTGGTGATGGGTAATGGGTGAGTGAATGGGTGGGGGGTGATGGTAATGGGTGAGTGAATGGGTGTGTGGTGATGGGTAATGGGTGAGTGAATGGGTGGGGGGTGATGGGTAATGGGTGAGTGAATGGGTGTGTGGTGATGGGTAATGGGTGAGTGAATGGGTGGGGGGGTGAGTGAATGGGTGTGTGGTGATGGGTAATGGGTGAGTGAATGGGTGTGTGGTGATGGTTAATGGGTGAGTGAATGGGTGGGGGGGTGATGGGTAATGGGTGAGTGAATGGGTGGGGGGTGATGGGTAATGGGTGAGTGAATGGGTGTGTGGTGATGGGTAATGGGTGAGTGAATGGGTTGGGGGGTGATGGGTAATGGGTGAGTGAATGGGTGGGGGGTGATGGGTAATGGGTGAGTGAATGGGTGGGGGGTGATGGGTAATGGGTGAGTGAATGGGTGGGGGCTGATGGGTAATGGGTGAGTGAATGGGTGTGTGTGTGGTGATGGGTAATGGGTGAGTGAATAGGTGGGGTGTGATGGGTAATGGGTGAGTGAATGGGTGGGGGGTGATGGGTATTGGGTGAGTGAATGGGTGTGTGGTGATGGGTAATGGGTGAGTGGTGATGGGTAATGGGTGAGTGAATGGGTGGGGGGTGATGGGTAATGGGTGAGTGAATGGGTGGGGGTTGATGGGTAATGGGTGAGTGAATGGATGGGGGGTGATGGGTAATGGGTGAGTGAATGGGTGGGGGAATACATACATTTCTACATCCATGATTTCAGGAAAGTTAGAAGGGGCTATCTGGAGAGTCCATGTTTGGTGGGCCGAAGGCCCACCAAACACAGGCGGTGGGCCGAAGGCCCACCAATAGCCCTCCGCAGGAGCTAGCCAAAAAGTCCGCCCGGAGGGCGGCTTTGCGGCTAGTTATATATAATTACGTTCTAAAGTTTCAAACGTGTTCGTGCTTCACTTTGTTCCCGATGACCGGCACAAAAGAGACACTGCCTTGATACCTCGGGCTAAGAGACCCTAAGGAGGGAGAAGGAGGAATGAGAAGAGCGGCGAAGGACATGTGGAAGGAACCACTGTGTGGAGGAGAAGGTCAGGTCGGGTCATACAGATTGATGGGTTTAATTTGTGGCTGGGATGAACTGCTAGTGACCTGGACCAGGGAGGGCAGGGCATTGCAGGTGAATGTTATTGCTGTCTACATCCGTGACATCCTTAACGAATGTTTGCCGTGGGAAGAGGTCTTGTGGTCGGTTCTTGCCGCGTGTCAGGCCAGGGACTCCTACGTTTACCAATTGATCATATGAAAAGATTGCAGAAATTAGTTTTTGTGAGGTAGTACCTGGCGACTTGTAGGACTACCTGGCAACCTATATTGCGCCCTGACCCCCCCCCCCCCCCCCCCCCCACCCGATATATATGGAACAGGTAGAAAAGTGTCTCGAAGACCTTGCTTCCTGTTCGTCAAGTAGTATATCTGATGGGAAAGACGTGTAAATGCTGAATGTTCTTATCATTATCTGTGTGATTAATAACATGTAGAGAACCCACCACCAGGCGCGTAACTCAATTCAGAACGTAAAAAGATTGAAAATAACCGGAAATCGAGTAATCTGTGGATATATTTTAGCTTAGAAACCGAATCCTTCTTTGTGTGCGTGACTTTCTTATGACCTAAACCAAATCTGATGATCTGATTCCCTGCCATTCTTTGGGAGCATACATAAATATCTGACAACCCTGAGACAGCTACCTGCCACCCCGGCTATGGTTGCGGAGGCTGTAAGGAAGCTGATAAATCTCGATAGAACACTTACGGAGAATCCATATGAGCCCTGAAGACATAATGTCGATTGCACAAGGTTAGAGAAGAAACAGTATTTGTACTCACGCCTATCTAGAAAAATAATAATATACATAAATATATTTCTTATTTTACATTTGTGCCTATAGCGCCTGTAGGCAGTAGGTAAACAAATAAAATAGCTCTTTTTTTATATACATTTGTGCCTAGAGCGCCTGTAGGGCGTAGGCACTTCCAGGGCTCGGATGGTAGGCCCTGGAGGTTCACTTGTGATGGCCCTTTCCACTATCTCGATAGCCACTGTAATACCGCCTCCCCTCTACTACAAATAACAACAATGGTCAATTATCCCCAGTTAATTGGTACAGACTTGAACCTTATTCACTACACTCAGTAAGTTTGCTATCCACTACCGATGTCTCTACTTTACATATTTTTTTTCTCATAATGACTTATATATGAACATTTGGGAGACATAGGATTGTCAAGAGTCAAACTTTGGCCTTCCACCTCTCAGCCCACGAGGACTCAAGCAGAAAACCATTAAAAGGTATAAGGGAGTTTCTTGCCTGTTTGCACGCTCCTCTCTATACGCGAGTTGAATTATAAAACAACATGACTCCGTCTTTAAGGAAATGCTTATGTCGCTATCTGTACTCCTTGCAATATTTTTTTCTCTTTTTGAGTCAACAATACGTCTGAACGGAGAAAAAATACAATGGTGATAGTGGTCAACAGGGAAGGGCTGGCGGCGGCGAGGACTTGAGCAAACTGTGGATTGTCAACGGCGACGTTTGGATCGTATCATGACATTCCTTTCAGTTTTGTTTTGTTTTCTGTCTTGCTGGAACATGACAAACGTTGTGCGCGGCTCATGATTTATATCAAATAATATGAGAGTAAGAGAAACTATTGGGAAGTCATGAGGCGATCTTGCGGTTTGAATCGATCTCAAATATAATGTGCAAATTTGAGCCTCCCCATTTTGTTCAGCTTCGATGCTCAGGTTTATCATGGACTTAATTTGTATGAATTAATCATAGGCATTTATCTTGCGAAAGTAATATTTCTGGATCTTATCTGATCGTAATTTTTTGTCAAATAAGTCAAATTTGTTGAGCACAAGAGAGTGGCGCTAGGGGGGAAGGACCTCCTGTGACTCAACAACCGAGCGACCACCAATACACAGACAGCCACGCGCTTGGGTTATGCTGAGGAAAGCAATGATATGCAACACATGGTCTATTTTTTGTTTTATTGAATCCCTAATACTATGTGACATATGGGAAGCTATGAATCTAAGTTGGATTTTGTGTGTATGTGAGTCAGATGCAAAGGAATAACTACAGTTTCGTGCAAATAAGTCCATGAACTTTTCAGTGCTTATAGATGCCTTTCAGCCTCCGTACATGAGACTCCAGATTCCTCCGAACACGTCTAGATTCCGCCGCCCACTTATGGATGTCTCCCACGGATGATCGGACGCTGCTGAATAATATAAGAGCGGAAGAAGCATTCTTAGGTGGACGACACACTAGCTGCCCACTGTGAGAGATCTCCGTCTTGCCAAACCTTAAGTCGAGGCAGCCTTTGTCTCGTGACCTGGACGTGAAGGGGGACTGAACAACCCCGCCATTACTGAAGGGAAGGAGAAAGGAGGGTGAAGGGGAAAGAAGTGGCAAGCGCAAGGTCATGAAACAGG
>JACEEZ010002387.1:142500-150000 GCA_016584305.1 Chionoecetes opilio
GCAAATACAAATATTTTACAATAAACAAGACCATCTTTATTAAGTAATGATATATATAAACATTAGAATACCAAGGGCTGATAACACCAGTCTATCTGGCATACTTGTGGTTCTTTATACAAATGTTTAAGCTCCAGCAAAGCGGTATAATTTTTTAACTTTAAATTAACATGTAAAGCCCTCCTATTATTCTTATAAACGGAATGTCCAACAAGTTGCCGTCGAGAGAAGTTAATTGAAAATTACACAGTGAATAAATATGATAACATAAAGATGTCGGTGCCTTGAAAATGAACAATCCACGTTTTTAAGTAAGCATTGCAAATCTTCGAATATCATGATGGTGAAATTTACTTGTCATTCATGAACCCTGTAGTCCAGACCGG
The DNA here is from genome assembly GCA_016584305.1 of Chionoecetes opilio. Lineage (NCBI taxonomy): Eukaryota > Metazoa > Arthropoda > Malacostraca > Decapoda > Majidae > Chionoecetes > Chionoecetes opilio. The sequence continues at coordinate 142,887 of JACEEZ010002387.1, forward strand.
TTTGCAGCGAGGGTGCTGCAGGTTCTCTCTTGCTGCTGACTTTTTCCTAGCTTTTTTTGTAGAGAAAAATATGCTTCTATACTCTCTTGTGGGGATGTTATCAGAAGATGGATAAGCCAGATGTAAGCTTTCATTTAACTTTTTTTGCCTGTGTGTTTTACATTTTTTGGATATTTTAAACAAGAAGTATCTATTAGCTCATCTCTTGTCTGTTATGTTGCCTTCAATGTGTACGTTTCCTCTTAAAATCTAATATATTTTTTGTTCCGACGATTTTGAATACATTATTATGAATAAAGTGGTAATTATTTTTGCTTCTCTAAGGTTATCAATAACAAAAACGTTTCGGATTGTGTAATGATACTAACCTATATTTGTCTGCGTCTTTGACATAAAATCTTTCAAATACGAATACACAGAGTACAGAGCCTCTAAATACACTATTTTTCTACAACTCCGTTTTTTTTTTAATGGTGACCAAAGAACATGATGGTTGTACTTCAACGGCGAAGTTTAATATATATATATATATATATATATATATATATATATATATATATATATATATATATATATATATATATATATATATGTACATATATATATATATGTACTATATATATATATATATATATATATATATATATATATATATATATATTATATATATATATATATATATATATATATATATATATATATATATATATATATATATTATATATATATATATATATATATATATATATATATATATATATATTACATAAACCATACATTGGTAAATAATGGTTACTGCAAATAATTTATTATATGTGTAAGTAGTCGCTTTGCTTTCATGACTTCTTCGCCCAATGGTGTCCTTAGACAACTAGTGTATTCAATATTCATGATGTAGGATAGGCATTTCTTTGCTCTGTGTCGCAATAGGTATTGCTCGTTTTCATATCCTAACTGTAGAGGCATGTTTCACAAGTCTGTTAGTATTAGATCTGATATACCAGAACTTTTACCGGTGAATCTGATGTATATATTCAACTACAGATACGATATTAACAAATACGATCTCTCCCAGGGATTCTTTCATCAATTACAGTTACCAATCAGCCAGATAAATTTTTTCAAGGGATTTATATCATCTCGAGAACCACATAAATGATTATTCTCTTCATTCAAACGTCTTGAGCTGCCCATCACAAGCAGCATCGGCAGGAAATATGATATATATTTCATACTCAGTATGAGACAATAAACTTGGGTTTTCTGGATCGTCTCCTCTAATGTATATATTCTCCTTCCAGGTTGGTCCTCCACTCACACGGCCATTCATGACAAGGTAAAGTCAAAAGCTATTTTTTCACTAACCCCCTTTCAGTAAATTATTTAAACCTCTTACAGTTTGTTCATTGCTGAGTCTATTTATATTTACATCTGTAATTTCATATACATTTTTTGTGTTTGCTTCTTGCATGATTCTCCATCCCGTGTGTATACTTACCGTAAACACTATTGGGTTCGTATGGAAAAAATGTCCCTTGATATCAACTTCTTCATAATATTCCTTGGTAATATCTGACAAGGCCTGCCTCTGCCCGTTATTTAGTCTTTAAATGACATAAACACATCGAAAGAAGACAATAAAAAATTCGTGGAAACTTGGTTGCCGAGCCATTAACGAAAGTTTTGAATTTTCTATTTAATGGAACTATCCTTATTTTTTTTGGTGGAGTGACTGTATTGTCATTGGTAAGCAATATACAAATAATTGGCAGCAAATTATATGTTGCCTTACTGTGACCCGGAAGACCGAGGCCTGTGATGTATCGACTGGCCATTTTTTCATCTTGCTGTGACGAAGCCAGCGGGGTGGTCAATAGTAACAATTCCCTCTACATAATATTATGCGACACGTTTATATATGGTTTTTCTTTGTATTGCCTTTTCTTATGATAATTATCCTCGGTTATTTTAATAGGTTTGGCCATCAAGGTTATCTATAATTAACAACTTTTCTCAGACAACTCTTTGACGGGTGTTTATCCTTAGATTTGAAAGTGTATATATTCAGCATTCCCGCCTAACTCAGACTTGTGTATCCTGTTGTCCGTTTTTTTGGTAGAGACTGACCTTTTCCTACAATATTTATATTTTTTTGAGATCTTCCAGGCGTGTTAGGTCACGCGAACCGCGGTTGACTTAGGACAGGTCAGATAATTTCAAGATGATTCATGTCATTACACTTCTCACTATCGCCACTCACTCACTGAACCCTTATCTTCATATATAATCATCCTTAGCATTAAGTCGGTATTCTGAAGTCATTCCAATATTTAGTTTCTTGGTCGAGCACCCTCTCTACTTTCCTCCTCCAACATCTCATCGGACACACTTCGCTGATCAAATGCAGTAAAGTTCACGAACCGATCTAATCGCTTCTTGACTCGTGTCTCGGTCATGAAAAGAACTGATTTCCCACCCATGAACGAGGCTGATCCGTGGATAAGTGTGCAAGGAACAGGTGTGTGGATTCCGTAGACGTGTGTTTCTTGTTTTAACATATTCGCTAGGAAAGGTAGAGTGGAGGGGAGAGGGAAATGAGGAAAATGACGTATCTGGCTCTGTTTCTTGCCCATTAAGTATGAAAGGGGGTGTGATGGATGGTGCAACTCAGGCTGAAGAACTAGGTGTAAAGTCTTCTGCTTTTACGAAAGGCTGTCGTTATTGCTTTCATCTTTTTATCCAAGTAAGTTGAGGATACACACACACACACACACACACACACACACACACACACACACACACACACACACACACACGCACACACACGCACACACACACACACACACACACACACACACACACACACACACACACACACACACACACACACACACACACACACACACACACACACACACACACACACACACACACACACACACACACACACACACACACACACACACACACACACACACACACACACATATATACACACACACACACACACACACACACACACACACACACACACACACACACACGTGAGCACGCGCGATCGCGCACACTTACGTTTATTTACAAGCATATTAAATATATCAAAGGGGAATTAATAATAATACAAAATATATATATAAATATAATACAAATAAATTTTTGTCTACAGAAAACATTCCGCTATGCCACAGTGGCTCTAGGTAAACAGAATTTCAAACCCTAAAGAAATATTCGATCATCATTCTAAAGTCATTAATCCCATCATGAATGTCTAGAGAAAGGAAGGGAAAGGATAGGCATTTAAACATTTTTATCAGATTTTCACGAGAGAGAAAGAGATAAAAAAGAGAGAGAGAGAGAGAGAGAGAGAGAGAGAGAGAGAGAGAGAGAGAGAGAGAGAGAGAGAGAGAGAGAGAGAGAGAGAGAGAGAGAGAGAGAGAGAGAGAGAGAGAGAGAGAGAGAGAGAGAGAGAGAGAGAGAGAGAGAGAGAGAGAGAGAGAGAGAGAGAGAGAGAGAGAGAGAGAGAGAAGAGAGAGAGAGAGAGAGAGAGAGTCATGGGTGGATGCGTCCCCGTTGCCCTCTCTGGCACTCACAAAACCACTCTAGGCAAACTCGTTGGCAAGGTGATGATGTCCACACAAGAAAAGTGTGTGTTCAAACGCTAGAGTCTTCCCCAATTATCTGAAATATTTATTACTACCTTTATTACATTTCTGCCTCATCTTTTACGACTTTCTCCTATTTCCATCGTCTACGAGAGCAAAATAGTATGTAGTGGTGTCAAGAACGAGAAGGTTAGTATACGTACATGCCTTAATAAGTTATATGGAAGTCAAAATATCTACTTAAGTTTAGGAAAGATCATCGAATGCATATAAAATGATGAAACGAAAAGTCTATATGACACAAAACTCATGTCCTTCCATAAATTAGCCGTAAAATCACTTCTATCAATAAGAAATATATAAAAAGAAAATGAGAATCTTAATCCAGTTCACAAGCAGCCTTGTATACATTGCAGTGTGTATGGGGTCTTGCATGTGTTCCTTCATCAAAATGTACTCATGAGCTATTTGTTTTCGTTGGATTCGCAGTCATCTGGTGAAGCATCAGAGACCTCATCAGTCTGGGTTCACGCCTGGTAAGTCAACAACGGACCGTATCCTAGCGCTTCGTGTCCTGGTGGAACGCCGACGTGAGTTTCGACAGGGGATGCTTGCAGCCTATGTTGATCTCAAGAAGGCGTTTGACTCAGTGCATCATGAGTCACTCTGGGATCTTCTGCGACTTCACAGGATTCCTGCAAGGACTATTGGTTTGATAACTGGTCTGTATTCTGGGACCGAGAGTGCTGTGAAGTGTGGGGCAGGTGTATCCGGCTTCTTTCCTGTGAATACAGGAGTGAGGCAAGGGTGCGTCCTTGCCCCATCACTTTTCAACGCTTGTATGGATTGGGTATTGGACAAGGTTGTAGATCAAAGTGATTGTGGAGCATCCGTCGGCAACACCAAGATCACTGATCTTGTTTTTGCCGATGATGCAGTAATCTTTGCTGAGTCGCTGGAGGTCCTGGTGATGGCTCTCGAGGGGCTGCACGAGGAGGCAAAGCCTTTGGGACTAGAGGTCTCCTGGCTTATGACCAAGGTCCAGGTGTTTTGAGACTTACTAGATGAAGCAGTACAGTCTGTTCATGCGTGTGGCGAGGACATTGAGATCTTGGAAAGTCTTACATACCTTGGTAGCGCAGTCCATAATGACGGCGGGTCACGTCAAGAAGTCTTACGGCGGATTGGCATAGCCCACGGTGTTATGGACTCGCTCAGCGGAAGTATTTGGCGTTGTCGGTACCTGTGCAGGAGGACAAAGATCCGGATCTTCAAGTCGCTTGTGATCCCTGTCTTACTCTATGGTTGTGAGACATGGACAATAAATAGTGACTTGAAGAGACGAATCAATGCCTTTGGTATTAAGTGTCTTCGCAGAATCATGGGGTATCGCTGGGATTATTACGTGTCAAATCAGCGATTGCACCGTGAGACTGAATCGAGGCCTATTACCTGCATAGTCCGTCAGCGCCAACTTCGGCTATATGGGCATGTGGCACGCTACCCCTGAAACCGATCCTTCCCATCGCGTTGTATCTGTAAGAGACAATCCGGCGTGAAGGAGGCCAAGGGGGCGCCCACAAGGCTCGTGGCTGGGGCAAGTTGATGTTTCTTGTCGAGAGCTACTTGGTATGGGAAAGAAGCCTGCATGGGAACTCGCGCGTGGTGACCCCCGGGAGTGGCGTTGTAGGGTGGGCGAGGCGACGCGCCCCCCGGCGTATGCCCCTAATGATTGATTGATTATTTGTTTTGTGTGTAGTTTTGTACAAACCATTAGGAGAAGGTCACGGAGGAGCCAATGATAGATAATAATTATAATGTAAAGAAGACATCAAAGTAGGAGCATCTCTTTATGTGGGAATGTTCCTATTATACAGCAGATAAGGAAAATTCATTATTGTACTCGTTGACGTGAGCAAACTTAAGCTAATGCTGAAAAGATGATGAAACATAAGAAAAAAACTAAGTCAGAGCGTACCGCTGGCAGCCATTTCGCCGTCAGACTAAGACACTAAATGAAATCCTGTCCGTGGGGGAGTAGTCCCACGTTAGATTTAGTTGACAATTTACTTTCCAAGATAACGAGAGCCATATCCACAAAGAGCCAAGAGAGATTTATTGATTTTGTTATAGATTTACTATAACTAAACAAAACAATATAAAACACGTTGCTTTCTTTGCCCGCCAGTTTTTTTTCCCCCTGCGCTTGCCGGAAAAGTGAAAATAATTAAATCCGCCTAAATTTTTGGTCATAAAGTTCCATAATTTTATCCACAAGGCACATGTTTACTATTACTATCGTTCCTTTACCTTTGCATTATCTGTATACTTCCCCCTATCGTCACGCCATTTACACTATACCTTCTTCTCAAGAAATCTCGACCCTCTTGAAGCCGCAACACTTCACCAATTCTCCAAGTTTTCCTGTTCTCCCTAACTTTTACCTCTTTTTATCCCCCTCCTCTTCCACCATTTATATTTCTTCGTATGCTCCGTGGACATTGCCTCGGCCTTATCGGCCCAGCGTATGGCCTGGGTCAGTTGAAGGCTGTTATCTACCTTTCCCGCCCTGGATTTTGCACCCTCTTATCTGTAGCCTCGTTCAGGTAACATATGTGCCCCAGAACCCCCTTCACACTTGTAGCTTAAACTGATTTCAGGTGATTGTTCGCCCTCTCATTGGATGGATTTGTATAATTGTGAAGAATTTTGAGACAAGGGAAACTGTAGTCTATATATATATATACGTATATATATATATATATATATATATATATATATATATAATATATATATATATATATATATATATATATATATATATATATATATATATATATATATATATATATATATATATAATATATATATATATATATATATATATATATATATATATATATATATATATATATATATATATATATATATATATTATATATATCAGATTGTAATTTGTGTGTGTATGTGTGTGTGTGTGTGTGTGTGTGTGTGTGTGTGTGTGTGTGTGTGTGTGTGTGTGTGTGTGTGCGTGCGTGTGTGCGTGTGTGTGTGTGTGTGTGGTGTGTGTGTCTGTGCACATGTGTGTGTGTGTGTGTGTGTGTGTGTGTTTATTGTGCAAGTCTTGTGAATCATCGCTGGATATTGCACAACACTTTATAATAAGTGTGAACTGTTTTTGTTTTTGTTGATGTTCTCGTTATCATTATGTTACCTCGAGTTCCTTCATTAATCGTCCGTTTCATGTATTTTCCCAACTATTTTCATCCATGTATTAATACTGGATGTCTGTGTATAATCCTGCAGAGTATGAATGAACGTTTGCAGGAGTGATGGAGCAAAAAAAAAATTCTTCCGTCTTTATGTTCATCAAGCTCGTTCCCATTGCATGAGTAACTGACCTTGTTCTTGTTCTTCCCCTTACCTTCTACCTTCCCCCTTTGTATGACTCTAGTCACGCTGTTTCACCTGTCTTATACAAACATATGTAAACAAAGCTACTGGACTGGACG
>JACEEZ010002387.1:155000-157500 GCA_016584305.1 Chionoecetes opilio
TACACTACACTCCAAATTTTATCTCATTGATATGATATCATCAGACCCTTAATCTCAGACTCCTCATTCAGAGTCCTCTGGTGATAATTCTATCTTGAGCAGGTCCATATTCCCCTTTATGAAGACCAACCAATCTCTCAAAATTATCGGAGGTCATATACTCGCTCTGTATGTACCCTGGTATGACTGTCTGTACTCTGGGACTGAGAGTGCTGTGAAGTATGGGGGAGGTGTATCCAGCTTCGTTCCTGTTAATACAGGAGTGAGGCAAGGGTGCGTCCCTGCCCCATCACTTTTCGACATTTGTAAGGACTGGGTATTGGGCAAAGTTGTAGATCAAAGTGATTGTGGAGCATCCCTCGGCAACACCAAGATCACTAATTTTGTTTTTGCCGATGATACATTAATCTTTGCTGAGTCGCTGGAGGTTCTGGTGATGGCTCTCGAGGCGCTGCACGAGGAGGAAAACCCTTTGGGACTTGAGGTCTCCTGGCTTAAGACCAAGCCAGGTGTCCAGGTGTGTGGAGGCTTACTAGATGAAACAGTACAGTCTGTTCATGCGTGCGGCGAGGACATTGATAACTTGGAAAGTTTTTCCTACCTTGGTAGCGCAGTCCATAATGACGGCGGGTCACGTCAAGAAGTCTTACGGCGGATTGGCATTGCCCACGCACGGTGTTATGGACTCGCTCAGCAGGAATATTTGGCGTTGTCGGTACCTGTGCAGGAGGATAAACATCTGGATCTTCAAGTCGTGTGTGATCCCTGTCTTACTCTATGGTTGTGAGACATGGACACTAAATAGCGACTTGAAGAGGCGAATCGATGCCTTTGGTAATAAGAGTCTTCGCAGAATCATAGGTATCGCTGGGATTATTACGTGTCAAATCAGCGATTACAGCGTGAGACTGAATTGAGGCCTATTACCTGCATGGTCCGTCAGCGCCAACTTCGGCTATATGGGCATGTGGCACGCTACCCTGAAACCGATCCTTCCCATCGGGTTGTATCTTTAAGAGACAATCCGGCGTGGAGGAGGCCAAGGGGGCACCCACAAAGCTCGTGGCTGGGGCAAGTTGATGTTTCTTGTCGAGAGCTGCTTGGTATGGGAAAGGAGCCTGCATGGAAACTCGCTCGTGGTGACCCCCGGGAGTGGCGTCATAGGGTGGGCGAGGTGACGCGCCCCCCGGCATATGACCTTAATGATGATTGATTGATTGTAATATCGGTTCTGCTAATTCATTCATGTGCTCAAATCATTAAAATAACATCAGAAATGGATTCTCGAAAAAAATCTGAAAAATGGTATCTTACATGGTTTACACACATATTTAACTGATTTTCCTCTGATCCGAGTGGCGGCCATTTTGTATTTCGCCAATATGGCGGCCCCGAGGGGTGCCCATCTTGGCGCCCGTCCAAAATCGAAAGAGTATGGCATGAGCAAAATCAGGGCTAAATTTGGTGTTTTTGGAAGAATTTGAACCAGAATATCCCTAAGTACCCTGACTAAAAGGCACAAGCGTGAGGAACCAGATTGTAAGGAACATATGGGAAGTGAGAGAACAAGAGAGATAGAGAGAGAGAGAGAGAGAGAGAGAGAGAGAGAGAGAGAGAGAGAGAGAGAGAGAGAGAGAGAGAGAGAGAGAGAGAGAGAGAGAGAGAGAGAGAGAGAGAGAGAGAGAGAGAGAGAGAGAGAGAGAGAGAGAGAGAGAGAGAGAGAGAGAGAGAAAGAGAGAGAAGGGGGGGAGGGCAGGCCAACTTAGTAGGTTATGTAGGGGATATGTCTGTCCTTATATGTGATATAGAGGCAGTACAGAATTTAACTACCTCACTTGTCCAGCCCGTCGCCAGGTAGATCAACAACCTGTAACTGTCCCTAAAGACTTGCTTGGAAAAAAAAAAGTGTATATGACCAAGTTTACTTTGACGCGCTTTGCCGGTCCTCAGTCCTTCCAGGTGGACTTGAATGGAAGAGTAGAGTAAACACCCCTTTTTTTAAACACCCTTTGGGCCAAGGGATGTTTGTAGAAAGGTGACCACGGCGAGAATATTAATCATTGTTGACCCGATGCAAGCCTATGTGGGATGACTGATTATATATTTATATGCTGACTCGCGCCCCATAATACTATCTAATTCTCTCTCTCTCTCTCCTATCTCTCTCTCTCTCTCTTCTCTCTCTCTCTCTCTCTCTCTCTCTCTCTCTCCTCTCTCCTCTCTCTCTTCTCTCTCTCTCTCTCTCTCTCTCTCTCTCTCTCTCTCCTCTCTCTCTCTCTCTCTCTCTCTCTCTCTCTCTCTCTCTCTCTCCTCTCTCTCTCTCTCCTCTCTCTCTTCTCTCTCTCTCTCTCTCCTCCTCTCTCTTTCTTCTCTCTCTCTCTCTCTCTCTCTCTGCGTCCCTGCGTATTCGGTCAGTGGTTCGAGTCCGCCTAGTTCGTGCTGACGTGGTGGCGCTTTGTATAGTCAATAACCTTGTAGTTGGTACTTGCAAAGTGTCTAG
>JACEEZ010002387.1:165000-185000 GCA_016584305.1 Chionoecetes opilio
ATATGAATGAGAACTATATATTTGTCCAGTGACTGTTATTTTGGATCAAGTCTGTACGATTTTTCAGTGTTTTTTTACGGTGAATTATAGGAGCTGTGGGGCTGGATATTAAATTATCCTTGTGCGCAGATGTAAAATATATGCCTAAACGTTATGTAAATGTATGCTTGTCACTGTGTTGAGGACCTGCATTTAGATAATGGTTTACGTGGAACACGTGATGGTTAAGGCATATTAGATGCGGCTTTGCGATGGTGTGGGATCCATCTTTTCACTCACTTGTCAGCTTCCTCGCCGGAGTACAGTATATACAGGTGACTAGAAGAGTAACGCAAAATCCATAATCAAACACCATTCGTCTCTAGGAACTTGCTCATTTTGGGGGCGCTGATACCTCTTAAGCACTTCGAGGCTCCAAAGGGGAAGAAGTACTTGTCGCACATGGAACAACCGGCAGGACGCTATATCGCGGGAGTCTTCACCTCTCACGCAGTCATTACATCGTCCTCCACCACCATCACCACCTCCACAAACTTGACGTCACCACAATGATTTATCTCACCGCTCTCATTCATCTTTTTTTTTTCCCAACCTTCTTTTATCCATGACTTTGCCTTCTTCCTCTCTTTTACTTTTGTATTTATGTTCATCTCTCCTATTTTTTTGCGTCTCCTCAACCTGCTTACTTTTACTCTAATATTTATGACTCTTCAATTTTAACTTACTATTTCTTCTTTCGCCTTTTCCATACAACCACTACGTATTCCCATTTCTTGTTGTTTCCACACATCAATTTCTTTCTGTATTATTTCATACTCGTATAATAACTATCCCATATCCTTTTCCCTTTTTTTATTTTAACTACTGTTGGCCTTCTCTCGCCACCTCCCGTCCCCTTCTCCTTTCCAAATTTTCACATTATACTCTTCCCTATAGTTGTGTATCCACCAAGAATACTATCATATTTGTCACCTATGTACTACCACGTTATCAAGTCCTCGACCTTTTTTTATCCCACCATTATCAAAACTTCTTCTCTAATCACTATACAACCGACTGATATGATTAAGAACACCATTGTTGCCATAACTCAAGTATATAAACACCTCACCACCAATATTATCTCTGTGACCAATCAACATCATCTCTATGACCAATATAATTAAATATCACCACAATCATGCCCAATCCACTGCAATTACCAGTACTACTATTGCTCCAACGACAACAAAAACCACAAATAATATCACCAACACCACCACCACTGTAACAATCGCCAACCACTACCTCCTCAACCACTTCTACCAGGTACACGCGAGGCCTCTCTGTGACCCTTCCTGACCTCTAGCCTCTTCTGTGACCACTTCCTCCTGAACTTCGGGGTGAAGATGTGCCCGAGGGACAGAAAATAAATATAAGCGAACGTCTTGATCACGAAACGTATTGCTTATTACACCGATTGAACTTTCGATACTACAGGGGAAAAACACGCAATTAAATACTGACATGAAGTCATTTTAGAATTATACAATATGTAGGCGAGACGTAGTATTGCTCCTTTTTTTCGAAACTCGGATCCAAATGAAACTGCAAAAGATGTAAGCTTCAAGATGGGAAAAAAACCCTTCTTATAGTCGCCCCAATATATCTAGGATCCTCGGGTGGAGACGTGGGATTCCCGCAGTGTTGTCACGTTCACCGTTGACAGGCTGATGACGACCTCTCTCTCATACTGTTAGCTATGACATTAACTATTTTTGAGTCATATAGTTTTATAATACGGCTGCATGGTTTTGTATGAATATTTGACGGTAAAACAACGACTCTGTATTACTTCCATTACACTTGGCATTGTAGTTCATGCGAAGTTGCCGCCCGAGTGTCCTTGACACGGCACCACCCTACAGGGGAAGGCCTTTTTTCTCTTTTTTTTTACATTTGTGCCTATAGCGCCTGTAGGCAGTGGTGACCAAGGGCTCGGATGGTAGGCTCTGGAGGTTCACTTGAGGTCTGTGATGGTTGGTCCTAGCTCGTGATGGCGCAGGCAGGATTTTTATTGTGACGCCTGTGATTAGAGGCTCATGCTGCCCCCCTGTGTCCTCCGATGCACTCGCAATCGAAGGTAGAGTTAATGGACAGGGCATGTGGGTGTTTTTAGGCCACTCGACGGTGCATACAGGTTTTGGTTTTCTTCATGGATCGAACTCGGGTCACCGAGAACGCCAGTCGGAGACGCTAACCTCTCTGCTACCGCCTCCCCTATTTCCCTACAGGGGAAACCTGTAGTGTAGCGGCGAGGTGATGGATGAGCGAGGCGAGTGGAAGCGAAGAATGCAGAGGCGGGTGACAGAGACGGATTGCCGTGATGGGCAGCCGTATGAGCAGAGCGTTGTGGCACAGATGACAATTAAGAAATAGTGAATGTGAATGAAAAATAAATGGGTAAAGGTAATACGATGCCGGGCAACGCTCGAAGGGGTCGTATGCCACATGTTTATTTCTATAACCTTTACCCTGCCAACTTCCTAGCTAACTTCTTGACTGCTGTGTCCAAAAAAAGTGTAGCAGAAAGATGCGAGAAGACTTAAGTTACGTCACTCGCCTCGGGCCTCGAACATTCCAAGGCTCCATAAAGAAGACAGAAAGCCTGTGTTACAATGTTGAGGCGCCGCCAATACTGTCCACCAGACATAGTGGAAGACTTTTACGTTTTTCAGACGCTAATTTCTACACACCAAACGTGCGCTATTACTTTCCCCTTATATAGATCCTCACAATTGAGGTTGGGATGCACCGCAGGTAGCTGGAATTACCTGTAACTATCAAAAGGACCAGTGCGAAGGTCTCCTCTTAGTTTAGATTATATTTTCTAGTAGAATCATACATCTGTATTATTACAAGGGACGATAAAAGTTTGACATTTTCTTTAGGAGAGCATTTTTTCAGCGAATTTGCCTAAACGAGGTGTTTAGTTCCTTAGTGGAGTGGGTTAGTGTGTTCAAGATACTGCGATGTGTCCCATATGAGCATCCTCCCGTGGTAAGAGTAGCTATAGCAACTGCTGCCATGGGGTTTATTTAGGTAAATGTGCAATATTTTGAATAATGTTGCTTGTTTGTATGCGTGTGTGTATGTATGTACATATGAATCTTCTTATTCTACCACCTCCAGAATCATTCACATCTCCATTACCACTGTCAATACCACACTAATCCTCTTCGTCACCATAACCTCCACCACCACCATCACCTCCACCACCGCCACCACCACCAATACCACCACCACCACCACACCACAATCACCTTCACCACTACCACCACCACCATCACCACAACCACCATCACCACCACCACCATCACCATAAAATAATTTGTCTGTGACTATTGTTGCATTTGAAATAGCTGGAGGTACAGAAAGGTTTCGGTTTTCGTCGGAAGTGAATGGTTGTGGTTGTAAACACGATGGACGCACCCAACGACCCTTCTTGGAGGCATTTTTCAGAGAACTCAAGTTTATTTTGCGTCGATGGATAAAGAAGCGGAGTAACAGTGACGGGATGCCGGGGAGAGTGTATCATGCAGGAATGAAATTGATAGTGCAGTGAAGAAGGTGAAACTATAAAAAGAAAACACTGTGAAGGGAAAGGAAAAGTAAGACAAAACAAAAAAAGGGAGGAGATTATAATTGTAGAGACTGGTAGTAGGGAAAATATTTCGAAGGAGAGACGTCTGCGTGCAAAAGATAGTCGGCAGAATCGAGAACGAGAAGAGCCAGCCAGATAATGGCTTGTTCATGCTTGGCCAAACAGGGAACTTGTTGAGGTATTTGCTCCAACCTCAGCCTGGCATGCCGTTGATTGTTTCTTTGTTTCTTGTATCGTATTCATTCTTCATTGTTTTGTGGGATTCACTTAAACTTCTGTTACGCCATTGAAGTTTCATGCGAGACGTTTTTTTCCCCTCCCATTACCAATATCCATGTGCAACAAATAGAAAATAAAAATAAAGGGAAGGTTGGTCAATTTATCTTTAGTATGTGAAAGAACGTTTTTGTATCGTGATCAAGTGTATTTTGGGGTGAATCTAGACAAGTTTTTACAATTGTGATATCACGGAATTTTTGGATATAAATAATCTCTCTCCATAGAGGAAAAGTGCCAGACATTCGTTACGCTGAAATATGCAAATGTGATAACGATAAGTTTTATACTGGTTGGTTAATGTTTTACTCCAGCTACTTCGGACTACATGTCCAGGCTCATGGCTCATAGGCTCAGTGTGACGCCATTGTGGTCTCAGTGTCTAGGGTCGGACGGCCTGCCGAGAGCGAGGAACACCTTATCTGCAGCCGTGCATCACACCGGCAGGCGCGGGGGAGAAGCCGCTGTTTAGCATTACGACTTGGATTGATGATCAACACCATGTTAGTCAAGCATGGACACAGTCTAGGCGCAAAGAAATAGAGCAAGCAGGCAAGCAAGTAAACATTCCGTTGAGGAGAAGGGGGAGGAGGAGGAGGAGGAGGAGGAGGAGGAGGAGGAGGTGGAGGAGGAGGAGGAGGAGAAGGAGTAGGAGAAAAAGGAGAAGGAGGATTACAAAGGATTACAAAGTAAACACAAACACCAACGGACCATTAGGCTCTTACATGGCTGTTTGACTTAACTACACTACACTAACTAGATAATAAGAGAGAAAGGATAGGAAAGTAGAAGGCTCTTCCCCACCCACCCATCACTCCAGCCGAAGCTGGCCGGAAATGAAGTGATACCATGCAGTATAGAAAAACTGCATGGAATTTGTGAGGAAAGTTGAAAGCTGTAATCTATGGCTAACTACTACTATGTTTGTGGGGGTAGGTTTAGCGTTTGATAGTAGGGTCATGTTATGTGTGTTTTGTAATGGTGAGAACACGGTGTGGAGGTTAAAGGGTGGTGCGGCAGCCTTGCCTGGCGCTTTCTTGGGAGGCAGCAGTCAATCAGACCCCAGCTCCGTTCAATCCACTGCGGATTGCGTACTTTCCATGTAGGACGCCGTACACTATTAATGCCCCTGCAGCAGTGACCCTGGTACCTTAAATCCCGATGGTGGTCACTAACTATCAGGACCTTTGCTGAACCACAGCCCGTCACAGGTCGAGAGTAGTAGTGGTAACCGTTAACTCGGGGCTATCTGTGTGTGTCATGAGGTCTAATGTAGTGTTGGTGTAGGCTCAGTTTGGAAGTTCAAGGGTGGTGCGGCAGCCTTGCCTGGCGCTTTCTTGGGAGGCAGCAGCAGGAGGAGGAGGAGGAGGAGGAGGAGGAGGGAAAGAGGAGGAGGAGGAGGAGGAGGAGGAGGAGGAGGAGGAGGAGAGGAGGAAGGAGAGGAGGAGGAGAGGAGGAGAAGGAGGAGGAGGAGGAGGAGGAGGAGGAGGAGGAGGCGCAAAAATTATAAATAATGAGAAGATGGAGGCAAAGACAATGAGTAAAGAAGGCAGAATTATTGAATAGGAAGAGAAACATGAAATAAACATACCGGAAGATAATGAGAAGCATGAGGTTGAGGAGGAAGAATAGCAGGAGGAGGAGGAGGAGTACACCTGCTCTACTTCATCAGTGCTTTCGGGTTGCATATTTTAAAGGTATGACAGAGGTATGTAAATCATCCTCCGCGAAACTTACGTTCTGAGGGAAAATTCATGATGCACAGGGATTCTGCGACCCAACTATTCCAAGAACGAGCCGTTGTATTGTTCGTCGGATGCCTCGGGAACAGATGCAACCTTTCTGGCTAGGTCTTACCTTGTCCGTCTATTGAATATTGCCTTGAATATTGCCTTGCGGTGACTTTTGAGATGCATATAAAAATGCATCTCCATTGCACTTTTTTTATTACCTCATGATTGATATGTGTAATGATCATATTTTTTCAGATAATGAGACTTCAGATTATGTGCCAAAACATCATAGGATATTGATGAACTTATTTATGAATCATAAGAAAAACCTTACATCTTTTAATACCTCAAGAGGAATAATGGTTAGCCTGTTCTTGTGTCTACGATAGATAAGCGATTTTTTTTCTTCTTATTACATTTGTCCCTATATCGCCTGTAGGCAGTGAGTGTGTGACCTTCAGGGCTGAGAGACTATAGTCCCTGGAGGTTCACATGAGGGCTGTGATGGTTTGCTCTCGCTCGTGGTGGCGCAGGCAGGAATTTTATAGTGACGCCTGAGGCTCATGCCGCCCTTCTGTGTTCTCTGATGCACTCGAAATCAAAGGTAGAAGGTGGGCAACATGTGGGTGCTCTTAGGCTATTCGACGGTGCAGAAAGATATATAGCGGACTGTTGATCATCGGGGATTGAACTCGGGTCACTGAGAACGACACTCGAAGACGTTAACCACTCTGCTACCGCCTCCCCGAGGGAGGAGGGCAGCAGGTACGGTGAAAACATTGATAACTGCGTCGGGATCTTCACTAGTTGGCAAATTGGCTAATCCTGGATATCCCGTGTCTGTAGGCGACCTGGACTGATCATTACAAAGTGTGACAAATACCAGACAAGACGTGGTGTCGGGACGTCCCAGATATGGTGGAGGGTCATGCCAGTTATTGAGTGACACAAATTACGTGAGGTGGTCTCTTTGTCCTCCCATATTTGCTCACATTTTCCACGTGTTAAAAGTTTTTTTTCCGTACTCCAACCAGAACATGAAAAAGTAAGCAAAGATTATGCTCGTCCGTGATCCAGCAAGGTTTACACGTTCGCTCGCCAGATGCTGGCCACGTATGAAGCAGGTAATGGCATCCAATTAGAGGATAAAAAGTTGACCACCAGAGAGTTATGTATATAACGAGCCCCAGACAGGTTCTTTACTTTTCCTTCAACGTATTTCTGAAAACCACCTTCCGCCTCCCCGCGTTGAGCTTTGCAACACTTTGTGACGAAATCAAACCAGCGTAACTCTGGAGCGTAAAATTCTATTCGTCTTTTTTGTAAAGTAATAATTGTTTGGACAAGTATTCTTTCTCGTATGGTAAGTGTTTTTCGGGTGAGACATACATCATTGAAATTAAATGTTATATGTAAAAAATTGCATTTCCTGATTTGGTGACGCTTGTTTGCGCATGTTATTAAATCGGAGGTGGCGGAAATATCTCTGTGAATTTATTCATTTTTTAAGTGCTGAGAGTTGCCAATTACGTGCCAGGAGTTGCAAAAAAAGCTCAATACAGTTATTTGTTCGTTGCTCAGATATTTTAGTGAAGAAAGATATCGTATATAATGTGCAACAAAACAAAAAGTACAAGATCGTTACGTTTTGTACCATCAAAAGAAAGGAGAAAAAAAGAAGTTCAGATGAAAATCCCACCTTTCAATTTATTTGAAAACAGCAACATCAAAAACTTGCCATCAACGTTTCACTAACCCGCTCCGCTTCACCACATTGGACAAACCCGCCACAGGCTTCACTAACGACCGACGTGTTCCTTTCATACTCTTAAGTAATGCACTTCCTCTCCGTCTATCAATATCGTTTCTCTTCCTGTACCTTCCTCTTACCTCTTCTCGTTTTACATTCGCTAGAGACTCCTGGAGCTTCGACCTCTGATGATTCTCTTTTATCTATCTTCATCTGCTTCCAGAGGCGCCCCTGATAGTCTAGCAGCTAGGAGG
This sequence comes from Chionoecetes opilio, assembly GCA_016584305.1. NCBI lineage: Eukaryota > Metazoa > Arthropoda > Malacostraca > Decapoda > Majidae > Chionoecetes > Chionoecetes opilio. Next base: position 172,657 of record JACEEZ010002387.1, read on the forward strand.
CGTTCTCATGCACCCCCCCTAAAACAAAATTATGAAAGCCATTTTGGCACCTCTAGTATGTCATCTTTCAGAATTTTGATGTTACCTGAGAAAAAAAATGTCCCACGGGGGTCAAAATTAGCAATTTCCAAGATGGCGGCCGCCCGCATCCACCGATGCTTGTCGTCATATTTTTGTTACTAATCGACCGATTTCAATTATCTAGGTATCGTTATTGTGATTTTTCGGGGTGCTGATATCATTGCCAAATTTTATGAAACAATTTGAGGTCAAGATCACCCGATTAAAGGAAATTTACAGACAATATTGTGAAAAATCGCTATATTTTCATTGTTTATACTAGTTTATTTTAACCCTGTTCCCATGCATCTCCCATAAAATAATTTTTTGATGCAGTTTGAGCATCCCTAGAGCATCTACTTTAAGAATTTTGATGTTAGCAGAGAAAAAAAATGTCCCACGGGGGTCATATTAGCAATTTCCAAGATGGCGGCCGCCCGCATCCACCGATGCTTGTCGTCCTATTTCAGCTACTAATCAACCGATTTCAATTATTTTGGTGTCGTTATTGTGGTTATTCGGGGTGCTGATATCATTGCCGAAGTTTATGAAACAATTTGAGGTCAAGATATACCGATTCAAGGAAATTTACAGACAATTTTGTAAAAAAAATCGCTGTTTTCATTAGTCATACAATATTTATTTTTACCAATCGCCCTATATAACCAGTTCCCGCCTCAGGGAGGCTGTAGGTGTATATAGAAGTGTTAGAAGAAAGTTTAGTGCATGAGGGCATGGTAATGTATGAGCAAGAAAAGACAGAGAGAATATGGTGGTGACAGGTCGCGCCAGGTTAACACGCACAACACAGCTCACGGCAGCTCTCCCTACACTTGTGAGTGGAGGCTATCACCAATATGAATGTGTCATAGGGGTAGTACGACCATCTAGGATATACGTGTGTCCCAGTGATCTCATCCATAAACGACACATCCAGCCCTTCATAAGTGTAACTTGAGAGCCTGTTAGCCTCTCAGTATAATTGTCTATATTAGTCTGAAGGTGAGGCTGTAACGCTCTCCTGATATCATTTTCTGTCTTAATGTTTAGTTATGTAGTAATGTACTGATATTAATTTATCTTTTTTTTTTTTTTTTTTTTACATTTGTGCCTATCGCGCCTGTAGGCAGTGGCGATCCAGGGATCGGATGGTAGTCTCTGGAGGTTCACTTGAGGGGTGTGATGGTTGGTCCTCGCCCGTGGTGGCGAAGGCAGGATTTTTATAGTGACGCTTGTGATTAGAGGCTCATGCCGCCCCTCTGTGTCCTCCGATGCACTCGCAATCGAAGGTAGAGTTGATGGACAGGGTATGTGGGTGTTCTTAGGCCACTCGACGGTGCATACAGGTTTTGGTTTTCTTCAGGGATCGAACTCGGGTCACTGAGAACGCCAGTCGGAGACGCTAACCACTCCGCTACCGCCTCCCCAAATGTGTATCATAATCTGTATCATAGGTAGTCTTTAAAGACCGGGTGATGTACTTGATTATACAGCATACCCGGCATGTTACTTATTTATGTAGGTTACTTGTTTATAAAACTTAAAACTAATTTCTCCTGGTAGTCTACTTTTACATTAGAAAACTTGAATATATTGCACGTGTATGTCCAACTGCATGTCGTCCTGGGTTCTATTTCTAACCAAGGTGTATATTTTTCATTAGTTATTTCCTATCATCTATGCCCCTGTATTGATTTTCATGCATCTCTTTTTCCAGGGTACATACAAGATATTTTCACAGTGAATCTTTGCATGATTGATTTTGGTGAGTGATGTGTACAGACTGCATGATTTAGACTAGTTCAAGGAGACTAATACTAGTTCAAAACTATTAGTGGTGGATTTTCCAGCTAGTTAACATGAATAAAAAGAAAAGAAAATGTAGATCAAGTCCAGATGTTTCTGGACCCTCCGTGAAAAAATGTAAATCAGTGACTTGTGTGCTGCACAACCTGAAGACACCTGCCGACAATCCATTTACTTCTTTCAGTTCTTTGAAATGTGTGCCATCAGATAAATTGTCATATATGCAAAATATCCGAGACAGAAGACTTGTTGAGCCATTGGATTATCCACAACGTATATGTGATCCTTTACCTGGAAGCTTAGAGGGATTTGATTTGGAAAAAACTGGCTACCACAGACGCTGCTACCAGTACTTCACAATGCACCTGGATCGACTGAAAACCCCTTCTGCTGAAACAAATAAGCCATCAACATCAGAGCGGCACCATACTCCTAACAAGCAAAGATCTGCAGCAGGGAATTTTGTAAAGTTCCCACCAAATGAATGTATTTTTTGTGAGAAAAACGAAATCAAGGTGGATGGCAAAACCAAGAGGTCTACTCACACTTTTCCTGCTTGGAAGAAAAAGGAATCAGGATGAAAAAAAATTGAGCCCATGGCAGAAACAATGAAAAAGGAATCATCTGTACCGGAAAGTCAAAGGTATCTATTTGGAGCTGAGGCTCACTACCATGACATATGTTACCATCGATTTTTCAGTGACCACCAAAATCACAAGCAGAAGCTTGAGAACAAAGCTGACTCTGACACGAAGCATGCTCGTCAGACTGCTGCTCACAGTGCAGCATACAGTGTTGTGAAGGAGCTTGTAAAAAAACAGGTCATAGATAACAATCAAGTCATGCCCCTTAGTGTTCTTCGTGACAGCTACGCCAATGAACTAGATGCTCAAGGAACACTAATTCCTGACTACAGGTCTACCAAGCTAAAAGCAAGGCTTGAGAAAGATGAGGAACTTGGGAAAAATATGTCTTTCTCTAAAGTTACTCTTAATGAACGAAGTTGATTCTCATTATGGGTAGTCTATATTGCTGAAATTTCCGTAGCTGATGCGATAGCATGTGCCTATCAATTAGGGGCAGGGGATCTGTTGAAGAATACTGCTAGGTATTTGCGACAGGTAGACCTGAAGGCTTTCCAGGAATCAGCTGACCTACCATGGCTACCAACTGCTGATGAGCTGGAGAATCGAGCAGAGGAGGAATTGCCTGTGGAGCTCGAGGAATTCCTCAACCTAGTGCTGTCTGACTGTGGCCCTGAGGTGGAATATGTGAAACGACGTGCCGCGCCGGCTTACCTACTCTATTGGAGAGGACTTCTGTCGAGCAGCGACTAATGGGCAGTGGAAATTATCAGAGCATATATTTTTGTGCACAACTCTTCGTCATCTCTACCGCAGTAAAGAGTTAATGATAATTTTGAGCCGACTGGGTCATTGTGAGTCTTACGACTTTGGGTTAGAGCTAGAGACTGGCATAGCAAAGACCCTAGATGAAGATTCAATTTATCTTACTCCTAACATAATTTGTGGGGAAGGAAATGCTTTATTTCATCGTGAACGGGATAATCTCAACAATATTACAACAAACATCCATGGGTGGGTGCACGACATGCAGTTGGACATACACATGCATATATTCAAGTTTTCTAATGTAAAAGTAGACTACCAGTAGAAATTAGTTTTAAGTTTTATAAACAAGTAACCTACATAAACAAGTAACATGCCGGGTATGCTGTATAATCAAGTACATCACTGGGTCCTTAAACACTACCTATGATACAGATAAATTAATATCAGTACATACTACAAAACTAAACATTAAGACAGAGAAAATGATGCCAGGAGAGCGCAGCAACCTCACCTTCAGACTAATATAGGCAATTATACTGAGAGGCTAACAGGCTCTCAAGTTACACTTATGAAGGGATGGATGTGTCGTTTATGGATGAGATCACTAGGACACGCGTATATCATAGATTAGTGGTTCTCAATCTTTTTTTCAGTTGTTTCCCCCTACAACCAGTTCAACCATCTGGATTTCCCCCTTCATGTGGACAAGGAAAAAGTAGCCAAAACATAAAATTTACTTGCTTAATAACACATGTATATATACACTTTCCTTTATATCTATATATACTTCAAGAAAAGTTAATAGCCGCATTCTAAGATTTTTTTTTTCTTCTGTCGACTAAATGCTAGTAATTTCGATGTCCCACAGGATAAATTGCCCCCTTAGAATCTTGAAACTTCCCCGTGGGGGGAAATCTCCCCCAGGTTGGGAAATAATGTTCTAGATGGTCGTACTATCCCTATGCCACATTCATATTGGTGATAGCCTCTAGCCTGCACGAGACAGCTCTGCATTCCTTGAGCTCTTTTATTGACTCGTAAATTTAAATGTATGCGGAATGAAGCTTTTTTATTATTTATAATACAAACAATATCCCACTGTTTGTTTTACTGAGCCGCGGTGTCCATGCATGGCCCGAAGGAGTGCGTTGTGTGGCTGTCTTCTATCATAACTAAAGCTTCAGCCTAACAAAACACTTCAGTATTCGCATGATCCTACGTATTTCTACATGTACCATCGTATTATGCAGTAAATTTAGATAGATAATCTTTAGTTCCAAGTTATCATATACTAAGAAAATAATGAAATGTTAAACAAATTTGTAGACAATGACATGTATCAACGCAATGGAGCAGAACACGCAATATATTATAATTATAGTCTTTGTCATGATATAAAGTCACACGCACTATACTACGCATGAATAACTGAGGTAGAGCTCCATTACTTGTTTTTCGGGTGACATGTTGTATGCAGGTAACATTGACATTTATTTGTTTGTTTTTCTCTAAATCGATGAGGTATATGTCTTCGTGTGTGTGTGTGTTTGTGTGTGTGCGTGTGTGCGTGCGTGCATGCGTGCGTGCGTGCATGCATGCGTGCGTGCGTGCGTGCGTGTGTGTGTATGTGTGTAGAGTGCACTAAATGTAGGAGAAAATATGATGAAGCAGCCCGGTACTTTTAGGGAAGATTAAGTGCTGCGGCGTGTATCAGTGCACAATTTCCTTTGATGGCATCCTATAATTATAGAGTTCATTTCTACCTCACGCCGTTTGCTATAATTACTATGTTACTATAATACTATTAATTTCTGCTAATCATTATCGTATCTCCGCGATATGCGTTTCTATGAATGTGGGAGATGACGAGTAACCATTTAGCGGCCAAGTTCAGTTTAGCCACAATTCATATGATTGATGGAGACAGTAAGAATTACCTAGACTGTACTATAATATAAAAAGTGATTAACGTGAAAGGATTTCATTACTTTTCTTCTCGGGTTTGTATTATTTTACATTTTGTATTCTAATTTCCCATATTAGGTACAACAAGCTTCTTCTTTAGTTCAAAACATATTTTTTTTGCTCAACTCATGTGTCTTCGTAAGCACCAAAATATCCCCCAAAAGAACAAAGCATCTTTAATATTAGTTTCGTAGGGTTACTGGAGTGATTAGCAACACCCACCTAGATTTTCAAGCAATTATGCATGCATGTAAAGATACTCATGTTCATATTATGCAAGTAATATACTTCTGACTTAATTTGTACCTCGTCTTAATGGTAGACCTTACATACTCTGACATCTATTACATGTTTACATCCAAGCTAATTATACAGTATTCGGTAATTAATGATCATGCGATTTAAATACAGATGATGTTTATGCACTTTTGACTTATTGGTGCATGCACTATGAAGATCACTTATCGTTGGCGCCTGAAGGTAATGATGGACATATATTATGGTTCACAGAATTGATGATTTATGTGTGTAGTTTTCTACTCATGTGCCTATGGATGTCCTAAGATGAAAGAAAAACCCTTTTTGCCGTCAATTAAGTAATAACGTCGAAGCAAATCTCATACAATATACGTAGACAAAATAGATCAATTAGTAGATTGATATATATATAAAGAGAGAGAGAGAGAGAGAGAGAGAGAGAGAGAGAGAGAGAGAGAGAGAGAGAGAGAGAGAGAGAGAGAGAGAGAGAGAGAGAGAGAGAGAGAGAGAGAGAGAGAGAGAGAGAGAGAGAGAGAGAGAGAGAGAGAGAGAGAGAGAGAGAGAGAGAGAGAGAGAGAGAGAGAGAGAGAGAGAGAGTGAGTGAGAGTGAGAGGAGAGTGAGTGAGTGAGTGAGGATGAGTGAGTGAGTGAGTGAGTGAGTGAGTGAGTGAGGAGTGAGTGAGTGAGATGAGAGAGAGAGGAGAGAGAGAGAGAGAGAGAGGAGAGAGAGAGAGAGAGAGAGAGAGGAGAGAGAGGAGAGGAGAGAGAGAGGAGAGAGTGAGAGAGAGAGGAGAGAGAGGAGAGAGAGAGAGAGAGAGGAGAGAGAGAGAGAGAGGAGAGAGAGAGAGAGAGAGAGAGAGAGAGAGAGAGAGAGAGAGAGAGAGAGAGAGAGAGAGAGAGAGAGAGAGAGAGAGAGAGAGAGAGAGGAGAAGAGAGAGAGAAGAGAGAGAGAGAGAGAAGCAAACAAACAATACAGACAGAGCGGTAGTGTAGAAAGAGGTAAGATAATGGAGAGTGATGTTAGTAAAAGGAGACAGATAGAGCGAAGAAGGATACAAGTGGGATTACAGGGTGTTGATGGACGAGAGGCTGTTTGGTCATTGCTGCGGGGGGCTCTTTTGGTCTTGGCGAAATTACTTGCTTTGAAGAATGATGAAAGTGGCAAAATAAACAAAAATAATGCAGGATCTTGTTGGAGTTGAAATTGAGGATGAAGAATTGCTGGGCAAAGGGAAATAAGGTAAACAGAACAGGACTAGGAGCATAAAGAAGAGGTTAAGAGAGTGAAGTGGTGAAAGACGGAGGTCGTGAGCATATATAGCACACGAACGACTAAAATAACTTTCCTCAACTGTGGGTTTCTCTTGGCGGGGATGTTCGATATTAATGTTGTATTCGGCGAAGTCAGGTTGGAACGTGTTACCTGGCCTGGGCGAGGAGGAGGAGGAGGAAGGGAAAGGTGGAGCAGCAACCTCTTCCTTCAGACGCACCAGTTGAATTCTTCCCTCACCATCCAAGCACCTGTTTTTGATGAAGATGCAGCCTGCCAGCACACCACACCTGCAGCGAGCGTGTTTGGACCGCGGCTTAAAAACAAAACCCAACACTCGAGTTGAGTTTTAGTGGTGGGCATTCATGTATAGTCGAGTGTAGGCATGTATATGAACTGCCTCTTTACTTCGCGCGCATACACACACATTCACACACACACACACACATAGAGAAAGAGAGAGAGAGAGAGAGGGAGAGAGAGAATAAAAAAAAGGAGAGATAAAGAGAGAGATAAATGTATGCTGTGTATGTATAAGTGTGGGTGTGTGTGTTTGTTTGTCTATTTAGTTATGTACATAAATGCATCTCATATCATATTTACTTTTCCTGTAGGATTCTCCTTTCTCGTCTTTAATGCAGAAAAGTATTATTCTATCACACATTCTGTATATAAGTATTTTAATACTACGTATATACTATTCTCAGTGTTTTCATTCTCCTTTAAGTAAAGTGTAAATGTATAGAATCTCTATCATAAAACTTTAAATGATACACTTTATAAGCACAAACACTTACGTATATAATAACTTTCTTACAAATAATTTTATATTTTATCCATCGCTGCTTGTATACTTTTTTCCATCCCTTACCTGAACCAAGATTTGCATGTTACCTTCATATAAAACTACTCCCTTCAGCTGACCTACTAATGAGCTCATTGAATTATTATCTATTAATATGCAAATTAGGGTGTTTTTTTCCCCTACATCATAGGCGACATAAATTGGGTGTGAAGAGCCCTGCATTAAGTCGTGGGTTGGTTTGGCGTGGTCGCTGTGATGTACCTCACCGTGTAAGTGACAATAGTGGTGGTGATGGTGGTGGTTATACTGGGCCATATTCAAGACATTTTCTCCATGCGTTGGGTCGCGGGGCGGTATACAAGAATCATTTGAAAACATCCACTCGTCGCGCTCCACTGCTTGCGTCGAGTCAGCTGCTTACACATCCCACCTGCATACTGCTCTGCCTTATTCCATCCTATTTCTTCCCAGACCATTACAGGTGAGTTTTCAACACAACCGAGAGTAACATGCATACCTTGTGAATGCACACGTGTCATAATTAAGGTTAAATCAGGTCCTGGAGGCCTTATATAGGTGTGTGAAGTTGTGAGGAAGGAGAGCGGCTGTGGTGGTGGTGGTCCGCCATATTGCTTTCTGGCGGCTGGCCACATGTTCATGGGACGGGATGTACGTACATCCCGTCCCACAGGGATGTACGTACATCCCGCCCCAAGCCCACTCAGGCCCATTTTATCTTCCTCAATGCCTCAGATAAGTGGCGAACACTAACAAAGCTATTATTTTAATGGCAGAAATGATAAATTAGGCTAGTAAAAGGAATTAGATAGGTGTAAAACCGTCAAAATACTGATGCCGCCTTGGACTCGCTTGTGTTGGTGCGCCTGCTTTTGCAGCCACTGCTTGTGTTGGTACGACTGTCAAATATCCACCAGTCGGGCATTTCTTGTAGATGCCACCGGTGGATATACGACTGTGGGGAATCTCCACCGGCCGGGATTTGACGAGCATTCTTAAATATAGCCCAGTGACAGTGATTGTTGGAGATGGAAGAAGAAATAAGTCATGGACAGATCTAGCTGACAGGTGAGAGGGTAAAGAAAATAAGGGTTAAGTGATGGCGTTCTGTCAAGCAAGAGAGAGAGAGAGAGCGAGAGCGAGAGAGAGATAGAAAGAGAGAAAGAGAGAAAGAGAGATAGTATAAATTTGGATTTGTAAAGACAATTCCCATGTCCAAGCGTATCTTTTACGGCAATCTATCTCAATATTTATGAAGGAGACAAACTGGCAGTTTGCACAGAGGAAAGATTAATCACCTACGTTGCGCTAACTCTCGTAATGTGGCTTTGATCACCGTGAGGACGGAATATACCGATCCATTAATTGCAGATTGTGGAAAGAAGCGACCGGGGCCAGTCAGGCAAGAGCATATTCCCGTTTTCTGGAACAGTATGTCGCGTTTACTCCTGAACATGTCAGGTTAGGTTACGTTAGGTTACGGTTAGGGTAGGTTAGGTTTCCTGGACTTAAAATGGTATCTTTGTGTGAGATTCACAATGAGGGTATTTTCGAGAAAATCCTATGGTTAGTTTCGGAGCTTAAGCCAAGCTTTTTCACTCGGAAACCACATACTCGCATAGAGTTGTGGAATATGCGGCCAGGGCGAACCTCAATATGATCCACCTAACCGCCGCCATGTAATACACTGTCTCGATCGTCAACAGATTGTTGTCCTCGTCTTCCTCAATTTACGTATCATGAAGTGCTCCTTTTATCGTCATGTCTCTTGTCTTCTCTGTTATAATTACTGTAGCGTTCAAGCTGTCCGTGTCAAACTCCCTTGTCACAATAGGGCTCTTATGTGTGGTTCTTAACCTCGTGTCGCTGTCCTCTTTCTTATCATTGCATTGTTGTTACTGTATTTGTTGTCGCAATATCTCTCTCTCTCTCTCTCTCTCTCTCTCTCTCTCTCTCTCTCTCTCTCTCTCTCTCTCTCTCTCTCTCTCTCTCTCTCTCTCTCTCTCTCTCTCTCTCTCTCTCTCTCTCTCTCTCTCTCTCTCTCTCTCTCTCTCTCTCTCTCTCTCTCTCTCTCTTTCTCTCCATATCTCTCACACACACACTCTTTATTTCTCTCTTTCCATCTCTCCCCATCTCTCGCTCTATCTCTTTTTCGCTCTCTCTCTCACTCTCTCATTATAGCTTTTCAGTCTTAGCATTATCATGTCATGTTGCATGTCTCACTATAATGAATCACGTCGGAGGCTGCATCGTAATCGTTACTATCACTGTCGTATCATTGCACGCGGTACATTTGTGTTTTTCATTCCCCTCTTCATGTCATCATACCATCGTTACTCATTTAGCGTCAACATCTTATCACCACATCAAACACTGCTCGAATATCGGACCATAGTATTGAAATTTATCTTATATGCCTATAATATTTATTCCTACCTCCTCTTCTCCTTAAAATGCTGTAAACGCAATGACATTTTTCTTTGCTCACCTTCTTTAACCTTTTCCACACCTTCAATGCTAATCCTTTTATAACGCTGATGTAACTTTCCCACTACATCCTCTCAGGTGTCGTCTATATAACACTAGCGAGATTAATATAGTTCTTGGCATTGCATAAAATATTTACTAAGTTTACAGTTACACTGTTCCTATCTTCTCTTTTAGTATGCATCCCTTCTTCTCCTCGTCTGTCACACTCTGCTCTTTGCTAGCTTCTACGTCACACACTCTCGTCATTCCTCTTCAACCTGTCACACTGTTTCACCCCTCTTCCTTCTTCATCCTTTCTATCAAATATCCTCCTTCCTTCTCCTATCTGTCACCCAGCTTGAAATTCCTCAGCTCACCTAAACGCAAGCAGGTATTGTTACATCCATAACAAGAGGCGCCCGGTTAATCTTGGAAACATTTTTTTTGAGATGATAAACGTCTGTGCTATTAGATATGCAAAGCAACACGACATTCCACTTTTAATTCTGTCAGGGAAGCAGCCTTTACCCTACAACCTGCTATGTGTACCAACGAGACCTGCGTCAAACACAGGTATCATTAAATCATTTGTGGGCAAGGCTAAGGCGACGATCAACGAGAAAGACTGAAGTCTTAGGTGATTAATTGTGGCTCCCTCACACTGCGTCCCCGAGTGACGGTTAGCAGTGCAAATCACCTATCATGATAGATACAACTTTATTTCATTATAAGGGATGGGGCAAGGTAAAAAATAAAGATATAACAAAAATTCCGCTGCCTGCCAGACCCATTGAAGCATAAAGTAAGATATTTGTGATGGCTAAGCTGCCGTGGTGTGTGGCTGGTTCCGGGGTACAGAATTGAAAACTTTCTAGTGAAATTAAAGATTCAGAAAAATATTTCATGTGAATAGAAGCAGGTATGTACCACTATGTAGGTCACTCTACATTATGACACCATACTAGGTGTTAAGTGACTTTATAGCATGTGTGATCTAAAGTTAGGAGGTTCATATCTTGGTTGGTTAAATTACCTATTTTCAGTATACTGATGGTAATTACTTTATTTCGTGTTGTAAACTTTAGATCTATTATGTAAAATGTAGGCTTCCCTTCCTCCCTCCATCCTTCTTTTCTCCTTCCCTCCCTCTGACCATATCCATCTCTTCTTACGCTTAACTTTAGATAATTGAAGGACCAATGCTTTTTATTTAATATATTTTTCGTCACAAACATAATCAGGAGAGTGATATATTTATTTAAAAATTGATAAGTGAAAGTTAATAATTTATGTTCATTTGCTCACGTTTTTGTGTCTATGTGTGTCCTTAAAACCACACTGAGTAATTTGATGTTTACATAATGTCATACAGATATAATATACTAATAATATAATATTAATATATAAGAGAGATAGATATACATATAATATATATATAGATATATAGATCTGTATAGATATAGTATAAGATATATATATAGATAAAGATATATAATATATAATATAAGTATTAGTATATATATATATATATATATACATATAGAATATCTATATATATAGATATATATTATACATATGAGATATGATATATAATATACTCGATGAAAATATAAAAGTAGAATATAATTATATATATATCTGATAGAAATAATACATAGATATATATGGATAGATATATATATATATATATATAGAGAGAGTATATAAGATAATAGATAATGTATAATAATATATGTAAATACATATAGATAAAGTTATAATATATATAGTAATTATACTATAAATATATATAGATATATATATAAGAGAAGATATGTATAATACAGATAGAATATATAGATATATTATATAGTAGATATATAAATATATAGATATAATATCATATTATATATATTATATATAGATATAGAATCTGAATATATGTATATATAGAGTATATATATATAATAAATTATAGTTATATATAATATAGTATATCTAGTAAGATAAGATAGATAATGATATAGGATAGATATATATATATATGAATATAGCTAGTATATAGATATATATATATAATATAAGATATATATATATATATTATATATATATATCTATATATATATTTGTATATATATATAATAATAGATATAATATATAGATATATATATATATAAATAATATATATATATATATAGTATATATATATATATATATATATATATATATATATATATCTCTGTATGTATATATATAAATATGTATATATATATATATATATATTATATATATATATATATATCTATATATTATATATAATTATATATATATAGTATTATATATATATATATATGTAATATAT
>JACEEZ010002387.1:190000-202500 GCA_016584305.1 Chionoecetes opilio
CACAGCTGACTCCTTCCTGAAGGCATCACACCTGACGAGAACCAGGCATGCCCACCAAGTCAGCGCTCTGGCACTCTCCAAGCTGCAACATGATGCCTACATGAAGAGCGCTGCTGGTGCAGCAACTGAAGATAGGACAGAAGAGGACTGGAAACAAAGCATGGTCAGGAAGAGTCCAACCTTTCAGTACTGGGACACTATCCTGAGGATTGAGCTCCTGGGACTCACCTTCGTTCGCGCTCACAGAGAAAGAGACTTTCCCCTGTATGTCGAGTCTATGAAAGCCCTTGCACCATGGTTCTTCGCACTTGACCACCATAATTATGCCAGATGGGTCCCGATCCACATCCGCGACATGGAGAGCCTCCCTCCAACAATCGAAGAGGAGTTTATTATCAGAGGCAACTGGGTTGTTCAGAAGACAGCCAGAGGGTTCTCCAGCATTCCGATCGACCAAGCCCATGAACAGAATAATGAGCTTGTGAAGGGCCTGGAGGAGCAGTCGGCCTGACTGAAAACCCAACAGCCTTCAAGAAGTGGATGATCGCCGGACCTGAGCAGGCACGCATTCTCACTGAGTTTGAGCGGGAGTACACTGCCATCTCAGAAGAAGAACGCCAGCAACCACGAAGAAGGTCTGTCTGCGCAGAAGACATTTCACGAGCAAAACACTGGGCCTATTCAAGTTATCAACGAGATGAGCAACCCGTTCCTAGAGGAAGGAAGCGAGCTGATTGCACTCGACACGCGGCGTGTGATTGGAGAATCTGTGGCCAACACTGTGCAAACCATAGAAGAAGTGGGACAGGCTCAGTACGACAGCTACAACGAGGCTATCATCACTGAACGAAGGCAGTCCATCCATGAGCCTGTGAAGAGGAACTCATTGCCTCTCTTCAGATCATCATCCAAGGGGAAGAGGAAGCAGTCAGATGGTGTTTCCCTGTTGAAAGATGATGTGTCCCTCTTCTCTCGTCTGTACATAGTTGCTCAGAACAGGGATACAGATATGGGAACCTTCTTCCAACATGAAAATCATCCGCACCCCCCTTCTCTATTTGAAAGAGGAACACTGCGCCAAGGAAAGAAGTCAGACCTCATTGGTATCCTTGTGGAAGAAACACAAAACTCTCAGAAGGAACCCCCGCCGTTTCTGGATGCAAGAATACTCGACGGTGCTGCTGTGGTGTATCTGCTTCCTCTTACTAATGTTACCACATTCAATGACTACGCTAATGAGGTCTTCATGAAGCTTCTTGACATCCTGAAGCTTCTTGAATCCTGCAGAAGAGTCGATGTGGTCTGGGACAGCTACATTGCCAGCAGTATCAAGGAGTCAACTAGAGAGAAAAGGGGGAAAGGTGTACGAAGAAAGGTCGGTGTCCAACGAAGGGTGACCCAGCAACTGGCCCGACTTCCTCCGGGATCCACAAACAAGGAGGAGCTTTTCCAGTTCCTTTCAGAAAAAGTCGGCTCCAGTGACTGGCCAGAACGGAAAGGGGGTCTTCATAACATCAGGCACAAATGTAATCAGCAGAGGTTCAGACCACTCCATGCCACGATGTGACCACGAAGAGGCCGATACAAGGATTGTTGTTCACCTGAAAGATGCGCTGGACAAGGGATGCACCAACTGTTTGGTACGCACTGTCGACACAGACGTCGTTGCCATACTGATAGGAAAGTACAATTCCCTGTCCAGCCAGCATCAGATGGCAGCCATCTGGGTAGCATTTGGAACTGGAAAGAACTTCATGTACCTGGATATCAATGCCATATGCCATGCTCTGGGAAAAGATATAGGTCAACGGCATTGCCTTGTTCCACAGTTTCACGGGCTGCGACACAACTTCCGCTTTCTTCGGCAAAGGGAAGAAATCAGCATGGGAGGCTTGGAATGCCTACGTGGAGGTGACGGAGGCCTTCAACAACTTCATGAATCACCCTTACATGACTGTGACAGTGAACTGCAAGCAATTCCAGTTGCTCGAGCGCTTCACCGTGATCATCTACAATAAGACGAGCAACTTGGACTCTGTGAACGAGGCACGTAGGGAACTCTTCTCACAGAAGAACAGGCCAATGGAAAAGATTCCCCCAACGCAAGAAGCCCTTCTGCAGCACACACTGCGCGCAGTCTACCAAGCTGGAATCTGGGCAACCAGTGATCAATGTGAGCAGAAGCCTCCAACCCCAGAGGGCTTTGGATGGACTCTAGAGAGTGCAACGAAGACCTGGCGTCCTGTGTGGTCCAACCTGCCTGTAGCATCTCAGGCCTGCAGCGAACTGGTCAAGTGTGGCTGCAAAAGCGCCACGTGCGGAGGACGATGCTCATGCAAGAAGGCGCAGTGGAAGTGCACCGAACTATGCAGCTGCCAATGTGAATAGCTTAGCCGAGAAGTAATTTTGCACCATGTTGGGTGAATATACGCACGGTCTGAAAGAGTATCCATTTTTCTTGATTTTCGTTTGTGTTAAGGGAAGGCTCCGAATTAATTAGACTACGCGATTCACTATGTTAACCGCTACTCGACCACGCGATTACGAAATAAAAATGATAACGAAAATTGTGTTTTTGAATACCCGGGTGACCTACGTTAATTAGAACGTTTAAAAAAAATTGAGGAAATGCACCCGAGACACCTAATTTTCAAATATTGTTTTAAAATACTTCTAGATGTTCGATTTTAAAAACAATTACACCAAAATGATCGGAAAAGACTATATTTCTCATTTCTGCAATAAAAAAAACATTTTTTTCCCAAAAACTAAAAAAAAAAAAAAATTCCCAAAATTTTCAAAAAAAAATTTCACATATAATAAAAAATTTCAAATAAGAGTGGTCCTACCGCTTGGCGCCGGTTATAGAATCATAGCTGGGACCCTGAAGATTGCGTGATAAAATTTTGGTGCTTTTATCCGGCATGTCCCCATCCATTTGAAATTCGGTGCTAAGCTGCCCTACTAATAGCCCTCCGCAGGAGCTAGCCAAAAAGTCCGCCCGGAGGGCGGCTTTGCGGCTAGTATATATATATACGTCAGCCAGTTTACGCTGTATGACACTCATGTTAAGAACAAATGGTCCACAACTGTCATATAGGCGCCACGTTCTAACTTGTGGCACTACACTAACTAACGAGGCTCATCTAGGGCTCATCCAGGGCGCGAGGGAAGCTGTGCATGATAACAATGATGAAATGAGTGGCGAGGCATGCTTCATTTATTGTGTGTTAATCCTGAATAATGTGCAGTAACCTTTCGTATTTATATTGCAAAGCTTCCACAGAAGTTTAGTATTCTTAAGTCTCTTGTTTGCAGTAAAATTACCATCACTCAAGGACTCCCATTTGCTGTCACCAAGACTAATCACCCCACCCTTGCCAACCCTCGTCAGGCAATAACGCTTATATAGATTCCTTTGATTATTATATGTAGGAACATTCCTCGCCGTTCCTCTCTGCAATCATATCTAGCCACTGCCTATAAAAAATATTTAGCATCCCCGAAATAATACCTTCCCGCCTGGCCTCTCTTTAGGTTCGTCTAGGTGACCACTTAGGAGAAGCCCAGCTGCTTACTTGAGGTCGTTAGGCAGTTCTTAGGTCCTGGCCATGACCCATGCCACGCGCCGCCACCGCTGAGCCACGCGCCGCCACCGCTGAGCCACGCTGCGTCAGCAGAGGTTGTTTGTTTGGGCGTCTTGTTGTAAATTCATCCGATTAAGAAGCTGGGAGCTTTACCTTTTACAGGCTTAACTAAAAAAAAAACCGATGTAAGTAAATGTAAAATTGTGAAGAATTGATATTAATATTTGCATTTAAGATACAATGAAAATGTTTTCTTTATCTTGACGCAACTAAAATTGAATGTCTCTGCAATAACTTTCCACCATAGGTATGTTATAAATAAAGTGCAATATCCCTCCAGCTTTGTCTTCGAAAACATAGATATATGCATTGTGAATGATTGATGGAATACGTACCTAATGGCAATAGGTATAACCTAAAACTTCATGTGTCACCTCAATATCCCACATACCCATGCAGCCACAGCCGGTCAGTGTACTACATATGAGGGTCCTGCGATGATAGATTTTATAACATAATAAAAGATGCATTCTTTGTATTGCGGCAATTATAAGGCCGAATCATATAAATTTGTTAAATACTACCAAAGATCTTGTCACTGATCAAATTATTTATATAACAATCCTGCTCCTGGAGTTCTCGCAGCCTGTAACGCCCTATTCTGATTAGTTGTATTTTATTTATGTGTAGCAATTGCAATGAAATGTGCTTATATGCATAAATGCCGGTTATCAAACGAGGGTTTGTCTGGCTATAACTAGGCTTATCACGTCAGTTTGGGTCAATTCAATAACTAAGTGAGAGCTAGGAGTGACAGGGCAGTGCGAGGTAGTTAATGACGTGCCTATAAGTAATCAATCAATCAATCATTGGGGGCATACGCCGTGGGGCGCGCCGCCTCGACCACCCTACTACACCACTCCCGGGGGTCACTACGCGCGAGTCCCTTTGCCATACCATACCAAGCAGCTCTCGACAGGAAACATCAACTTGCCCCAGCCACGAGCCTTGTGGGCGCCCCCTTGGCCTCCTCCACGCCTGATTGTCTCATACAGATACCACCCGATGGGAAGGATCGGTTTCAGGGTAGCTTGCTACATGCCAATATAGCCGAAGTTGGCGTTGACAGATTATGCAGGTAATAAGCCTCGATTCAGTCTCACGGTGTAATCGCTGATTTGACACGTAATCATCCCAGTGATACCCATGATTCTTCGAAGACACTTATTAACAAAGGTATCGATTCACCTCCTCAAGTCGCTATTTAGTGTCCATATCTCACAACCATAGAGTAAGACAGGGACTTGAAGCGACTTACAAGCGACTTGAAGATCCGGATCTTTGTCCTCGTGCACAGGTACCGACAACGCCAAATACTCGTGCTGAGCGAGTCCTTAACACCGTGGGCTATGCCAATCCACCGTAAGACTTATTGACGTGACCCGCCATCATTATAGACTGCGCTACCAAGGTATGTAAAACTTTCCAAGATCTCAATGTCCTTGCCGCACCCAGATATGTAGGAAGAGGAGAAAATATCGTCTGAGATCTCTTAATTAATCGTTTGGCAAGATACGCATTATAGGCCAAGTATTATGAGAATTTCAGAACCAAGGAGCTTATTTTATATCAAATAGTGTTTTTAGAACCGTGTTTAGATTTATGTAGTTTATTGTAATTTATGATCATGACTGAATTGCTATTTCAACTATAAGTCTGGTTATTTGTAGAGGCTTTCTTGGGCTAAGTTAAAATGGTACATCTTGTGGGTACTCATTTATTTATAAGTCCAATAAGGAACTGATATATATTACAACCAGATATGTAGTGAACCAGCCAGTGAGCCTCGGTGGAGCGCGTAAGGTGAGCGTCCTGGTAGTATCGTGATCCGAGATGTTCTGCCTTCGTTCACGCCCTTCTCCTCCCTCCTTGCTCTCGCCGTTTCTTCTCTCGTCAACATCTGACGTTGACAATAATGCTAGCCACAACAGTCTAACATAGATCCTATTGTTCTGCGCTTCTTAACTGCTTAAGCTAACAAAGAGCTTAGCTGAACATGGTTCTCACGGTAAACCAAGGAAAGATATACATATAATTGTATATACATTACATATATATATATATATATATTATATGTTTAACACGTTCCTAAAAATATACTGGTTCTTTTGATGTTAAGTACATGAAATTATCCTGTATGGAAGTTATAATACTTGTTACACTTTGTGTGATAATAGTTGTAATTGAAATATAATAGTAATGTAAGTTATTATATATGTTAGAAGTGATTACTGACTGACACAACTTTGAAAGTATATAATTTTTTATCATTATATTTCGTTTAGTGTCTCGCAGCGTTACATCTATTTTTTTATCATCTGCCGAGTCATGGTACAATGTGATTAGTTACAGCCCTGCTTATCATTATACTTGTATGTAATGAAACTTCCATAATGATAATGGTATCGCTTCTCCTGTTTATGATTTTAATTAAAGTACTGTAATCATTTAACCACCTTGGTGCACTTGTCACACGTACCACATCACAAAGGTACATAAATAAAAAAGATACATAAAAAAGATAGATTTCCTGAGAGGAATAAATAGTGTAGAGGATTTTGATATAATAGCATTAACAGAAACATGGTTGGATATGTCAGGAAAGGTATTCGATCCGGAAGTCGAGATAGCTGGGTATAAGTTATTTCACAAGGACAGAGTAGGCAGACGAGGAGGAGGAGTTGCGCTTTATGCAAGAGATGCATTGCAGTGTTGTGTTAACAATGTTATAAAAACAGATGACAGCATAGAGTCTATATGGGTAGAGGTTCCGGAGGGAACTGAGAAAATGGTTTTGGGTGTAGTGTATAGGCCTCCAAACTTATGTAAAGAGGATTCAGCTCCTATATGGGAAGAAATAAACAAGGCCTGCAGTTATAATCGATTATGCGTGGTGGGAGATTTTAATCTTAGGAATATAGACTGGGATTTAATCATAGGTGACAGCGATGCAGATGAATTGTTAAATATAATCCAGGATAAACTTCCTAAGTCAAGCAATCAAGGAGCCTACTAGAGGAGATAATATTCTAGATCTATTGCTGACAAATAGAGACGATTTAGTTACAAATGTGGAGGTCGGGGGGGAATTTAGATAATAGCGACCATTATGAGATCAGATTTAGCTTAAAATGGGAAGTTGGAAAATTAAGTGGCAATAGGCATCGAATACCTAATTTCAGAAAGACCAATTATGCGGGATTAAGAAGACACCTGGAGGTTATTAATAAGAGGTGTGGGATGGAGGAGGAGAAAGTGTCCCAGGACAAGGCGTTGTCAGCTGGAAAGGCCAATTATGAAGGATTAGGAAGGCACCTGGAGGTAATTGGCGCGGTCAGATATGGTAGTGAGGTCGAGGCTGAGGAGATAATTAGAGCGGTTAGACAGGGAAGTGAGGTCAGGGCTGAGGAGGTAATTAGAGAGGTTAGAAGGGGAAGTGAGGTCGGACCCGAGGATGTTTATATCTCTTTTTGTAAGGAATAAAAATTGAGGGAAAGAAAAGAAATTTTCCTTTTATGGGAGATAAGGCCCAAAAAGTGACCCAAAAAAGGGGAGGGACACCGGGTTAAAACAAAACATTGGAGTAAAAAAAAAACATTTTTTTTAAGGTTAAAGGGAATTGGAAAACAAAGAACAGTAAAAACGTGATGGCGAGGCCCCAGTAAAGAAATTCTCGAGGTGTAAGAAAAAATTTTGAGTTTAAAAAGTAGCAAAAAGGGCCCGAAGGGGGACCCCAAAGGGGGTTCTATCAGGTTTATAAAAAAAGAAAAGGGGAAATTTATTTTGGGCCCTTAAGGCCCGGAAAAAGGGTAAAGGTTTTTAAATACGGATGGGGAAGGGGGAGGAGTCTAAATGTTTTTTAAAAAGTTTTTTTTACGGGGGAGGATACCCGGGAGATACCTGAAGTGAACAATGCCCCCAAAGGGAAGCGATGAGGAAAACGAAAAGGGAATTTGTGATAAAGGGAAAAATGGTGGGGGGGGTTATAGAAAAAATGAAAACTTTTAAAATCGCCAGGCCAATGAAGTGTATCCCGGGGGTTTTTAAAGGAATGCAAGGGGGTTTTTTTTATTGGTCGTTAGTGCCTTTTTTTGGGAAAATCTTTGAGTTTAGGCGATGTGCCATTATTGTGGGGGGAAAGGGAAATTTTTTGTTCCCATATTTAAAGAAGGGAGACAGAGGACAAAAGGGTAAAATTATCAAACCCGAAAAGGTCTAACATCAGTGGTGGGTAAATTTTGGAATCTTTTTATTCCCAAAAAAACATTAGAGAGCACTTAATAAAAAATTTTTGCCCCAATATTCACAACATGGATTCACCAAGGGGAGGGCATGTCTCAACCAAATTTATTGGTTTTTTGGGAAAATTTATGAGACGGGGAGAAAGGGTGGATTATGATTAATTATTGGACTTTAAATAAGGCAAATTTTACAAGGTACCCCAACCCAGCGACTCTTAAATAAGGGTTTGGGCTCATGGTATAGATGGGAACTCTTTATTTGGTTTAGACTTGGCCCAGTAATTTGGCCAAAAAAGGGTTTTCAATTAATGGTTCCAAAACCCAATGGGGACTGGTTTACAAGTGGAGTTCCACAAGGGTCTTTTTTGGGGCCCCCTTCTATTTTTGATTTACATCCCAAAGGGCTTGGGGTAGTGGGATTAGCATGAATCAGCAAGTTTGCTGATGATACTAAGTTTTGGGAGGATTATTGGATCCAGGGTTTAGTAAACATTTGCAGGGAGACTTTGATAAAATTAACGATTGGGCATTTAGATGGCGGGTGGAAAATTTTTTTTTGATAAAAGTTTTTCTTTTTGGAAAAGTTGGTTTGAAAAAACCCTGGTAAAAGATTTCCCATAAGCAAATGTAATCTGAAAAGATCAAATTAAAAAATCTTGGGAAAGGAGGGTTAAACCCGACCTCCGAATAGGGAAAAAAAATTTATTGAGGCCAGAAATAGGCTAATAGGGGTATTAGGGTTCATTACCAAAGTGTTAAAAATAGAATGCGGAAATTATTCTAAAACTTTTTCTGGCTCTAGTCAGGCCCCACCTAGACTAAGGGATTCAGTTTTGGTCCCCCATATTTCAGGATGGATATAGTGTTGTTAAAAAAAAGTGCAGAGAAGGGTGACCAAAAAGAAAAAGGATGCGAAATTTAGTTATTTAGAGGAGATTTTAAGTTTTATTAAAATTTCAAATCACTCGAGAGAAAGCCCGGGGGTAAGGGGGCCCATCTGATAAATTTTTTAAATGGAAAAAAGGGATTTAAAAAGGAGGGTGGAAATGTTCTTACGGCTTTTAACCAGGGTAGAACAAGAAGTAACGGATTCACAGCTGGAAAAGCGTAGATTTAGAAAGGAAATAGGGAAAAAACTGGTTCACAAATAGGGTGGGTGAATGAGTGGAATGGTCTCAGTAGACAGGTAGTTAGTGCGGAGTCATTAGGGAGCTTTAAAGGGGAGCTGGATAGGTTTCTGGATGGGGATGAAAGGTGGATGTAGGTAGTGTTAGGTGACAGGAACTACCACGTGTAGGCCTCGCGGCCTCTTGTAGCTTCCTTATTTTCTTATGTTCTTATGTTCTTATCACCTGATAACATTCATACATTCATAGATCTTGCAACACACACAAATATACACACACACACACACACACACACACACACACACACACACACACACACACACACACACACACACACACACACACACACACAGTCACACACACAGTCACACACACACACACATACACACACACACACACACACACACGCACACGCACACGCACACGCACACACACACACATGTATAGTTCTTTACAATTATTTTCTTTTACATAAGATAATTGTAGGATATGTGTTTTCTTCATGTCATTTATTTTGCGTCACAAATATAATTTTCAAAGTAATGGGTTTATTTAAGATGGGATGAAGAAAAACTGTTTATGTTCATTAACTCGCGTGTGTGTGTGTGTATATATATATGTTGTGTGTGTGTGTGTGTGTGTGTTGTGCGTGTGCGTGTGCGTGTGCGTGTGCGTGCGTGTGCGTGTGCGTGTGCGTGTGCGTGTGTGTGTGTGTGTGTGTGTGTGTGTGTGTGTGTGTGTGTGTGTGTGTGTTTTGTGTGTGTGTATGTTTGTATGTGTGTGTGTATACTGAAAATCACGCCGGGGGAATTAATGTTGACCTCTTCACGTCCAAGGTTGATTTTCGTGTCTAGTATATAATTCTAAACTTATATTAGTTCCTTGTATATAGTAATGACGACGTAAACAACTGCAAGAATCCTTTACCCTTCCCCCTAACCCATAACCCCTAACCCCACGATCCCTCCACCACACTCTCTCACCTCTCCACATCCATACCACCACACTCCCCCACCACTGTACTCTTTCACCACCTTACTTCCTCCTCACAAAGCTGTACACTTCATCACTTTAAGCCTTCAACACTTTAGTCATTTCAACTCACTTAGCCTTCCCCATGCTCACATTTGCAATCCCTTCATTTACCACTAAAAAGTCCATACCTTTTCACTGAGCTATATTATCAACGCAGTTCTCTATCTTATTATAATATAGTATCTCTTATCTTTATCACTTGTCTTCCTCTTTGTTTTTCCAACTTTATGCACTTATTTGTATGATTCTATTTACTACAGTTGCTGCTCGTCCCGTCATTTCCCTGACCACACTAAAAAAAAATCCATCTCATTATTTGACCACTACGTACATACCTTCGTTACACCACACCCATACAACTTCAACTCCTCTCTCACAGTTCTTTACACGGCTCTCTTTTACTTCGTCCTACTTCTCCATACCTCCCTTTTTGTTCCTATCCCATTATTCTCTTCTACCCCTCCACGCACCATCCCACATATACTCGTCACCCAAAACACCCAATCTTCATCCATCGTCCTACTCACTATTTAACAATATTTACTCCACCACGCTATTTACAGAAGAGGGATCGAAGAGACAGCTTTATGAGAGTTATAAATCGAAAATAAAAAAATATTCCTAAATACTGTAGCTTCTCCTCTTCTCGCTTTCCATAATACTCACCCAACCTCAAGTATTACCCGTTAAATACAGGCTAATATCTCGTATATCCTATCTAAGATGTCACACCTAGGCCCGTACCGAGAGTCATGACGGTAGAGCGACGAACGACGAACGGCAGACCTTCGCTTACCATAAGAGGGGTTTGTTTTGGAAGGAAGAGCAGCGAGGAAGGTCGGCGGTCATGGTTGAAGACATGGGTACACCCGTGTCTTCATCTCAACCTTCGATGAATTTTTATTACATTCCTAATCTGGAGGGATTAAGAGATATGTTAAAAATATTCTTTCAAATATGTATTTAAGTATAAGTATTAGATTATTAGGTATTACATATGCGGCAATAAGTTATTTTAGTGACAATAATGAAGGAGGTTCAGGATAGCGGAGTGGGTATTGCTTGAGCCGCCGCCATCATCAAGGTCGCTGCCAGAACCCGCCAGCACGTTTCTCTTACCGCACATATTCACATGAGCGGTAAGAGAAACTTACGTATACAAGCCTCTACTGTTAATTAACTTCATTAAATATATATTTCACCAACGTCATAGCCGATCGCAACGTTTCTGTTGATATTTTTGATGAGTATACGGGAAAATTCGCATTATAGACAATTTATAGTCGTACTCTGGCTACGCAGTTTGAAGCAACACTGTTGCCAATACATCGCCGCGCGCGTGAGACCTCAACCAACCTGCATTCCTGTCCAGT
Organism: Chionoecetes opilio; assembly: GCA_016584305.1. Classification (NCBI taxonomy): domain Eukaryota; kingdom Metazoa; phylum Arthropoda; class Malacostraca; order Decapoda; family Majidae; genus Chionoecetes; species Chionoecetes opilio. The sequence continues at coordinate 201,424 of JACEEZ010002387.1, forward strand.
GTCCACTCTCGGTAACGATTTGAAGGTTCTGCCGCTCGTCGGTACCTCGCCGCTCGTCGCTCTACCGCCTTGACTCTCGGTACGGGCCCTAGCCTTCCTGGTTTTTCCCATTTCCTCTCATCATCTCTGTGTATTTACCGGCCTTCTTCCGTCCTTTTTTCACCGGATATTGAAATACAGGAGTTAGGGCATTGTGTGTGTCGTCCTGCTAGTTCCTGCTAGATGGGCATCATTAGGATTTGTGTCATTCTGTAATTATTGTGTGAATAATATTCTTAGGGAGCAGATAAAGGATGGCGGCAACATCAGCTTAATATAGCGGTGTTTACTTGACCTCTCGGTCAATGTCAAATATAGAAAATTATTAGACATATGATAGTCGAGGTAGCATCCACCCTCTGCCTGAGGAAAATAGTTTTAGTGTTAGACTGTCTTTTCTTCAGTTTTCACTATCTTCATTAATCCTTGCCCGGCACCCATTAATGTCTGGCGCTGATCTTTCTGTGTGCTTAAATACAGGAATAATGAACGTGATTGGATTTTCTTCCTTGATACCTCAGGCCGGTGCTTTGAAATTGCTGAATACAAAGCACGTTTTTGGAGTCGTTGTCCGTGTCCCCAGATGGGGTTTGTTTTCTTAGTTTTGTTTCCCTTTTTCTTTCTTCCTGGACGCGCCGCGATGTACGAGATAGGTGCACAGTGCACACGCTGCCGCCCCCGCTGCTAATGTGAAAGTTAAAGTCACCATTAAGATGCCAAACGACAAGGGATAAGCATGAGGCGGCGCATGACACGAACATTTGTGCTGTTTTTTATGATAATTATTAAAAATGAAAATATAATAATTATAATTACTGCAGTTATAGTAGTGGTATTTGTTTTATAGTTGTAATACATATTGATGTAGAAGTAGTAGAAGTAGTAGTAGTAGTAGTAGTAGTAGTAGTAGCAGTAGTAGAAGAAGAAGTAAAAGAAGTTGTAGTTATAGTTGTTGTTGAGGAATCAGCTGTAGAAGTAACAGTAGTTATCGGTAAACCATCTTCACCACTACCACCACCATCACCACCACCCACTACT
>JACEEZ010002387.1:210000-218961 GCA_016584305.1 Chionoecetes opilio
ATCCCCACCAGGCGCTCGGCCTCCTGTAACGGCTGGGGGTGGGCTGGAGGGCGGGGAGGTCACTTTCCGGAGGCAGTCCTCACCTTGCCCCACAGCTCGGCCAGCTTGGTGTGTTGGTTAAAACCGGCGCACCATGCGAGCCATTTGGCCTCCCGCACCCGCCCCGTGACCTGCCGAGCGTGCCGCACAACCACACGCAGCAGCTCCAGATTGGTGGGCGTCGGCCGCCTGCGGTACAACTTCCGGTGGATGTTAACCATGTGGTTCTGTTCCCGCACCTCCTGGTTGTAAAACCACCAGTTCTGGTTGTACCTTCCGTACCGGGGACCTTCCGTGGTATGGCTGCCTCTGCCGCCCTCTCGATGGCCGCCGTCAGGTAGCTTTCTCGCTGGTCCAGATCCTCCGGCGGCTCGTAGGTGGCCCACCACTCGTCCAGGATGGTCTTAAACAATGACCAGTCCACCCGCTGTATATTTCACCGCGGCGGCGGGAGGTGTGGCATCGGCCGGGTGACCTGCAGTGTAGTGGCGACTGCGCAGTGGTCGCTGGTATAAGTGGGGTGGACCTGCCAGGAGGCGGCCGGTGCCAGGTCACTGGAGATCAAGGTGAGTTCCAGCCTGCCATAAAGGACGTGGGTGGGCTCCCCGGTGTTTAGGAGGACAATTTCCGGCACCTCCTCCAGCACCGCGGCCAGGTGTTAGCCTGCACGGTTGGTGCGGGAGACAGACTGCAGCATCGGGTGGTGGGCGTTGAAGTCGCCACCCACCAGGACGCTGCTGTGTGTGGCGAGGGAAAGCAACTCATCGGCCTCCAGTTGCCTCCTCCAGCTGCTGTACACGTTGTATACAGTCAGTGGGAGGCCTGGAAGGTTAAGCTGCACTGCCACTACCTCCACGCTCTCGTCACAGTGCACGGGGTCCTCTATCCGGTGGTGCGGGAGAGCGCTGCGTACCACCACCACACAGCCTCGTCGCCCATCCTCGCCACACGATAGGGAGTGCACAGTGTATCCTGCTATCCTCCACTCAAAGTGCTCCGGCGTCAGCGTCTCCTACAGGAGAACGAGGTCAAGGTCCTTCTCCACTATGGCCTGGAGGACCTCAGGTCTCTTGCCGCGGAGCCCCTGAATGTTCCATTGGAGCACCTTGAGCCTGCCGGCGGCGGGCGGCGGTGGGGGGGAGAGGGGGAGGTCACGGGCGCCTCACCGTCACTTTCACTTTCACTCAGCTCCACAATCGTCTACATCGGTGAACCGGTGCGAGAAGGGCAGTGTTGTGGAGGTGGAAGGAAGGAGGGACGGGGGTGATGAGGGACTGTCGTGAGCGAGGGAAGGGGGGGAAGAACGACGCAAATCCCTTTCCATCTCAGCCCAGAGGAAAACCTCAAGTTCCCCTTCGTCCCTGGGGTCGTCATCCGGCCTGGCTAGAAGGCGCTTCATCACGCCCACCACGCATCGCAGCGTCCCGAGCAATCCTCCACTATACAGCCCGGAACAGGAGGGCGGGGGTACTCGTCATTGGGCCAGGGAGGGCGGTAGGCGTGGCTCTAGGCTGAGAAAGTGTGGAGGTGGCCGTGGGCGTCGCGAGTAACGTGAGTGTGGGCGCGGGTGAGGGTAGCGTGGGCGTCGCCGTGGAAGGCACAGGCGACGCCGGAGCAGGCGTGGGCATAACCGCGGGTGGCGTAGAAGCTGGAGTGGGCGCCATCGTGGGTGACACGGGCGCCGGTGTGGGCGAGGGGTCTGCCGCAGATGGCGTGGGAACAGGCGTGGGCGGCGAGAGTGTAGCCGGGGTGAGAGAGGGATGGGGTCCTGCAGCCTCCTGCCCTAGACTATGCTGTGCCCTCGCCTGCGCCTTCCATCTCCGCATCTGTCGCTTCATCGGCCGGAGGGCCTCGCCCAGGTGTTGCTGCGGCCTATCGTGGTCCACAGTCCCTCGAGAGAGTCGGGTGGCAGACATATGGTGGAGACTCGTTAATCCCCTCGACCCCTCGACGTCGGTCTCAGGTGCACCCGCACTCCCCCATGCTCGATGCTCGATGGAAGCGGAGCAGGAACAAAGGAACCTTGCCGCCCCGGCCGATCACCGCCGCCCTGTAGGCGCCTCCCTCCTCCAGACAGTCGTCGCAGACGTTCGGGGCAGCGGGGGCTCCAGGCGTGGTGCCCCCCGGAGCAGTTGGGGCATCTGGCGGTCATGAGCTGCCGGGCCTTATGACGCCTGATGCACTGCTCGGACGCGTGCGCCTGGCTGCAAACGCCACACCTGACGGGTGTAACAGGGGTCCCCTAACCTAACATACATAATATGTGTCGACAGGGGATGCTTGCAGCCTATGTTGATCACAAGAAGGCGTTTGACTCAGTGCATCGTGAGTCACTTTGGGATCTTCTGCGACTTCGGGGGATTCCTGCAAGGACTATTGATTTGATAACCGGTCTGTATTCTGGGACTGAGAGTGCTGTGAAGTGTGAGGCAGGTGTATCCAGCTTATTTCCAGTTAATACAGGAGTGAGGCAAGGATGCGTCCTTGCCCCATGACTTTTCAACGCTTGTATGGTCTGGGTATCGGACAAGGTTGTAGATCAAAGTGATGGTGGAGCATCCGTCGGCAACACCAAGATCACTGATCTTGTTTTTGCCGATGATGCAGTAATCTTTGCTGAGGCGCTGGAGGTCCTGGTGATGGCTCTCGAGGTGCTGCACGAGGAAGCAAAGCCTTAGGGACTTGAGGTCTCCTGGCTTATGACCAAGGTCCAGGTGTTTGGAGATTTCCTAGATGAAGCAGTACAGTCTGTCCATGCGTGCGGCGATGACATTGAGATCTTGGAAAGTTTTACATACCTTGGTAGCGCAGTCCATAATGACGGCGGGTCACAAAAGAAGTCTTACGGCGGATTGGCATAGCCCACGGTTCTATGAACTCGCTCAGCGGGAGTATTTGGCGTTATCGGTACCTGTGCAGGAGGACAAAGATCCGGATCTTCAAGTCGCTTGTGATCCCTGTCTTACTATATGGTTGTGAGACATGGACACTAAATAGTGACTTGAAGAGACGAATGAATGCCTTTGGTAATAAGTGTCTTCGCAGAATCATGGGGTATCGCTGCCATGATTATATGTCAAATCAGCGATTGCATCGTGAGACTGAATTGAGGTCTATTACCTGCATAGTCCGTCAACGCCAACTTCGGCTATATGGGCAGGTGGCACGGTACCCTGAAACCGATCCTTCCCATCGGGTTGTATCTGTAAGAGACAATCCGGCGTGGAGGAAGCCAAGGGGGCGCCCACAAGGCTCTTGGCTGGGGAAAGTTGATGTTTCTTGTCGAGAGCTGCTTGGTATGGGAAAGGAGCCTGCATGGAGACTCGCGCGTGGTGACCCTCGAGAGTGGCGTCGTAGGGTAGGCGAGGCGACGCGCCCCCCGGCGTATGCCCCTAATGATTGATTGATTTCCTTCTTGTTGGAAGCTTGTTCACATCCAACCTGTTCCTAAGAAGGATAACAGTTCTAATCCTTTAAACTACTGTCCTATAGCTTTGACTTCCTGCCTTTCTAAAGTTTTTTTAATCTATACTTTATAAGAAGATTCTTAAGTATCTATATGCTCACAATCTTCTATCTGATCGTCAGTACGGTTTCCGTATAGGGCGATCTACTGGCAATCTTCTAGATTTCCTAACTGAATCTTGATCATCGTCCTTTAGGGGTTTCGGTGAAACTTTTACTGTTGCCCTTGACATATCAATAGCTTTTGATAGAGTCTGGCACAAATCTTTAATTTCTAAACTACCCTCATTCGGTTTCTGTCCTTTTCTCTGTACCTTCATCTTAAGTTTCTTTTCAAACCGTTCTATTGCAGCTACTGTAGACGGACATTGTTCTTTTCCTAAATCTATCAATTGTGGTGTTCCTCAGGGCTTTGTCCTATCACCCACTCTCTTTCTATTATTCATTAATGATCTTCTATGTCTAACACAAAGCCCTTTCCACTCCTACGCTGATAATTCTACCCTGCATTTTTCAACGTCTTTTATTAGACGTCCAACTCAGCAGGAAGCACTTAGGTGATTCACGGAGAGTTGCCACCGAGAGCCTAACTTCTGATCTTGCTATAATTTATGATTGGGGCAGAGCAAACTTTGTTTTGTTCAATGCCTCAAAAACCCAATTTCTTCACCTATCTACTCGACAAAACCTACCACATAACTATCCCCTCTTCTTCAATGACACTCAACTGTCTCCTTCTTCTACAATGAACCTTCTAGGACTATCCTTTACAAAAAATCTGAACTTGAAATCTCACATATCCTCTCATGCTAAAACAGCTTCTAAGAAGTTTGGTGTCCTGTGGCGTCTGCGCCCTTTTTTTTCTCCCTCTCAGTTGCTTGCTCTGTACAAGGGCCTTATCCGCCCATGTATGGAGTATGCCTCACATGTTTGGAGAGGATCCACTCATACAGCTCTCCTAAACAGGGTTGAGTCAAAAGCTTTTCGTCTCATCAACTCCCCTCCTCTGAATGACTGTCTTCAATCTTTAAATCACCGCCGGAATGTTGCTTCTCTTGCTATCTTCTACCGTTATTTTCATGCTCACTGCTCTTCTTTACTTGCTAACTGCATGCCTCCCCCCCTCCCGCGGCTTCGCTGCACAAGACTTTATACTTCTTCTCATCTCTATTATGTCCATCTTCCTAATGCAAGAGTTAATCAGTATCTTTACTCTTTCATCCCTTTCACTGGTAAACTCTGGAACTCTCTTCCTGTTTCTATTTTTTCACTTTCCTACGACTTAAATCTTTTCAAGAGAAGAGTAACAAGACACCTCCCGAACTAAATTGGCACACCCCTCAGTTTTTTTTTCCTTTTACTGTCTTCTTTATAGGGAATGGCAACTAAGCGGGCTTTGTGTTACTTATTTTTGTTATGCCCTTGGCCAGTCCTTTGTGATGTAAAAAAAAAAAAAAAATCTATGAATTTAATTTGTTCACTGCTTAGAACCTAAAGCGGTTGTATTACATTGTGATATCCAGTGCATTATTTTACATACTCCCCATCGTTATTAAAACCTGAATTACGCAAGAATGAGCTTGTGAAAAATATTATGTAATTCCCCCAGTTCTAAAATAATCCGTGACGGAAAAGCTATTATACTATGCCATTATCTTTTGTTCCGGCTACAGTAAAGGGGGCTTTTCAGGGCCAGGAGGGGGAAGATCAGGGGGAATAGGAGGATAAAAATTAATGGACGCGCTGAAACTTTAAAAATTCTATGAGCCCTTTAACCAAATTTTATTTTTTAAGTTGAGGGTTTTCAAAGGTTAAATTTTACTTTAATTCAAACTAAAAAAATTTTAAAAAAATAAAAAAACTAATTGGCTGGGCATAAAAGTATTTTTGTTTAATGTATATGAAAACAAAAAAAATTTACCCCAAAAATATTCGTCACTGAAAAAATGAATTGAGCAAAAATTTAATAAAAACAATTTATACAAAATTGTTACTGAGATATTTTTATGTATTTGTAAATAAAAAAAATCAAAGTTTGGCTGCAAATTCCTCAACCAATTTTTGGTTAATTTTTTTTTTTGATTTTATACAAAACTATGCCCAAAAAAAAAATGAAACAAAAAATGATTCCCCTTAAGAGATTTCCCCTATGGGCTACCTTTTTTTTTTTTCCTACTATCCCACGTCATGAGTTTCATTTTTTTGGAATTTTTGAAAAAAAATAGATTTTTAGGTATTATGGATAAAATTTAAATTTTCCGTATCCCACAAGGACATTGAACCAATGCATTTTTATATTGTTCCGTTTTCCCCTACATGTTGGTTCTTGAGATATTAATGAAATGTTTTTTAAAAAAAATCCGGGCCCCTTTAGTTTTAGCACAAAAAAATTCTACCGGATTTGGGTGAAACTTGGGTCTAGTGGGCTTTTTTCCCGATGGTATCAGAAAGGTCTTTGTTTCCCTTTTGAATTTTGGTTTTGATAAACAATTTTTTTTGCCTTTTTAAGGGTATTTAGTTTACCCCGTAAGTATATATTTTCGCCCTTTTCAAACAAACTATTTCTTTTTTCAGAAAATTACGCGGGGAGAATTTATTGCACATCGATGTATACAATTATTTATTTATAAATTTCAGGTATTAGAGAGAGAGAAAAAAGAGAGAGAGAGAGAGAGAAAGGGGAGAAAGGGGAGGAAAAGAGGAAGAGAGAGGGGAAAAGGAGGAGGAAGAGAGAGAGAGAGAGGAGAGAGAGAGGAAAGAGAGGAGAAAAAGAGAGAGAGGAGAGAGATAAAGGGAAAGGGGAGAGAAGAGAGCGGAAGAGCGAAGAGGAGAAAGAGAGAGAGAGAGAGGGGAGAGAGAGAGAGAATTAAATAACCTGCCCACTACAGATGAAAGCTCCCTTAAAATTGTTTTCTTTATTCTCCAGTCACGAGGCCCCGCCCACTTTTGCAAGCCTATTAGGGAAAAAAAAGTTCGCTGGCGGGGTTGGATATGAAGCGTTGCTGGCGGTGGTGTGTGGTGGTGAGGGGCGGCGTAGGTGATATATTGGCTGGCGTGATTTTATTCCCTGAGCCGAGAGGAGAATCGTGTCAAACCGTCTTTATCCAGCTTGCTTCGTTCTTTTTATCTCGTTGATGTTTGCAATTCTAAAGCCATTACATTTGCACTTCAGTGAAAATGTAACCATTTTGCTCAATTGAATGTGGAAGGATACCATAAATATTAGGTAGATTTAGACGAATATAAAATGACTGAACGATATAATTGTTTGTTCATGAAATGTTTACAGATTTGACTTAACTGACAGTGAATATCAACACCCAAATATAGACCAAACGAGAAATCCAATGTACTAGATATAAATATACTAAAAAACATATACAATAATAATTATACATGGGAGCTGATACCAATTTCCTGATAAACATGGTGGTGTATGTGTAAAATATTCGAAGATAATTAAAGTCTTATCGCAACAACAAATATTTGGGAAGCCTTTCACTTGTATTGCCCACATTAGCTAAAACTTACGGTACGTAGGCTATCCGAAGATAACTAAAGCTTTACCGCAACAAGAAATATGTGGGAAACCTTTCACTTTTATTGCCCACATTAAGTAAATACCACGGCCGAAATACATTGATTATTATTATTTGGAATCTTATTGGTAAAGAGAAACGTTAATAATCACTGAAAACCCTAGTGTGGATAATAACTAGAAAGAAAAAAAATGCACAATAGGATCCAGATATGGGGTTGAAAAAAAAGCGTAATATAATCATTCTCAAACTACGAAGAAAAAAAACTAAGTAAACAGAATGAAATGCAGAAATACCCCGATAACAGGAAATCATAGAGTAAAAACAAATATGCATATTAAAAAGAAACACGCACACACACATACTATTTCCCAAGAATCAAAAGTCAAATCGCACCGATGAATTTAAACATTTCACGTGATAGCTGCGAAAGAGGACTTCAATCACTTTGAAGCTGACACTGGCAATCAAAGGCACAAATAGGAACCAATCAACAGAAAAACTGATCATAGAACTCCAAGCGACTTGATTGCAATGCTAAAGCTCTTTTTATCTTCCTCTCATCCTCTCATACTTATATATCCATGACTTCTTTCCAGCAAGGTTTATAGTGCCTCCTGCCAGACAGCGGAGGTACAGATTTGCTGCCTCATGTGATGTAGAGTAAAACATTAGGCAACTAAGCGGAACGGAAGATAGTCAATATGAAGGATTTTTTCTCTCTCTTCCCCCCCTTATATACGTTCCACCTCTTCCCTCTCCTCGTACCCGTCAGGGTGGCTCGATTGGTAAAGCTGTGGGCTCGCATGCAGCGTCCCTGCATTCGGTCAGCGGTTCGAGCCCACCAGGTTAGTCCTGGCCTGGTGGCGCTTTTTATAGTCAATAACTTTGTAGTTGGTACTTGCAAAGTGTCTAGATAGGATCAAAGTATCTTATCTTATCCCTCTCCTCGTACTCCTTCCTTCACATCACACGTCCTCAATAACCTTGCACTCCTTCCCTCTCTCATGCACTAACCAGGTCTATAAACTTCGAACTTCGTAAAATTTAAGGCCTGATACCTGAAGGCAGCTAATGAAGGAAGGAGCCCATTTTATGACCTGGCCAGAGAGAGAGAGAGAGAGAGAGAGAGAGAGAGAGAGAGAGAGAGAGAGAGAGAGAGAGAGAGAGAGAGAGAGAGAGAGAGAGAGAGAGAGAGAGAGAGAGAGAGAGAGAGAGAGAGAGAGAGAGAGAGAGAGAGAGAGACTTACATTCTGCATTCATAACTTAATTACATTATTTTCAGTCTCAATTATTGATTGCACCCAACATTTTCTTGTGTCTTTATATGATTACGGGTCAATGCACATACATTCGGACATTGGACAAAGAGGTAACTTATAGTTAGCTTGCAACATCAGTATATTCCTCACTGGCGGTAGAGCTCAGTAGCAGCCGGTTATAGAAGTCATCAAAGATTCAGCAAGTTACCTGAGATGGCTTGAGTGACTGGGAAGAGAAAGTGCTTGGAATGTCCCATTATTCTGATATCTCCGATCGTTTTGTCCCGTCCTTACCTACTCTAAGCTGAAGTAACAAACAAAGTCCTACCAGAGTCGCGGCCAAATATAGCTTTGTCTCCCTCCTCGTTAGTGTAAGAATGTTGACTGGAAGGGTAGGAAGTGAGAGCCAACCGATTATGTAGATGGAAATAGCTGTCGCCTTGTACCGCGCGCAATGAACTGAGTAGATACAATGAGTAAATGCTAATAGAAATATGTAGTACTCGTAGAAGTGGTAGTAGTAGTTGTTGCTTGTATTTGTTGTTGTGTTGTAGTTTGTTTTGTTGTAGTGTTGTTGTAATATAAAGAGTGATGGTAGTAATTGTGCCAATGGTAATAAACATAATAGACGAAAGTAAGGTGATAAAAAAAAAAAT
>JACEEZ010002388.1:2500-25431 GCA_016584305.1 Chionoecetes opilio
GCCGCTTAACAAACCAAATTTCCCCCTCTTTTGACGAAGTCAGGGGTTCTGTAAAAAGTTGAGAGGGGGAAAGGCAGTTTTTCCCCTTGTAATATCAGTGTAGAGCTCTCAAAGCTGGGGGGGGGCCCATGATCCGCGGGTTGCATGCTGTCCTGACTGGGGGGTGTGGCAATGGGGTACCATTCCCCCCGACTGGAATGGGGGGGCTGGCTTTCCCTATTGAAAAGGGAAAAGGGGGACCGTCAGGACTAAAACCAATCACCGCGGTTTTAAACACGGGACGGGCGTGCCAGAAAAGGTGTTTTGCCCTTTATTGCTGACTCGGTTCCCCTTTTTTATCTGCTGAAGCATAAAGGGGACATCAGCAGTCGGGGTTCACCCTTTTAAGTAAACAGGGAAACCGATTCTAGCGCTCCGTGTCCTGGTGAACGCCGACGGATTTTTCGCCCGGGAATGTTTGAGCCATGCTGATTTAAAAAACGGTTTTTGACTCAGTCCCTCGGATTTACTCTGGGATCTTCTGCGACTTCGGGGGTTCCGAAAGGACTTTTGGGTTTTGAGGGACTGGTCTGTACTCGGGGAATGATGAGAGTGTGTGAAGTGGGGGGGAGGTGTACCCATTTTCCTTTCCTGGGGTTTACAGGAGTGGGGAAAAAGGATGCGTCCTAGCACCATCTTTTTTCCAACATTGTAGGGACGGGGGTTTTGGGGAAAAGGGTTGTAGACCCCAAAGTAAAATTGTGGAGCTCCCGGAAAACATCAGATCACTAAATCTTTTTTTTTGGCCGAGGATGCATTAATCTTTGCTAAATTCACGGGAGGTCTTAGTGATGGCTCTCGGGGCCCGCTGCACGAGGAAAACACTTGAAACCTTGAAACACTTTAAAAATGTTTCCCAAATAAAAAAATACTTTAAATAAAGTTTTTTTAACCCATAATTTTTTTTTTAAGCAGCCCAAAACAACCCATACGGCTTTTGGGAGAAGCATCTCTGAAATTTTTAAAAACAATTTTTATCTGGGGAACGTCAGTACAATTACATAAAAAGAAGAAAAAAAAAAAAAGAAAAGAAAAAAAAAAAAGGTAAAAAAAAAAAAAACAAAAAAAAAAAAACAGGAGAAATACATAAGAAGGGGCCCCAAAAAATTCTTTTTGTAGAATGCAAAAAATGCTTTTGTTGGCACTATAAATAAATCTCCCATAACCATCTTTGGAAATTATTAGAAAAAAATATTAAAAACAAATATTAGAACAAATACCCGGGTCAGGGTTTGGGGACAATAAATATTTTTTGATTGCCTTTTAAATAAACCCAAATGTTGGTAAGTTTTTTAACAGGGGTGGGGTTTATATTATTCCATATTTTGGGCCCAGAGTAGGCTGGGTGAGGTTAAAAAACTGTCAGGTTATGTTTTTGGTACCCGGGGGGTTTTTTCCCATTTTGGGGTTTGGGGGGAGTTGTTGAGGGAGAAAATTTTAATAAAATTTACCCCCCAGTAACAAAATTTTGTGCTTTATATTCCAATCTGAAATTTTTGTTTTTTGTAAAATAATTTCAAGATTTTCATTTTCTTAAATAAAAGGGGAGTTTTCCCCAAAGTAGCCCGAATTTGTAATAAATCCTTTTAAATTTTTTTGTAGCCGGAAAAGGGGGAAGAAAATGGGATATGTGTCTCTTTTCCAGGAAGAGAGAGAGAGAAAAAGAGGAAAAGAAGAGAGAGAGAGAGGGGAGGGGAGGAGAGAGGGGAAGAGAGAGAGAGAGAGAGGAAGGGGGAAAAGAGGGAGAGAGGGGAGAGAAGAAAAGGAAAAGAGAGAAAAGAGGAGGGAGAGAGGGGCGGGGAGAGAGAGAGGGGAGAGGAGAGAGAGAAAAGAGAGAGAGAGAGGGGAGAGAGGGGAGGGGAGGGGGGTGTGTGGGGTGCCCGCGTTCCCCAACCTCTCTCCTCATGTCGGGTTTAAATTTAACTCAAAAAGTAGCCCCCGCACCCCCCCCCCCCCCCCCCCCCCCCTTGGGCAGACTGTAAAACGCACTACCCATTTATAGGGGAAGGGGGGGAAACTTTGGAAATACTGGGAAAATAAAAAGGGAAAAAACAATACCAGGAAACTTTTGGTCTTAACGAGGGGGGAAAGGGAAAGAGGAGGGGGAGGAAGAAGAGGATGGGGGAAAAAAGGGAAGAGGGAAAGGAGGAGGAGGAGGAGGGGGAAAGGAAGGGGAAGGGATGAGGAAGAAAAGGGAGGAGGAAAGGGGAGGAGGAGGGGGAGGAGGAGGGGGGAATTTCCCATAAGAAGAACAGATCCCAAAAAAGGGACCATTGGTCTAAAACCGAGGGTATCTGTTGAGCTAAAACCCTACTAACTATCAAACTACTTTAAAGAAACATTTAAAAAAGACTACCCTGCCCCTAAAAAAGATAGGGATTTTGAAGTCTCAGGGTTTAAAAATGATAGGATATGAAAGTTCCTAACTACAACTCCCCACTAAAAATAATGGGTTTCCGGGGGACTTATAATATAATTCACGGGGACACATATTCTAAGTGCTGCCAAACAAAGACGTGTAAAATCGTGTCATTACTTTAGGAGTTTTATGTTCAAAGTTCGGTTTAATGAAGCCCAACATCATTTTCGCCTTTTTACTAGCAAAACTAGGCAATGCGTACTGGTTTTTTAAAATCATTAAATTGGGGGGAACCCAAATCCTTTTTCCCGTTTTAAAATTCAGTTAAAAGCCTATTTTGACTGATAAATTTTATATGAGGGTTTTTGTTACCTATATGCATTTCTTTACATTTATTTGGAATTGAACTTTTATAGTAATTTATCGCTCCAAACCGATAGTTTTTCTAGAAACACGTTGGTTTTATTTTGCAGTTTTTCCCAGTATATGCTTTTCCGCCTAATTTTGGGGTCATCAGCAAAATTTTTATAGTTTAGATGCAAATCCGCAAACCAGATCTTTGATATAATATTAGGAAAGGGGTTTAAAAACCTGAGCGATCTGAAAAACCGGCCCCCCGAGACACCCCACTATAACATCTAACCAAAAGATGCTTTGCCATTTTTTTACTACCCTTGCTTACATTGGAGAGCCCATCGCCAAACCATGAAAATACCTGCTCTCCTAAACCATGCGCCCCCAACTTAGTCAGTATCCCCTTTTTGGGGGGAAATGTATTTGAAGGCCCTTTTTGAAAAACAAGGATATTAATTAAAATTTTTAGGGGAATTTTTTGCCTCCCATTTTGTATAAAAAAAACATTAAACCCCCTTAGTAGGTTTGTTAAGGGGGATCCCCTTATTAAAGAAAAACCCTGTGGGGGTTTAATATTAAAATTTTTTTCAAAACGTGATAAATCTATTTCATCCCGGGAAAAAAGTTCCCCAAATTTTTTGAAAACGGTGCAAAATTTGTAACTTCTTTTCATACTTGGAACCTTTTTGTCCCTTGCGATTTTTTTTGAAAATAATTTTTAAAGGGAGCGACCCTTTTGACTGTGACATTCGCGAAGTAATTTCGGTGATATTTTTGGGCCACCCCAAGGATTTTGCTGGGTCAAGTTTTTTCAAAACTTTGATAAATTTTGTCTACCGTTAACTCTTTCCATTACCGTTTTACCCTTTGGAAGCCCCAGCAATAAAGGGTTAAATGGTTTTTGGTAATGGAGTTTTTTATCTTCCTTTTTTTAAAAACGAGTTACACTTTAGGGTGGCGGGGGTTTGGGAGAGCTGCGGCTGCGTGCATAGTCCCCGAATTTTGGGCCGAGGGTTTGAGCCCCCCCAAGTTTTTTCCTGGGGTGGTGGGGGCCCTTTGGGATAGTCAATAAACCTTTAGGTTGGGACTTGCAAAGTGTCCCAGGGGGGGGGGGTTTTGGGGGTCAAAAATATCTTATTAAAAAAAGCATTAAAATAAACATTGGGGTACGGACGCCATACTCTTATTATCGTTTACCTAGAGTGTTTTCTTATCTTTTCATAAATTTTGAAAAACGCCCCTCGGGCCCCAAAAAGCTTTACTCAATCAAACAAAAACTCCTTTTGATTTCCCCTTTCAAAAAATTGGTTTAAAAATCCCTTTTGGGGTTTTTATTTAATTTTATCTTTTATCTTTTGAGTTTAAACATAGGCGTTTTTATTCGGATTAAAAAAAATTTATGGGCATTGGTTTCAAAAAGCACCAAAATATGTTTTATTTTCAAAAAAAAATTTTTCGGGAAAACCCCCCACTGTTGGCTCCCCCTCCCCCCCCCCAAAAACCTGCAAACTTTAGAGGTGGGCCCCTTTCCCGGGAAATAACCCCCGGGGCCAACAACTGTTAGCTACGCCCCTGATGGGGTCATTAGCGGAGGTAGGGTTTCGAAAATATATTTGTAGAACATTTTAAAGGGGTTAGAAGAGAGTTAGAGATGCTTTTTCATTAGTGAGGAGGGAAAGCTGTGGTCGACCCCAAATTTCCCGAGGGTTTTTCTTAATGCCCTGGGCCCTCACGCTAAAACCCGAGGAGCCACACGTGTGCTCAAACAAACTGTTGTGAACACTGCTTTTATCATGTTTTTTAAAGTGCGATTGCGCCCGTTTTTTTAGGCAAAAAGTTTGGGGGCACATGAGTTAGTAAAAGTGTGTGTAGGTTTAAAGAAACCCAAAACGGGGGGAGGGCACCCTGACACACTCTTGTACTGTGCATTTTTGGGGTTTCCCTTTAGGGGCGAAATTTATTTAACCCCCCTTTACACCCAGATCTTTTCCCTTTTCTATAAAAAAAATTTCATGTCGTCGAGCCTTAAAATTTAAAAAAAGTAATAAATAAAACCCAAATTTTTAATGGTCAAGGATACTAAACAGGGCCCTACCTGTAAAATATTGCTTATATTCACTAAAAATTGTCTAATGGTACCCAAAATTTCAATGAAAATTTCTTTCGGGCTTTTAAAGGGGTTTAAAGCCATAAAAGAGGGGGAAAATTTGGCCCGACTAAGGGTCATATTTGGGATGATTTAGGGAAGGAAGGGAAATCAAAGCGGGTTTTTTAGTGCTAGATGAAGATGGTTTTTATTTTGGGGGGGATGAATAATGAAATAGGAAGGGGGAAATAAACTGCCGACAGGGGGACCCAAAAAAAAAAAGTCTCGCTTATCGGAAAAACATTTGAGTGGGCCAAATTTTCGAAAAACAAATAACCCTAAAACCCTAACGCTACGATTACACACACACACCACACAAAAAACACACGGTTTTCCTCCTCTTGTCCCAAAACCCCCCCTACTTTTTTTTTATTCACTCCCCCCTTTACCTTCCTTTCCCACCACGCACGCACCACGCAGCACCACCCACCCACCCCCCCACCCCCCCCCACCCACCCACCAAAACCCCCCGACCCACCCCCCCCAAATGCCAGAAGGCGGCTCTTTTAGTGTACCGCTCCCTTTTTCAGTGCCCGGGGGAGAGTGCTCTGTGGACGCGGGTTTACAGAGAACAGTTCATTTCTGGGTTTGGGGGCCCCAATTTCCATCCTATTGACTTTTCAATTTGACTATAATAAGCATTTTTTGTACCTCTGCTTCCCCACAAAAGCAGAATAAAAATAGGGGGGGGGGGGGGGCACTCATAGAGCGCATACCTCCGCCCCCAATAATTTTTTTAAACAAAAATACGTATATAATCTAATAAAATATTATATATTCCACTATAATATCAATCGGTAAAGAGCGCATACCTCCGCCGAAAAATTATTTTTTTGGGTTTCCAATTTGGGAACCCGATGTTCCCAAAAGATTTCTCCAAAATTTAAAACAGTTTTTTCTTATACCAATAAAATTTTGGGATACCGAGTTGGTTCCCAAAACTATTCCCAAATTTTGAAAAAATCCCGTAAAAAAACAACAGACAGAAAGACAGACAGACAACAGACGGGCAGATCGGGGTGAAAAAAATAACCCCCCAAATTTGTTGGCGGAGGAAAACCCCTGGGTTGTTTGACGAAAACACTTTTCCCCAAAGGGGCCTGATTTTAAAAACGTTTAAAAAGAGTAAAAAGATAATTCTTATTTTTTACCCAAAAAATAGTTTAAATTTTTTGCCATTTTTAAAATGTTATGTGGACAGTAAAAAAGATGTAGATTTATAAAACAAAAGGAAAAAAAATTCAACCCCCAGGATTGGGTTTAACCCAAAAATATCAAAAAATTTTCAAAAAAGCGATGGCGGCCTCTTTAATATTACCGCCATTTTTGTTCACAGGTGAAAACGAGAGGCCCTAAAATTTAAAAAAACACCACTGAGGCATAGTTACCTGCGGACCAAATTCCATGTTTTGTTTCTTCAAACCCACATACTTCACCTATCTGCAGTACTATCTACCCCTCCTTTTAATTAAAACTCCCTCGACATCCACTTTTCATCCCAAAACACTTGCCCCGAGTGAGGATCGAACTCACAAACCTTCAGATTATGAGACTGACGCGCTGCCTACTGCGCCATCGAGGCTTCATATGCACAGCGCAGACACACATATACATGCAGACAGGGAATTATAGGTAAGTTATATCACCAAGTTAACCTTCCCACCTCACTGTTCCCTTCCCCACATCCCCCAACACTACACCCCACCCCCACCACCACCCCACAACCATGACCTGCTCTAAAACGGCCTGCGCAGGTCACCCCGTGGGGCCATGACGCAGGTGCTCCCACACAGGTGATAGGCGGAGGGCCCACGGGAAGCACTCTCATCAGGTCATGCACAGGTAATAAAAGTCCACACGCGTTTCAGACAAGTTTCTCGCATCATTTTATAAGGGTTTAAATTTATACCTAAAAATCCCTAAAGACAAATATGAATGGAAATAGAAGGGACGACAAAGTCAGGCATAAGAAAAGTTTAATAATTATAAAAAAAATCTGAAGACCTTGTAAAAACCTCATTATTTTATATGTCATTACTAAAACATATCATAAACTCTACGTAAGGACCTCACCAGGGACGCACTATAGAGTGGTGACGGCGTTCTGTAGGGTAAAAGGTGAGAAGTGCTCGCAATGAATTCCAAGCATAAACTATGGACTACCCCTCCCCCGCCCCACCAACACACACACAGACATCAACACATACCCATCGCAAGACACACAAACACACACGACACACACACAACACATACACATACCCAACACACGACCACACACACACAAAGGGGGGAGGCACACACACACACACAACACAACACAGGATCAAATAACCGCACACACACACACCCACACACAGGAGTTTTGCTTCACCTCAACACGTACTCTCAAACAATTCCTGATTATAAATTTACACTGGTTCCCATTAGATATTTTTTGACTTTTTTGTCTCTCCCGTAAACAAACAGTCTCCACTGTCTACAAACGCATTTGAATTTAGTACGAGTAATTATGCCCTCAGTATCATCAATCAATAGGCCTAATGATTCGTATGTCACAACGATATTGGATTAAATTACCCGTAAGCACTTAAAAATCAACTGAATAACCAAGTCTGAACCATGTAATTGCCTTAATTAAATCTATCTATTTAAACCATCTGTAGACGTGGTAGAATCTGTTATGAATAACTGTTTTAAATAAGAACACATATATAAAAAAACTGTCCAACAGACCGTCTGAATATCTAATAACTTTAATATATTGCAAGGATACCTGATGAGAATTATATCACTGGTTTATAGTCACTACCACTTCCCTCTCTCCCACCACCGCCACAACAACAATAATGAACACAACACCACAACAACAGCAACACAATAGCAACAACAACAACAAACAAAGATACAACAACCACAGCACTGCATCGCCCCCACAGAAGCAGGTCCAGCGAAGATTACCCTCGTCAAGGCTCTCTCGGATTCTTTTTCGCCGTCTAGATCTCTCGCCGAAACGCCACCGAGAACTCTCACCAACATGGAACACTCGCCGACGTCGGAAATTTTTCGGCGATAGTTCCCCTGGTACTCCCCCCCCCCCGGTCGTTCACTAACCCTAACCTAAACACGTGTCAACTGGCAAACATAACCTAACTCAAGAATAAAAAACTAGAACTCTTTGCCAAGAAATAGGACACCCAACGACGTCGGCGAGGAATTCCCTTCGGCGACAGTTCCAGGTACAGCTAGCCTCCTTTTAATTAAAACTCCTCGATATCCACTTTTTCAATCTCAAAAACACTTGCCCAGAAGTAGGATCGAACTCTCAACGACCTTCAGATTATGGACTGAACTGGGGCGCTGCCTACTGCGCATCGAGGCTTCATATGCACAGCGCAGACACACAAATACTCAATCAATCAATCATTGGGGGCAATACGCGGGGGGCGCGTCGACCTCGCCCCCCTACGACGCCCACTCCTGGGGTCACCACGCGCGAGTTTTCCCATGCGGCTCCTTTCCCGTAACACGCAGCTCTCGACAACAGAAACATCAACTTGCCCAGATCCAACGAGCCTTGTGGGCCGCACCCTTGGCCTCCTCACCGCCGGATTTGTCGGTCTTCACAGATACACCCGATGAGGCAGGCATCGGATTCAGGTAGCCGTGCCGACATGCCCATATAGCGCGAAGTTGGCGCTGACTAGGGACGTATGCAGGTACATAGAGCCTCGATTCAGTCTCTACAGGGTCAATCGCTGATTGACACGTACTCATGGCCCAGCGATACCCCATGTGCTTCTGCCGGATGACCACCTTATTAACCAAGGCATTGATTCGGTCTCGTGATCGAGTCACTATTTAGTGTACATGTATGGCACAACGGATAGAGTAAGACAGGGATCACAAGCGAACTTGAAGATCCGGATCCTTGGTCCTTCTGCAAACAGGTACCGACAATGCCAAAATACTGCGCTTGAGCGAGTCCATAAACCGTGGGGCTAATGCCAATCCGCCGTAAGACTTCTTGACGTGACCCCGCCGTCTTATGGCTGCGCTACCAAGGATGTAAAACTTTCCAAGATCTCAATGTCCTCTGCCACAACGAAGAGGGCATAGAACAGACTTTACTGCTTCATCTGATTATGTCTCGGCCAAACAGGGCAGAACCTTGACCTTGGGTCTTGAGCCAGGATACCCTCAAGTCCCAAAGGCTTTGCCTCCTCGTGCAGCGCCTCTAAGGAGCCATCACCAAAGGAACTCCACAGATCACCACGATTACTGCAATCGATCGGCAAAAGGGGGACGAAGTGATCAGTGAGTCTTGGTGTTGCCGACGCGATGCTCCACAATCACTTTGATCTACCCTTGTCCAATACCCAGTCCAATGGCAAGGCGGTTGAAGAAGTGATTGGGGCAAGGAAGGGAGGAAGGGGCACCCTTGCCTCACTCCTGTTTCACAGGGAAGAAGCTGGATACACCTGCTCCACACTTCACAGCACTCGCAGTCTCAGAAATACAGACCATTATCAACCAATAGTCCCCCTTGCAGGCATCCCCCTCGAAGTCGCAGAAGATCCCGGGGAGTGACTCACGATTGCAAAGAGTCAAATTGCCTTCTTGAATCAACATAGGCTGCAATCATCCCCTGTCGAAACTCACGTCGGCGTTCCACCAGGACCACGAAGCGCTAGGAATAACGGTCCGTTTGTTGACTTCCCCAGCGTGACCCAGCCTGCTGAGGTCTCTGATGCTTCACCAGAATGACATGGAATTCCGTGTCCCAGCAATAGATTGGCAAGCACTTTGACTGGTACGCGTGTGCAGTGTATACGCGGTAATTGTTGGGCAGTCCTGACGGTCCCCCCTTTCCCCTACCAGATAGGGACGACCAGCCCCCTTTTCCAGTCAGGGAGGAATGGTTCTGATTGCCACAACGGCAGTCAGACAGCATGCAACCCGCGGATCATGGCCTCACCCCCAGCTTTGAGGAGCTCCGCACTGATATTACAAATACCTAGCTGCCTTCCACCCCTGCACTTTGCTACAGCCTCTCTGACTTCGTCAAGAGAGAGTGGCGGTTTCGTCATGGAGGATGGCATCCACTGCCAGTGGTGTGAAGCCGCTCAGTTGGAGGGTCCAACCGTGGAACAACTGCCCAAAGTACTCAGCCCAATAGGCCCATCTTTGCCCATCCATGTCCGACAACGAGGCGCCCATCTGCTGTTCTAATAGCACTCGCCCGAGAAGGAGACTTGGGACGGAGTTTCTTCATGGCTCGGTTAAGGCGGGTCGGAGGACATTGGCGTTCAAATGACCCTCGACATACTCAGCGAGACTCCTGACCATAAACCTCTCCTTGTTTATCCTCAGGAGGGTTCTAGTCGGCGTGGACAGAGCCTGTGCTGGGTCCAGGTTCCCAGCCAGCCTGGCAGCGCGACTCTCCTCGATTTTCTCCAGCGTCTCTCGTCGAGACAAACCACGCCTTGACCTCGGGTGCTCCCCAATACCTCTTGGCAGCCTGTAGAGTTTCACGTTTGAAGGTATCCCACAGTTCTACAGGGTCCCCGAGAGCACCGAGCACATCAAACCGATTTGAGACTGCCACCAGCATACTCATGCACACAATAGTCAAGTCCTTCATTTCTCCAGATAAACACAGTATGGTTACTTCTTGAGATTCTTCTGCTTGGCATAAGCTTAAGTTAGCAACAACAAGTCTGTGTCTGTCCAAAGAACTCCAGCACTCCGGGTAAACCTGCATTCTGGAGGATCCTCCAAACGAGTACTAACGAGAATGTGGTCGATCGTCTTAGCTACCCCTCCGGCATGACTATACATTCCGCTGTGCAGCTCTGCCTCGATTGGCCAAGGGAACCTGCGAATTCTTCTCAACCTTCTGGAACTTGCAAAGTTCAGAAGGCCGAGAACTGTGGTGTTTTTGGTACCCGGCGCCATGGGGACCAAACACATAACTCGTGCCATCTCTCACAGTGCCAGTAGAGCACTGCAGCGCCCGTCGACAATGAGTGTGTCCCGAGGGAGGACACTGGTTTAAAACTATGGAGGTGTAGGAGTGTGCCACTCCATATACATGCAGACAGGGAATTATATGGTAAGTTATATCACCCAAGTTTTAACCTCCCCCCTCACTGTTCCCTTCCTCACTCCCCCCACCCTACACCCCCCACCACCAACACCCCCACAACATGATCTGCTTCTCACGGCCTGTCGCAGGTCCACCCCCGTAGCCAGGAACGCAGGGGGGGTGCCCCACACAGTTAATAGGCGGAGGGTCACGGAAGCACACTCATCAGGTCATGCACAGGTCATACAAGTCACACGCGTTTTTCAAACAAGTTTCTCTCGCATCAGTTTATAAGGTGGTATTATCTTATAACCATCACAATGCAGTAAAGACAGAATAAGAATGGAAATAGAAGGGACGACAAGTCAGGCAATAAGAAAAAAAAAAAAAACTAATAAAACAAAAAATCTGAGACCTTGGTAAACCTTTAGTTTATCAATCAATCAGCATTGGGGGGCATACGCCGGGGGGCGCGTCGCCTCGCCCACCCTACGAACGCCACTCCCGGGGGTCACCACGCGCGAGTTCCATGCAGGCTCTTTGCCCATACCAAGGCAGCTCTCGACAAGAAATATCACTTGCCCCAGCCACGAGCCTTGTGGGCCGCCCCCTTGGCCTCCTCCACGCAGGATTGTCCTCTTTACAGATACAACCCAATGGGAGGATCGGTTTTTCAGGGTAGCGTGACCAGCCCATATAGCCGAAGTTTGGCGCTGACCGACTATGCAGGTTAATAGTCCTCGATTCAGTCTCACGGTGCAATCGCTGATTTGACACGTGTCATCCCAGCGATAACCCCATGATTCTGCGAAACACTTATACCAAGGCATTGATTCGTCCTCTCAATCCTTTTTAGTGGTCCCTTCTCACACACCATAGAGTAACGACATGGATCCACAAGCGACTTGAATGATCCGATCTTTGTCCCTCCTGCACAGGTCCGAAACGCCAATACTCCCCGCCTTGAGCGAGTCCATAACACCGTGGGCTATACCAATCCGTCGTAAGACTTCTTGACGTGACCCGCCGTCATTATGACTGCGCTAACCAGGTAGGTAAAACTTTCCAGGATCTCAATTTCCTCGCCACACGCATGAACATACTGTCTGCTTCATCTAGTAAGATCCTCCAAATACATGGACCTTGTCTTGAGCCAGGAGGACCTCAAGTCCCAAGGCTTGCGCCTCTCGGCAGCGCCTCGAGAGGGCCATCCCAGGACCTCCAGCGACTCAGCAAAGATTACTGCATCATCGGCAAAACAAGATCAGTGATCTGGTGTTGCCGACGGAGCTCCACAATCACTTTGATCTACAACCTTGTCCAATACCCAGTCCATACAAGACGTTGAAAAGTGATGGGGGCAAGGACGTCACCCTCGGCCTTCACTCCTGTATTTACAGGAAAGAACGCTGGATACGACCTGGCCCCACACCTGCCCCACTTAGTTTAAGGCAATTAAACATTAATTTCTCTCTTAGTTTATGGCATTACTAAAACATATCATAACTCTACGTAAGACCTCACCAAGGGACGGCAGCTATAAGGGACCTTCTTATAGGTGACGAGGTCGCAATAGTCCAAGCAAAACAATGCTAACACGCACGCACGCACGCACGCACGACGCACGCCACGCAACGCACGCACGCACGCACCCGCACGCACGCACGCACGCACGCACGCACGCACCGCACGCACGCACGCACGCGACGCAAACGGCAGCACGCACGCCTGCACGCACCCCGCGCGCGCACTACGCCACGCACACGCCCTACATGCCGTGGATGCAAACCAACTATCCACCGATAAAGTTCCTAGTAGTTGATTACTTGGATGACTTCGGGAAAGACATGGCTTTGATTGATAGTTAAAGAACCCTCAGATTAAAATGTATGTGACATAAATTTCCACATTGGTGGCCCCCGAGTGAGGATATTAATGATCATGTGATTCAAGTGGTAGTTAATTGTGAGGTAAATTATTAGCGCTACACAACCGCTGGTTAGGGGACTGGAGGCGGGGTGCTTCGAATCGTCAAGAATGAATCAGCTGTTCAACTACCATATGCCCCCATGCTCACCAAACTGTGTCAGAGATAGCATCATAGTTACGTACTAGTTATTTGTAATAACTAAAGTTTATGGTTGGCCATAGCCCTGTTATGCGCCTTGTTAGCAGTCCAACACGCTTCCCTGCAATTATAATATAATTAATTATCAACTAACAATGTTTTGTAGTAACGTATCTGGCATTGTAATAATTTCATTTGAGTTCATCAATTAAAATTCAGGACGGGAAGAGATAAATCATTAGCTGCTAAATTAGGTTGGCTGACACCGATTATATAATACTTTGTGATTGAAGCGCTGGGACTAACCCTATAGACTAATAATAGGTTTAAACTCAGGTCTGGCTAATGCTAAAAACTAATGGGAAAAAATATGAGACGGCTTACTGCATAATTAGTGAGTTAAATAAGAACAAGCCGGGGATAAAGAAATGATTCCGTTGGTGTTATCAATTATGAACACGAATGTCAAAGATATCTCGATAAAGTAATTGAATATTATGGATTACTGGAGTGTGCTCATAATTTCAATCAAGCAGCTAAGCTTCTTTAACCGCAAAGTTTGCAAGGTATTAAGCCAGAACCCCCCATACAGGAAGATAACGATTATTACGCCTGCAGGTATCAGCTATATCAGCCACCTCAGAGTTTAAAGGATCCGTTGTTAGTGGGGTGTTATCGCAGGCGCCTGTTACGCAAATCAAACTGCATGTAATTACGATTCAACCTCTCACGCCTACGCAGTAAAACCACTTAGACCTACTCAAATATAGATACAAACCCTATATCCAGGGCGCTTCTAGTGTAGTACGAATAATAAATGTGTCTTGTGATGTGATGGGGAACATACGCCCGTCCACTGTAATATCTTATTCAGAATGCAACACGAGAGAAGATGAAATGTTAATGCGCCTTGGTAACTGCCTAACCATCTCCGTGGTACATGCTTCAAATGTATGCCCTATAAGCTTAATAACTTGTAGGAAATGTAAACAATCTGTTCATAATATCGCTCTTTGTCCTAACAGGGATAATAACTCAGACCCTCAGTATTAAAATGCAGTCATTATAGAGTAGTTAGCAGCTGTTCCAACTGCCGAGTGAAGGTGTGCCATAATGGTAAGGCAGTCATAGTAAACAATGTTTGACAGTGGTGGCACAAAGATCCTTCATAACAGAGAGATAGTTGAATTATTACAACTACCCATAATTAATAAAGTGAACATAGCCATATCAGGTTTTCTGCGCCAATAATGAGGCTCAAACCTATGACATAGTTCATAAACCCCTAGTCCAATTAGAAGGAATAAATGTAGGGTAGCTGCTGTAGTATTCAATAATATTGGTATCTTTTAACATGTTCTGGACTAAAAGACACAGCGCTGAAATGCTGAGGGATAATGGTGTTAAACTAGTTAGTAATACTTCAAACGTTGATGGACCTTTCATTAATAATAGGATCCGATATTTTGGGGCGTTACCCTAAGAATGTCATCAAAATGCATAACGTCTCATGTTTCACTAGTGCTGTGGTAAGTTAATAATGGGACCCATCCCACATACCTCTAACAGTCGCAGGAGAGTATTCCAGTCATGCACAACCCCCTATTACGATTACTCAGAATAGGAACGCACTTTCTTGCCCACACCAATAAAGTGAGGTTTTAGAGGAAAGTGGTATGATTCATATATTTCATATGTTCATAATGATATGATTCCACTAATGAAACTCCTATAATATTATGTGGTTGCGAGGAGATAATAACCTCAAATTGAATACAGGTTATGGTTTAAAGCTTTACCGGCTGGCAAGAGTGTAGTAATCTCCTAATATGGTTTCCCTCGTCAGACATATCTGAAGATATATGGTTTAAAAGGCCCTACATGCTGAAATTGTTAATAATAATCCTAATATGGTTTCCACTCAGTCAGACATTCTGAAGGATATAATAAGGTGAACTGAATTCATCCCAGATCCTGTGATAGACATCGAAAGGTTTTCCTTATTGAGCAATATTCCCTGCAGGGCTAATCCTCCCTGCAAGGTTAATACCCCTGTAGGTTAAATACTCCCTGCCGGTTAATACTCCCTGTAGGGTTAGAATACTCCCTGCAGGGTTAATAAAAGTGATAGCTCAGCTTCTGATCCTTTGAGTTTTGTATCAGAACAATACAGAAGTAGGTATTTCCTGAGGAATATCAGCTATTTGGCTTCAACGCCCATAGGAACAAATTGACCTATTGGGTCTGTTCCTTGATAATGAGGGTATTAGGTGTCGAGGTCGAAATTTGAATCACTGTTGGCTTCAGCCACCCCCATACGGAACAAATTGACTATTATTGGGTCTGTTCCTTGATCATATGTATTAGGTGTCGAGTCGAATTTTCATTCAATCCTGATCTTTCAAAATAAAACCTGCTCCTAAAATACTATTCCCAAACACCATCATTCTTACTAAATTGTTGGTGAAGAATATCATAGGAACTCATTACATGGCGAAATGGCTACAATATGAGCCGATATCAGGTGTAATTTTTGGATAAAATCATGGTAGACAGGCAGTCCAATTATTACCTCAGATCTCTCCATTAATGTAATAGATCTGAGTGTAACTAGTCTCCTATCTAGGTCCCCCTGAACAGAAAGAGAGTGGGTGATAGGACAGAACCCTGGGGGGGGGAACACCACTAATTGATAGATTTAGGAGTAGAAATAATGTCCGTCTACAGTAGCTGGCAATAGAACGGTTTGAAAGGAACTTAAGATGAAAAGGTACAGAGAGAAGGAGAAAAACCGAATGAGGGTATTTGGAAATTAAAGATTTGTGCCAGACTCTCTCATAACTTGATATGTCAAGGGCAACAGCAAAAGTTTCACTCCAATAGGGGTGGGACAAAATTGGTCCTCAGCCCTTTTCTCTTTCCCATCACGCCCTCGTTCCTCCTCCTATACTCCTCTTCCTCCCTGTCCTCGTTCTCCTCCTCCTTTCGTTCCTATTAAGACTTACGAGCACCAGCAGGTTAGGCGCCTTTACCGTTCACAACGCTTCAACAAAATCAGGTTTCTTGGCGAAGTGAATGAATATGAACAGACGCGACAAGACTGATCGGGGGACTGATCTCCGAGTACACTGGTGAGGTTATTGTATTCACTATCACACACACATCCCATAACACCACTACACACCCAACACACACACACCACAACACCACACACCACACCACACACACACATCACACACCATAACAAACGCACACACACACACACCATAATCCCTGGTCAGTGCGCCTCATCTTCCTCTCACAGCACACAATACGGCCTTTCTTCCCCCGACATCATCATCAATCCACCCTTCGCCCGCCTCTCGTCATCTCCACAGGTAACAAAATTAAGAACATCACCTGGCCCATCTATATTATTTTGGGGAAGACCCTCCATTACACCTCCAAGGCCACACACACACACACACACACACACACACAGACAACACACATCACATACTCACATCACACACCACACACACACACCCACACCCCCACATCCCACACCCACACCCACACCCACACCCACACACACACACACCCCCCCCACCCATACACCCATTTCTCCAACCCCGCCCCACCCACCCCAACACCCCATCTCCCCCCCCCCCACACCACATACACACACCACCCACACACTAATGTTTACTGATACTACTGTTATTTTTCTTTATCACTGATCCCTTTAACAACACCTCCTTTTTTTAGCTAGTGTAGTCTTAATAACGCTACCTACATCCACCTTTCTCACCCCATCCATGAACTTATCTAGCCTCCTTTTAAAGCTCCCCTAGCCTCCTTTTAACCCCTTCACGCCCAGATCTTTCCTTTGCTATATAAAAAATCGTCTGTTGTTAGTCATAAAATTAAGGTCATAATGCTTTAAAAACATTGCTTATATTCACTACAAATATCTAATGGTACACCAAATTACAATGGAAATGACGTTCTGGGTCTCAAGGGGTTAAAGCTCGCCTAAAAAGATCTCGTGTAGCAGAGCGTAGTTGTCGATCTAAGGACCTCTGGTTTATGGCCCAGCGACGCTTCCACTTCGCCACTCTGCTTCTGTCTTAACGGCGGGAATTATTTGGATAGATTCCTAATTCTTATATTTTGTATATTTTTAACTATTTATTATTTGAAAAGATTCCTAAAGTGTTCTATTTCTCTCCACACCGACCACCTCTGCCCTAACGGTGTACTATTATGTGACGTGTATTAGTATATGGTAGCGAGGCCCAGGTCTCACTGCTGGCTTCTGAGCTCCCTGCGACGCCCATGCGAGCCACCTACTATCTGAATTGGAGATTTGCATAAAGCATGTGTTGGCTATTTTTCCAATATTGCCTTTTTGTTAGGTGAGGGTGTCGTGTGGTGGTGATGCCTGTAGTGTTGTTTATTTCCCCATTCTAGGGTGGCATGGCTACAAGAGGAAATATATGAAAATAAGACAAATAAGGAAATGGCTAGCAAGTTAGGCGCGGCGAGGTACAGGTACTATCTGAGGTAGGTTTCTGTTTACTTTAGTTACCGCTTCTTATGTATTGTGGTTAGTTTTGTACGTATATACGGGTTGGCACTATCGCATGTTGTTATGCTAGGCTAAGTTTTGTGGGGCTATAACGCTGTAAGGGGGATTGCATATCGTGGGCTTGCCCGAAAAAAGAATGGATGTGCTGCTTGACTCCATTATGGACAGGGTTGCTAAGGCTTAGAACTTAGTTCAGCCTTTTGCTTGTCGTTTGCCTAGAGTGGACTACATCAAATAAAGTGTGTTATGTACGTACTGTGCTAAACTGGTCGTAGTTCGGGTTGCTTCGTATTTATAAGTATTCTTTAGATGGCTCAAAGGAATTCGGTAAATCAGACAATATACTATCAAGATGATCTCTTAATATTGTTTTATAATACTTATATATATATGAATAGAATAGTATATTAATATATATAATATATTATAATAGAGGTATAGTATATATAAAATATAATATTTATCATATATATAATTTATATATTTAAATATAAATACCTATATATATATTTAGTAGGCTAGCATTGTGAGGGTATATACAATAGATAAATTCTACGCTAGTTGCGTTAAGGTTAAGCGGCTCAAGATAACTAATGTGCTAGGAGACTAGAGTCCGGGTACAGTTAATGACGTGACAAGGTACTCCACCAGCACCGAACACTAGTCTTCCATCATTGCCCCAGGTGTGGGGTAGAACACGGCTGGGGTAGACACCCCAAGGATAGTGTGATGTGAGTTATAATTAAGTAAGTAAGTTAAGTAAGTAAATGTATTGCCATCAAATATTAGTCATAGTATTAACTGAGATTGATATTATGGTAGTGTTGAGGTACAGTCTGTCGAGCGTGCAGCTCCCTGACTAGACAGGGATTTATATATAGTATATATTATTATACAATATGTTATTACAGTCATGACGCCTTAATTACTGTTATTTTAGGCATGGATCACAGTTATTGTTACGCTAGTAATAATACCTAACATATAACAACAATAATAACTAGATATTATAGCAAAATCAAGTTTGATTATATTTTGAAGGCTTAAGGAAGTCTGTTGCTAGGCAAATAGTGGTTTTAATTTCTTCTTAAAACATAAATAGTATTGTCAGTGGAGGGCAGTAATAACTATTTGATGTCTGTTGGTAGTGTGTTCCATGTAACTGAGGATCATTATGGCACAGCAATACTATTTTTAAAGTAGTTGTTGTGGTAAATCGGTGGACACTTATAGATTATTCAGTCAATTACTTCTCGTGGATGGGATTGTCTGTCGATGAAATCAACAAGTGTGTAATGTTTCAGAATAATTTAAGGTTTCTAAATATTGATAATATATAAAAAATACTTATGAATTAGGTATTTTACATTTAACATATATGGTTAGGAGGATGATGTTGGCTGTGGGAGTCAATTTTCCTAAAAAAAATGAACAGAAATACATCTAAAATTTTCTTTTGTGCCACTATTAGTTTGTCTAGGAAAGACGGCCAAGTACATGCCTATACAGATATACAATAATTAATATAAGGGTAACATAATGTATAATAAATACTTATCATTGCATCAGTTGTAAGATGATTCCTTACTCTGTACAGCACACCACAACATCTGTATAGCTTCAAACATACCTCTTTCATATGATGGTTCCAGTTTAAATATTCATCAATATATACACCAAGAAATTTTGTATGGGCAGCTCGTTCTATTAATTTACCCTCTAGCATTAATGGAGGCAAATAATTTTTTACAGATCTATTTTGAAAAAATAAATAATTTGTCTTGGAAATATTGAGCTTTAATTTATTAGATTTTATCCAGTTATTTAAATAATTTAAATCCGTACATAAATTTTGATATAAGGAGGAAATATTTTTATCGGCTATTAGAAGATTGGTGTCATCTGCATATATCGTAAATTTGAATTTAGTGTTAGAATATATAATGTCATTAATGTATATGAGAAATAGGATTGGTCCTAAAACAGATCCTTGTGGAACACCTGTAGTTACAAATTTAGTATTAGAATATTTTGAATTACAATAGACCGATTGTGTTCTATTACTTATGTAACTTTTAAATAATTGTAATGGCAGTCCTCTGATACCCATATTTTCAAGCTTTTTAAGGAGAATATCATGGTTTAGGGTATCAATGCCTTAGAAAATCATGAATAGTCCAATAACATAATATTTTTCATCTAATAGCTTGTAAACATTGGAGACAAACTGAAGAATTGCTGACTCTGTAGAATGATTAGCTCGGAAACCATGTTGATAAAAAGTGAGCATATTATTATTTTCTAAGTAATCCACTAAACGATGCGTAATAATTTTTTCTAGTATCTTACTGAAAGCTGGTAAAATCGAGATTGGTCTATAATTATAACACTGGTCAACACGATATTTCTGGCAAAAGGTTTTAAAACAAATTCTAACTGAATTTGGGCTGCTGATTACGAATATGAACTCAATTTTTGTCTATCACATCAGGATTTCGCGATATAGCATTTTTCAATTTTTGATGAAAATGACTCATCAGCCAGCCTATATATCGAAGGTTTCAAGATAAAAACACGTGATTTTTAGTAATACATTTTGTATATTCTTAATCAAGGAATTACAAAGATTACGAAGTCCATGTACAAGTAAATCAAATATAGTGACAGAATTGAAATAGAAAATATAAACAATACATATATATGGTGCACAGATCAATGGCAAGTAGCAGTTATGTGAATTTTTTTTTATTGGCTGATCTCTGATGTACAGTTTTCTGGTTGTCTCTCATCAACTCCAGCAATAATCCGCCATCATATGTGAGTCCCACCGGCCTTGATACCGTTCTTCCATTGTTTTAAATGTCCTGATGAAACGCTCCCCTTGTTCCTCGCTCACATCCCCAAGGTTCTCCGGGAAAAACTGTCCAAATTGCTGTGTAAATATGAACCTTGATACTCTTCTACATCCAAGATCTCGCAGCTCATTAGTACTCTTCCACAATCTCTTCATAGTTTGTCTGCTTTCTTATTCCCTAGAAAATTCTTCACCACTTACAAAATGCATTCCAAGCTCTTTCTTCTGTCTCATTCATTGATGTGATAAATTTGGATCTCTCATTAGTGTTCTTTTTTGAGTCCATCAAATATTCCAGCCTTTTTCTTCTCTTCACTAAGACCAGGAAAAGTTGAACTATATAGCTAAAGCATTCTCCACTGTGATCAAGAGCTTTAAACGAACTGCTTCATCAATCCAAGTTTTATGTGCAAGGGAGGAAAGACAATCTTCTTCCTATCCACTAGAGGTCATTGATGAACATTCTTATCGCCAGATGCCAACTCTGTCGCTGAGGCCTTTCTTTTTCACCCAATGCTCTGCTGTAGCTCTACTGTCCCAGTAACACAGAAAACAGGGGTTTTTTTGTGTACCCTCCTTGCTGACCTAAAAGAAAGTTAACCATTTTAAAACGACACAAATTAACCACCCTTTAACATGATATTGCACCTCTCTAGGACAATCTTGATGTTTGTTATATTCTTCTTTAAGTTTTACAGAATGACCTATTGGTACGAGCCATACTTATTTCCATTGTGTAACGAACACTTTCAAACTTCTTTTGGAACTGTCAATAAAAGCCTCCAATCCCTTGAATCATATGCTAGCAGTCCCATAAAAGAAGTAGCCCTTCTACATCAGTACAATAGACAAGCTGGCCATCTGAATGGAAGTACTTACGCATTTTTGCTTCCCTGTTACGATAAAATGAGACACCTGTGCCGGGGTTTTAGCATTCGATTCTCTTGCAGTCTTGAAAGACAACAGTTCAGCAGACTCTTTTGGTAGATAAATCTCTAACCAAAACATTCAAAGCAGACTGAGTAAACAGATTGGTTTGTCACAAACTTCATCAGATGGCTGAAAAATATCTGTAGTGTCTTCTTCATCAGTGGGAGCAGGGGAGCAGAGATCTGTTTCATCTTTTTTTTGAAACTCAGTAAATATTGGTACAGGTATTTCTTCACTATGGGTAACTGGTCGAATAGCTGAAGGGATACTTGGGTATTGCAATTTTCTTGTTTTTCTTATTGAAACCTTTTACATTGACAAGGCAGAAATAGCAGTCATCTAAATGATTGCTTGGTTCTCTCCAAACCATAGGCACTCCAAACTTTAAATTTAGCCTTCTTTCCTTGAGACCATGATCTCAAGACTCAACCAGGTTTTGAACACTTTGTGAGGAGCCCAATGCTTGTCTTGGTCTCCAAATGGGACTTTGAAGTACGCAAATACACGCTCTTAACAAAGTCAGTAATGTTGCGCCTCTGAGTCTTCAAGTAAAGCTTCCACGATGTAGCAAAATATATTTGGATCATTTGAGCACTTTCTTCTGTGAGTGTAGAGGCCCTTGTTAGAGCAGCAACCCCAAATGCGGACAAATAAAAGAAAAAGAGTTGTTACTACCTGAGTTGTTCCTTGAATTTGCTACCCCAACCACTACACCTTGGCATTGTTCACAAAAAAGAACAACAGGAGAAATACAATAAATAACTCAATTCAATGTAAAATTTAATAATAAAACACTACTGCGGACGATTGCTGTGCAAGTTGAAATGTGTTTGTTTTTCTTTCGTATATAAGAATGGGAATGGGTTATGCATGTTCAAAGAAAACGAAGATATTCTCCAGTTTTATTGGGAGACTGAATTAAAAATAAACCATATAATCCGGCCCTTTTGCTACACTACTCAATAGAAGGATAAATTTTTCTTGAAATTCATGAAATGGAATATATACCTATACGCAAAAATATGATGTGATAGAGAAAATATAAGATCAGATTTGAATTCAGCAACCCTCAAAATTTGTCTAAAACTGTTCTTAAATTCCATGCCAGAACTTTTTTTTTTTTTTTTTTGAACCAGTGATTTTTAATATCAGTTCTTTTGCCCGATTTGTGTAAGGGAATTACTTTAGCTTTTTTTAAAGTCTCTGGAAAAATTCCTGTCTTCAAGGATAGATTGAAATGTGCATCAAGGGAGGTGACAGTAAAGATGAAGTATATTTTAGGACTATAGCTGATATGTCATCAACTCTGGAAGCGTTAGATTTGAGTGATTTTATATATCTTTCAATTTCTATACGAAATTTGTTGGTGCTAGAATAAGAAAAAAAGGAGGGTTAGGTAAATACTTGACATAATCTTCATTGACATGATCATTTTTCTGGGAATTTTCCCATTCTTAAAAGTGTTCGTTAAATTTGTCAGAGTGTCTACACAAGGTGGCTGTAACTCTATTTGATGTGAAAGGGGG
>JACEEZ010002389.1:0-12607 GCA_016584305.1 Chionoecetes opilio
AGGGGTGTCAGTCGACCCGAGGCTCGGCTGACAGACGACCTCAAGCGATAATAAGCAGAAAAGGTCACTAGAAGAAGAAGAAGATATAACGACTATAACTCGTGTTTTAATGCCGTATAGGTGTTATGTAGGGTTAGCGTGCTGTTATATACGTGGTAGGGTGTGTGTGAGGTGTTAAATATGCCATTTCAGCCGTGGGTACAGAGAGGAGTTGTCCAAGCGAGCGAAGGGAGCTTGGAGCTTGATTCGCATATAACAATTATGAAATAACACCACCACCACCACCACCATACCACCACCACCACCACCACCACCATTACCACCACTGTAATGGTTTGATGCTTCAGTTCGAAGCTTTGTTTGTCATTGTGTTCGGGGATTCAGTTTTAGGGCTTCATGGTTCATATTCGTGTTTACTCCATACCTTGAGAAAAATAAACCGTGCAGTTATGGCTCGCACACGCTGACAGCTACACCTGCGTTTGTCTTGCCTCCTCCTCACTCGGCCCTGCCCATGACATGGTGGCAGCTAGAGGAGTCCCCACGCTGCTGTCAGTGACGTACAATTAAATCACTGCAGCCATGAGTGGCATGACGGGCATCACCGTGCCAGCACTCGACTGGGACGCTGAGGACCTGCCCACGGCTTTCCGGCGCTTTCGCAACTATGTGAACCACGTCTTCAATGGGCCGCTTGCGGAACAAAACGAGGAGGCTAAAGCTTCGTACCTTATGCTGTGGCTCGGGCCTGTTGGAATAGAACTATTGGAAACATTTAGTTTAACGGAAAAACAGAAAAGGAAGTGAAGTGTATCCTCGATCGTTTTGAGACCCACTGTGCACCGAAAACAAACTTTCGTCTGGCTCGTTACAACTTGACGAAGCTGAAGCAACATGAAAGTGAGTCCACGACAACTTTATCGCACGTCTGCGGATACAAGCCGACAAGTGTAAATTTGGGAGCTCTAAGTGTGAAAGAATTCTTGAACAGTTAATAGCCGGTGCTACACACGAGAAAGTGCAGGAAAAACTGCTAGTAAGGACGAAAAGTTCACCTTAGATAACGCCATTGACTTGTGTCGTACATTCGAGGCCAACAAAGCCCACAATGGCAGAGTTCGTAAGTGAAAAAGCCTCAAATTAATGTTGTTCGAACCTCAACAGTGAATCGTGGTGGTCCGCAGGCAGCAGCACAAATGGATTGTTCATACTGCGACCGAACTCACGGTTACGATCGCTCCCAGTGCCCTGCTCGCAGATCAATTTGCAGTTATTGTGGGAAGATGGGACATTGGGCAGCCGTGTGTCGGGGGAAGCGGTATCAAAACCGTGAACAGTCCTTCCCTTCTGTGCCTCCGCCACCATCCCCTCGTGAGTATCGAAACGTGATACGCAGACCACAGCCCCCCCGAGCCACCCATGAAGTATGGCCACGCTGTAATGATGGGGGAAACAGTTGGATTTTCGATTCTGCCCGCATATGCGGGGCAACAAAACCAGGGGGGTAAAAAAAGAGGATTGTTGACGTCCATTTTACCTCCCCAGGGCCAGGCAGCACAGTTGCACGCCAAGATTGATACGGGTGAGATGGAACTTTATACCCTTACGTGCTAAAAAAGGGTTTTCCCGCCAGGTTTATCGCTGCAAAAGGAGAACATACGGATTTCACCCACAATGACTACCAGATACCTCACCAGGGCTCTGTAACATGAACATAAGCATGGCCCCTGTGAGTGGTGACAAAATTTATGTCGTTGAAACGCAGCCTATTTACTTGGCCTGCCGACTTTTTAACACTTGGGTGTCACTATCCATATCACGACCTAATAACCGGTACCGCATAAAAGGGGCGGCAAAAAAATGGAACACTTTAAAAATTAAACTGTAGACTTTCTGGAGGGGGGTGATACGACTCGAGCGTGCCCTTACAGGGTCGGACGGATCATCTGGGCGGTGCGGCGAAAAGGCATCGCTTCCTCCGCCACGCGGGAGGCGTGTGCATCCTGTCCTCTGTTGCCGTTTCGCCGTCACTCGTCTCGGGTGGATTGATTCCCCTGAGGTTTTGGTTGTACATGTATGATGCGGGGGGTTGTGATGCTTATTACGCGTACGGGCTGCCACTCTTTTTCTCTGCTTTACGGACCAATACAGGATCCCCAAAAATCGAACGCCCGTACACGTATGACGTTGAAAGCGCGCGTTAAATTTGAGCTTTGTTGTTCCCGGCGCCGCTCGAGTGTCACGGGGGTTTCGGTCCCCACCAAGGCGCGCCGGGGAAGGGTGCCACCTTCCCCCCGAGTAGCACTCGGCGGGTGGGGCGGGGTGTGGTCCAAGGGGCGGCTTCTAAGCGAGCGTAATCCTCTTAAAATTCCAGTCCTAAGATGTATACCTATAAACCCACCTCTAAATGTTTTTCCCCTTTGAACCCATTGACCTTCCTCTCGCTTTAAAATCCATACCTTACTCTTCCTGACACTGAACCAAATTTCCTTCCCCTTTTCCAAACTGTTGGTTTCCCCCCAGCAACTCCTCCATGTTTTCTTTTTTTTGGGTCAGAAACTCATCGTCTGCATAGGCTAAACATCCTAGTTTTCTATTCCCCTCTACCCCCTTCTCTGACTTTCTGATCCTCACTATCATTCCCCCATGTAGAGTTGAAGAGTTTTGGGGAGAGATAACATATCCCTGCCGAATCCTATTTTTTCTTCACCATCCTGTCTGATATCTTCCTAGTTTTCCCCTCTCCTCCCCTAGGTGAACTTTCCCATTTTCCTTAACAACCCCTAATTACCTGCCCCCCTTTATCATCACTCCTGGGTGTGCCAATAGTCTCACTTTTCCTCTATAAACCAAGTCGTATGCTTTCTCAATATCTAAAAAATAAAAGTACATTCCCATCTCCCCCCCGGCCCCTTTCTATGATTTCCCTTTACACCAACATTTTCTAAACTCCTCACCTTTCTGAACCCATTTTGCTTTTTTCCCCCAGCCCCCTTTTATCTTCCTCCAGCCATAAATTTAGCTTTTTTTTTATCACCCCCCCCAAATCCCCTTGGCCAGTACTTTCACATGCTTGGGTCTGTAATTTCCTTTTTTCCTTTTTTTGGCTTCCCTCCTCCTTTTGTATAAGTGTCCCCCCTCTCTTTTTCCAGTTTTGGGGGACCTCACCTTCTCCAACATCTCTAAAAAGTTTAACTAAGCAGTTTCAAACCTTCTCCCCATACTTTAAAATTTCTCCTATGATTCCATCTGTTCCTCTGATTTTCCTATTTTAAATTTCCTTGTATAGCAAAAGCTACACCCTGTCCTCTTTTACTATATTTCCCATTTCTTTTTCTTCATGTAGATAACAAAGTTCCCTACTTCCTCTTCCACTTTTTTCCTCCTTCCTAGATTTCCCCAGTATTTTTCCAAAGGTTAATCTTTTCCTCTCTTGTTAACTCTTTTCCCCTCCATCTTCACCCAACTTTTTGGTGCCCACGGGGCCCCCCCTAGGTTTCTCCTCAGCTTCTAAACCCTTCCTTTTCTTCCCCTTTCTAGGTTTATTACAAGTACCTGTGCCTTTCTTTTCCCACATTCCTATCTTCTTTTAAATTAAGGACGGCTTTTTTCTTTGCCTTTGGATCTTTTCCCGGGCCTCCCTCCTTCTTCCTCATCCCTCCCCCCTTGAAGTCTTGCTAATTGGCCCAAACTTCTGTTTCCTGTTTCTTTTTTTTATATCCGTATTGCCTGCCCCGACCTCCTTATCCCCCACCAACCTTTGAGCCTCTTTTTTCCTTTTGAATTTTTTTTGTTTCCTATCGTTTCTTGGCCCTGTCTAATGACGTTCTTAATCCCTTTTGTTCCCACACTAACAGTGCTCCCAACCCCTTTCTGTATCCCCCTGGCATGGATTCCCTTTCCCGAAAATCTCTATCCAGTTAGCTTTTTTCACATCCCTTTTTTCTTTCCATATTACCTTCCTACTTTTTTTTCCTTCCGTTTTTTGCCACACGGATCCCTATCATGTATATCTAATATCTACTCCTCTTTTTTCCAAAATCCTGCATCCTTGTCTATCTACAGACTCTTTGACGAGTATTAATCATCGCCGACTCTTTGTTTCTATCTCTCCTGTTGTTGGGTTTTCTAACTCCCAATTTTTTATTCTAAGCCCGACTTTTCAGCAAAATCTAAAAAACAATTTTTCCGTTCCTTTTAATCTTTCCCCCTCAGGCCGATTTTACCTTCTGTCGCCCATTATCCCCCACTTGTCCCTCCCAAAACTTTTCTTTGATCTCAAGCATCCCCCTAAAACCCAGCTTTCTATTTTTTCCTGTTTTCCACGACCTTCTACTCCCTGTCCCTACTGTCACCCACCAGATTTCTTTTTTCCCAACTTTTACCGTTACATATCTCCTTTTTTAATAACCTAGCTGGTTTTCTATTCATGTTGGGTTTTTACTTCAATTTCTTCCTGCCTTTTCTTTCATTAGTTTCCTGCCCCTCCTCCCTTTTTTCTCCCCCTTTCCCTTTCCCTCTGCCTTTTCCTACCCACCCTCCTTCATCCCCCCAAATGCTTCATGCCACCCTTTCACATACCCCTTTCATCATACCCTTTCCTTTTCTTAAATGTCCTCCATTTTCCTTCACACCATCCCTTGTTTTCAGTAAACAACAGCTTCCTCATTTCCCCCTTCCCTATCCCTGGTCACTCTCCTTCGGTTGAGCCCACTCTGCACATTCCCCCACCACCACATTTTCCCCACGTTAGACATGTGTAATTATGTAGCCATCTCGTGACCACACCTGGTTCCAACTTATCCTCCCCCCCAAGCTGTAGCCCACCACGCCAATTTCCCAGCTGCTCTACACATTCTTATCACCTCCCTTCTCTTTGCACCAAAAGGTGGCCCCCTTCCCCTTTTGCCCATGGGGATACACCCACCAGGGGGTCTGCCGTACCTTTCTCTTCCCCATCTCCTCGAAACCCTTCCGTCTTTTCCCTCCCCCTACATCTAACAAACCGTTGCCACCTCCCTCTATGACTCCCAGGTCCCCCGGCTCCATCTCGCTTAGGGTGTTGTCTCCCTTTTCGCGGATGGCCTGATGTTAGTCCGGGGCAAACATTTATCCTCTACCCTTATATCTCGCTCGCAGATCTGTAGCTTTTACCGAGCCCTTTTTTAGGAACCGTCCCCAAAAAACCATACCTTTTTTCCCCCACTTAGGAATTCTTCAGATGTATCGCTTCCCCCCGGTGACCATCTTCCAGACCCCCGGCCGACTCCATCCATGGTGTCGTTGTCGCCTGGCTCGCAGGTCTGTCCTCCTTCCCTTGCACGGCTCCTTGGTCCCGGGGCGCCGTTGCGTCCTCCTCGGGGTTTGAGGACTTGTCCATTGCAGGCTTTTTGGGCCTCCTTGCCGGGTCCTGGGCCCCCCCGATCCGCCGTAGTCGTCCCCCTCAGGGGTTTGGGGGGACTCGCTCCAGCGGGCGGGTCTGCCCCCTTTGCACTGGGTCCCGGTCCCCGGTGGCCGCCGTAGTCGCCTCCTCAGCGGTTGGGGACTCTGCCCATTAGGTGGGGCCCCCTTTTGCACTGGGCCCCTTTTTTCCCCTAAGGCCCCGTTGTCGCCCCTCCCTGCGGTGGGGCTCTGCTCCTCTGCTAACTGTTTGACCCCCCCCTATCCCTGCGTCAGCCCCTTTTTCCCTCTATACCAGAAGTGTCTCCCCCCTCTGCGGCTGGGGGCTCGTCCCCCTCGTGGGCTGTTGGTCCCCCCGTTCCTTGGGCCGGCTCCCGTTCACCCCGGGGGTTGTTTTTCCCCCTCTGTGGCTGCGGGCTGGCCCTCGGGGCCCCTTCCCCCGATCTCACTTCCTTTTTGCCACAGCTTCCTCGGCCCCCCACCTGTCCACCACAATCAGTTCTCTAAACCCTGCTGCGTGTCTGTTCTTGTCTATAGTAGGTATGATTCACCACCCTATTTCCTGCTGTGGGTAGTGGTCTGTCCCGCTGACCCCCCCACTGCACCCTTGGGTCGGGCTTCGCCCCCCTTTTTCCTTTTCCCTTTTCCGCCCTACTTCGTCCCTCTTTTTCCTCTTTCCTTCCCCCGAAGCTCTTGTCTTCTCCAGGCATCTGTCCTTGCATAAAAACCACGGGTTTGGGCATTTCAGCGTCTTCATGTTCAATGGCTCCTTTAAGCCACACACACCGTGTGAAAAAATTGTCGCACCTCACAGGCCACCACTGACTTGACCCCTCCCCTTCACCTCCTTCCACACTCCCACGGCTCTTAAAAAACAACATCCTACACTAGTTCCCCCCAGGTTAGAGAATCGTTTTTTATTTGGGATGAGTGTAAACACGCTGCTGGTCCTCGAGTCCACCACCAAAAAACGTCCTTTCCCTCCGGGTTTTAGAACGAGAGCTCAGACACTTTTTGTGAGGGCTAGAGTCGCAAACATTTTATTTTCCCCTAACAATGATAATTTTGTCACTGCATAATGTCGCCAGGACAAAATATTCGGTTTTAGCATACATGCTAAAAAAGCGCTTTGCTCGCTTGGACAAAGAGTTTGGGACGAAATAAACCTTTTGTGCAAAATTTTTTCCTTTACACCCGAACCCCTTGCTACAAATAGTCACAAGAAGAAGAAGAGAAAATTCGTGGAAACATTTTACAAGCCTATATGCACCTATTTCGGCCGAAATGGTGTCCAGCTCGCATCGCTTGCTTGGAAATAAAAACGGACCCAAATTTCATATTTTTCTCTTTACTAAAAACATATTTTGCGGAAGAATTTGCAAGGCCCCAAGGCGTGAAAAAAACCTTATTTTTCCTCATTTTGTGTAAAGGGTGGTCAATTTTCATCCCCGATTTAGGATAACGTTTCCTTGTTTGTAAAAATTTTAAAAAAATCTGAACTTTGCGCTCAATTCCAGAAACATAAGAGTAGGATATTTTTGATATGTAGATTCCAAAAATTTATATGAAATTCCCAATTAGATCCCCAAAAAGTGGAATGATGTGCTTTCCTTATGTAACAAAAAACTAAATTCGCATCTTTTGCCCTTTTTCAATTTAAGTTCATGTTAAGCCCTTAATTCACCCCCAGATCTTTATTTTCTAAAACAAATTATTTGTTGTCGCCCAAAAAAATTACGAAATATAACTGAAAATTTCCCAAAATTTGTTAGTCGATAAAGGGTTCTAAAAAGGTCGTATCTATAAAATATTTCTATATTTATGGGGGTTCGGCCATACGGCTGCAGGGTGCAGCACCCCCCCGACACTCCTGCCAGGTGTATGATTCTTTTGGCACAGATAATTTATACACTACTAAAAAATAATCTAATAAAAAATCATTTTAAGTTTTTTAAATTAAATTTTTGTACGTTTTCTAAGTGAATTTCATTAAAAACCGACCAAAATGTAAGAAATTTATATTTTCGTACGAATTTTCATGTTTGCGCCGCCCCGCGCCACTTGTGACACAATGAGCTGCAGTCGAGGCAGCTAAAAAATTGTCCCTCTCGTTTTTACAGTCGTGTGAACGGTGTGGTTAAAACGTGCTTTCTTTAAAATTTCCCTATGCGATGGAAAATCCAGTGAAGTATTTTCAAAACATCAATTACCCCGTGTATTTAAATGAAAAGACGAAATCAAGCGGTAAACCCCAATTTATTTCAATACTACTGTAATTTACCACCCTCAGCCCTCCCCCCTCCCACCAACACTTCCACCCACCATCCTTTTACCACGACCCCTACTACCATGCCCCAATCAGGAAATCAAGTACAATCATACCCGGGGGGGAGGTAAAATGTGTGTATCCTACTGTTTGTAAAGCTTGCAGTCCCTCCCCTTTATTTTATCACAGCCGCCACTATTTTTACTAAAAATTGTTAAGGACCCAAATTTCAAGGAAAATTTCGTTTGGGTCTCAAGGATTAAGATACATGTTACTTCGCTTATTTTTCGCAGCCCGGGGGAGTGAGGGGCGGACAGAAACAGGGTTTTGGGGGGGCGGGGGGATGGTCGTTTTCCCCACTTAAGCCCGGTTCGCACCATCCCGCTTTTACGGCTGCCGTACAACAACAAAAACGTACAATGACGTCACAACCAAAATTACCGCACCGCCGTGCCGCTGTACGGTCGCCGTACAAAGTAAATTCAAGTCATCTCTCCCGTCGGCGGTGTCCGCTCGAGCGAGTTCCAACTGTGCCCCCGTTACCACAAATACCACTAAGCGGTGATGAGGGGGGACGTCAGTTGTTGTATGGCGGGCCTACAAGCGGGATGGGGGGAACCGGGCTTT
The DNA here is from genome assembly GCA_016584305.1 of Chionoecetes opilio. NCBI lineage: Eukaryota > Metazoa > Arthropoda > Malacostraca > Decapoda > Majidae > Chionoecetes > Chionoecetes opilio. The sequence continues at coordinate 8,294 of JACEEZ010002389.1, forward strand.
TAGTTGGAGACGGGGGGGCGATGTAGGGGCCTTCGCTTCTTATTCCTATGTACGACGGGGAAGCAGTCGGGTTTGGGGGGGAGCGCAGTGTTTGTGGAGGAGTGAGCGGGAACGGTAGGAGGGTGGTACAAGTCTGCATTTTCCAGAGGGAGGGAGGGAAGGGTGGGCCTGGAGGGGACGGAGTCGGCGAGTCAGGGCGAGGAGTGGGGTAAGTACTAGTAGTTGCGGTGATCATTTGATTTTTTTTTTCCCCAAAATTACAGGATTTTTTCGGTGCTGAAAAGAAAAAATCAAATATATGCAAGATGAGAGATGGATGAAAATTATTAAAAAAATCTCCAGACCCATTTTTTGCCTAATTAGTTGAACTAGCCGTAAAAGCCGCCTCCGGGCGGACTTTTTTCTAGCTCCGGAGGGCATTGGGGGGGCCCTTCGCCCCCCCAAACACAGACTCTCCAATGCCCCCCTTTTAACTTTCTGAAAACAGGATGTAGAAAAAGATTATTAACGCCAACCCCTTCACCACCCCCAAAACCCTTCACTAAACCCCTTACCCCCCACCCCCACTCACCCTTACCCCTCACCCCCCCCCCATTCACTCACCCATACCATCCCACACACCCATTCACTCACCCTTCCCATCACCCCCCACCATTCCCCCACCCACACCCATACCCCCAACCCCCCACTCCCCACCCATTTCCCCACCCATCACCCCCCCCACCCTTACCCACACCCAACCCCTTACTCATCACCCCATCAAAGGTTTCCTCAATTCTCGCAACCCCCTTTTTTTTTACAATTTTCGCAATAGGGTACTAAAAAAAAAAAAAAAAGTGACGGATCACCCCTAAGGGGGCTTAAAATTCCCGGTCGATCTGGTTTTAAAAAAATGTGCCATATGATGGGATTTTCCCCGGGGGGCGGACCTAGAGCGGGCACACACCAACACACACACATACAAAGCACACACACTTTCCTTATATTATAATAATGTTCATTCAAAAAAACCCAAACCACATAAAAAATTGATTTCAGGCCTATTCCGTAAAAACACGACTTTTTTAAAAAAACGCGCGAACTTTTTTTTTTTCCCCCCAACAGGGCTACAAAATTTTGATGACGTCACAATAGGTACTCAAATTAAACAACAGTCGTCTGCCGTGTGACACCCGTCGGGAAAAGTGATGATGAGGATTGTACTTCGGTGTCAGACAGGAATCGCGGGTTACGATCTAGAGACGTGCTCAATCTGAGACAGAAAAAATTAAAGTCTCGGTATATGAGGAAAAGAACCTCAGATTGTGATGGGAGCCCAAACCCCATATGTTTAGCCAGAGTCCCAGGGGATGAACAGGGTTAGCGGGAAATGGATCAGCAGGAGGGCCTGGCACTTTTCCAGAACTGGATTTGTAGTACGGAAAACCCTAATGATTGCGGGGAATCATAATGAAAAGGGACTTTTGAGAAAATCCCATTTTTGTTTTGAAACACACACACACACACACCACAAAGCACACGCACACCCACGCACACACACACATCTCGATTGCGGACAAAGGATAAGGGAAAGAGAGAGAGAGAGAGAGAAGAGGAGAGAGAGAAAAATAAAATATATTAATATATATAGAAAAAAAGGAAAGGAAAAGGGGGCCCCTTCTCTCTCCGACAGGGGCTTAATTTTGAGGAACCCTTTAAATTATCTCCCTTTCCCCCCCCATTTTTCCTCCTCTTTGCTATGTCTATAACTCAGAAACTATTGCCTGAGTCTTCCTCCCCCTCCTCCCTTCTTTCTCTCCCTCCCACACCCCGCCCACTAATTTTTAAACAAAAATTTTTGTTTTCGTATCGGTCTGAAAGTTGGGGAAATTTTCTGGAAAAGGGACAGTTGTCTTGCTGCACCCATAAAGGAGGCGCATTGGCATATCGCAAAAAAAATCTTCAGAAACACCCAAAAATCTTCAAATACTATATTATCTCTTTTTTAGGCTTCTGGATTAGCGCGGGGAGAGGGGACCACCTAAATGAGTCACCAGCCTGGCGCATCGTCTGAAGTCTTGGGGGCTTTTTTGGAAGCTCGGGAAGGAGATTTTTTATTAGGATTATTTAAAAAAGGTGACTGACCCAAAAAATAAACATATTGTTGATATACTCGTAAGGCTATAAATTTTATTGCATTAAATCAGGGAAAGATGAAATGGTCTGAAAGATTACTTTAACCAAGTTTGTTACCCAAAGGGTTTAAATCTTTTCAATTTTGCACCTAACTGAATGATATGGTAAGCTATGGTTCAATGTCTGTTTTTGGTAAGATTTCCTTTTTTTTTTTTCTAATTATCCACTACACTGGATATAAACATTTAAAAGAAAAACTTTTGGGGGGAAATTTTACTTTATTTTGGGAAAAGGTAAGTAACAAATTTCACCAGTGAAATTTAAAGAAACCTGATGTCACCTTACCTACGACCCGACTACACCCTTAAATTGTTTGCAGATCTTTCGAGGGTAAATTGACTTGGCATGAACCTGGCGAGACAAAAATACGTTGATTGTTTTGTACGATAAATATTTGAGTGGTTTTAGCTATTTGCCACCAACTCTCTCTTTCTCTCTCTCTTCTTCCCTCTCTATCTCTTCTTTTCTCCCCCCTCTCTCTCTCTCTCTCTTCTCTTCTCCTCTCTCTCTCTCTCTAAAAGCGAGGGAATTTAGCTCTTGAGGTACGATTTGCTTTAATTTATCCTGTATCGTTCATTACTTTTTTACCCGACGTTTACCTTCTCTAAAACCTTTTTCCCTTTCTTTTTCCTTTCCTTTCTTTTCCCCTTTCTTTCTCTTTCTAATTTTTTTCCCTATCTGAAGCGCCAACATTATGTTTCTCCCGCTCAAAGGCTTTCTTTGGTGCGTTTTAATTTATCAAAAATAATACACTCTTTCCTTTTCCTACCTAACCGGGCTGGGTGGATGGGTTTGGTAGAGCTGCGGGCTCGCGTGTGCGCGTCCCGCGCATCGGTCAGCGGGGCGAGCCCACCAATTCTCCTTTGGCGTGGTGGCGCTTTGTATAGCCCATAGAGCGTATCTAAGTAGTAGGTATAACCTATTTTGTAGTTTAAAACACGGGGAGTCTCCGCCCCCGTTAGGTTAGGTTAGGTTAGGTAAGGTTAGGTTAGGTTAGGTTAGTGCACAGCACGGGGGGGTTCGAGGGGGGTTGCTAGGTTAGGTCTGTAGAGTTTGTCATCTTTAGAATAAAGGCTCAACCCTCTATCTTGTTCCTTATTTTTATAGCCAACAAGTTTGGGGACATGGTGGAAACCGGTGTTTGGATTGGAGAGCACACAATAAGGAAAATAGGGCCCCCGGGTAAAGTCTATGAACTAGGGAAATTTCTCTAGTTTATTGATTTTTGTGTGGGGGCCATATTTCTTTTTATGTGTGTGCGTTTTTGGGTGGGGACCCCAATATAAGGAAAATATGGCCCCCATAAAATCTATGAACAAGGAAAATTTCCATAGTTTAAGGATTTTTTGTAGGGGGCATATTTCCCTTATGTGTGTGCTCCCCCACAAAAAACCCCGGTTTTTTCACCAAAGTCCCAAGCTTGTTGGCTATAAGAAGAAGATAGGGGGTGGAGCCTTTGTTCTTAAGATTTACCATTGCATTGAATAATTATATATTTGCTCGGAGGAGAGAACGAACTCAATTGCTTTATTTTTTCATGTCGTGACTATATATATGGCTACTCTGATTTGTCGCGTTGTGTAAAATGCAAAGGGAAAAGCGAGGGCTCTGAGACAGCAAGGATTTAAGAAAGGAAGGAATTAGTAAGGTAGGAAATAATTATGTCTGTTGGGTGCGAGAAAAAAAAGTGTTGGTAGGAATTATAAATGAAAAATGAAATTTAGGTGACCGAGGAAAAGAGAGAGAGAGAGAAAAGAGAGAGAGAGAGAGAGAGAGAGAGAGAGAATGAGAGAGAGAGAGAGAAGAGAGGACCCTATTATATCAAGACTTAACAATTATCGAGAAAGATCATACGCCCTTACAAGTGACGTTTGACTCATCCTGGACTCATGAAGAGAGGGAATAAGCGCTACCGTCAATAACACTATAGTCGCCACTGCACTAATGTCGCCAGTCGCCATATATTACCCAATTTTAGCATTACTACAGACTTGTATGTGCCACTGATGAGGCAAAGCACAGTAGCTTATATTATGTACGTGTCTTCAGGGGCACATACAAGTCAGTAGGGATGCTAACATTCGTAATATTCGCCTGGCGACATTAGTGCAGTGGCGATGAAGTTTTGTTGGGGGAAAA
>JACEEZ010002390.1:0-20000 GCA_016584305.1 Chionoecetes opilio
CCCTTCTCCTCTCCCCTCTCTCTTCTCTCTCCTCTCTCTCTTCTCTCTCTCTCTCTCTCTCTCTCTCTCCCAAAAAAAAAAAAAAAAAAAAAAAAAAATACATAATAAATAAATAAATAAAAAATAAAAACCATAATTAATAAGAAAAAAAAAATTATTAAAAATTTCCCGTGCAAAACCGACCCAAAAAATATTAAAGAGAGAGATAGAAAAAAGAAAAAAAAAAGAAAGAAAGAAAAAGAGCTACAAGTCGCATCTCATTTCTCAAACATTGAATTACAAGTTCTAGTATTGACTCCTTTCTCTTTTCTTCCTCCTTCTCTTCCTCCATCTCCCCCTCCTTCTCCTCCTCCTCTCACTCCTCCTCCTCCTCCTAATCCTCCTCCTCCTCCTCCTCCTCCTCCCCCCCTTTCCTTTTTCCTCCTCGAATTGTCTCTAAGCCCCTGATGAAGGAAAAATCTTTGAACATTATAAAACCTCTTAGGCTGAGAGAGGGAGGGAAGAGAGGAGAGAGGAGGAGAGAGAGGAGAGAGAGAGAGAGAGAGGGAGAGAGGGAGAGAGAGAGAGAGAGGGGAGAAAAGGGAGGAGGAGGAGAGGGGAGAGAAAAGAGAGAGAGAGAGCGAGGAGGAGAGAGAGAGAGAGAGGAAGAGGGGGAAAAAAGGAGAGAGGGAGAGAGAGAAGGAGAGAGAGAGAGAGAGAGAGAGAGAAGGAAGGAGAGAGAGAGAGAAAAAGAAGAAAAATTCTCCTATTTCCACTAATACAATGACTAATATCGCCAACCCTGGCCATGGAAAGAGGTTAAGAAAAACCCAGGCCCGCAGAAACAGAAATGCCTCCTCTCCGACATCCCCACCACCTCCCTGACTCGGAAACTCTGGCGACACCGCCCAGCCTCGGACCTCCACCACTTCGCACAAAACCCAAACTCAGCCCTCAACTGGCCCTCAGACTCTCTACCTCAATCAACAGCCCCAATGTTACGAGCTTTCAGACAGAGGGATTCGAGACCCCCTATACCCTGATTAGACGCCATAGAGGACGCCTATCCCCAGCTGAATTTCATAGCCCGCCCCGGCAGAGACAACGATTTCTTACTTCACCCCCCCAAAGGGAAAGGGGAAAAATTTTAGCTGTTTCAAAACCCTCACACCGTCAACCCCAAAACCTGGAAGTAGTACCTATACAGCCCACCCCACCAAAAATCACGGTTTTGTGGGGGGGTTTCCCCATTTCCCGCCTCCGACGGGGCCCCCCTTAAAAAACCCCCCCCAGGCCCTGGAGACGACTCGCTGCCCTCCACGCCAGAGGAGTCTCAACACTTCGGGTTCCCGCGTCACCTGGGGGAAAAAACCTCTACCCAGTACGGGAACCGGGGAAGGGGGGGGGAACATTTTACCTCCGCCCCTTCCCCCCGGGGGGCCCAGGGCGTTGCTCCGCTGTCACCTTTGGGGTCACCCAAAATCTATCGTTTCCCGAAGGCCAAGAAATGCGGATAGGGCAGGGGCCCCTCACGACACCTCCATTTTTCTCGGGGAAATACATAAGAAAGGAAAAAAAATCACATGTGCTGCCCCAACTGCGCCAAAGCTCACCACGCATGGCCCCCCCAAATGCAAAGAGAGGCGACGACACGTCCTTCGGGGAATAAAAGGGCCCCAAGCCGCATTGCGGGTTTTAAAACACCCCGGGGCCCCCACCAGGAACCTTTAAAATGGACCTCCTCGACACCCCCCCGCCCCCCCCTCAATCTATTTCCTCCCAAACCCTCAGGAGTTTCCTTCCCACCTGTTCCCAAAAATCCAGACACGACAAAATCAATCCCCGCCACACCCCAAAATCCTGTTCAACCCCCTCCGTGGAAAAACAAAATCAAGCCAACCTGAACATCACTGCTCCCCCAAACCCAACCTCCCCCCCCAACGGGCCACACCCCCTTCACAGCCCGCCCACAGACGGGGGGGTCTTGTCACTCTCCCACTAACAGCTCTGAAAGACCCCTCCCCGGGCCTGTAATGTCCAAAAACGACACTCCTCAAAAGGGAAAGTGGACACGTCAGTCTTGATGCCCCTGGTAGGGGCTAGCCCGATCAACGTCCTCACTCACTAAACCTAAAAACTCCACGACCCCCCTTTTGCCCCCCCAGCAGAAAAAATTTTACAGATAAAAAATTCACGCACCCCCCCCATCACACCCGTACTTCCAACACCTTCCCCCCCCCCCCCTTCCCCCCCCCCATCCCCCAAACCCCGGGACCCGGGGACCCACAAATCGGACTCAAAAAGACTCAGCCAAAACCTTTCCCCCAAACATGACTCAAAAAAACCCAATCCAAAAACCTGGCCCCAGCCAGGGAAGAAGCCGGGGGCCACACACCCACCAGGGACGGGGGCAGAAATCAGGGGGGGCTTCGCCCCCTGAAAGTGGAAAAACCGTGGACCCCGGGCCCAAGTTTTCCACCCCCCCCCTTTTAAGACCCCAAGGGGAAAAAAAACATAGACGTTTTTCTCCTCCAGGGGGCCCTTTTAGCCACCACATCCCGCCGGTCTTCCTCCGGGGATACCAAATTTTTTCCCCCCTACCCAAGGTAAAAGGGGGGAGAAAAACGGATGCTCTTTTCTTGAAAAGGGAAACATTCATTGCTTTTACCCCCGCAGCTCCCATCCCTTGGGGCCCGAGAGGGGGAAATCCAGGGCGTCACACCCCCCTTTTGGCTCATTCCACCCTTGACTTATACAACATCTAAAAAGGCCCCCGACGTCAATTCCCTGACTAGGTGAGCCCCCTCGCCCACGCAAGCATCCTCGCCACCTTCATAGGCGGGGTTGTAACTGTCACCACCCTTTTTTTTTACTCTTCGGGTTTCGCACCAATTCAGCAGGACAGCAGCTCAAAGACCGCCCCCCCCCGGCCCCCCTGGCGTTTTCCCCTTCCTCAAAAAGGAGACCAAACCCGCATACACGGGGGAGCCTTGTCTCCCCTTTCCCGTCACTGAAAATTTTTCCCCACTGCGCCTTTTGGGCCCTCCCCCCCACCCAACCCAAGCAAACCCCCAAAATTTTTGCCATCCAACCTACCTAAAGTCCCCTTCCCCAGCCCCCCGGGCCCCAGAGGGAAAACAAAAAAACCGGGCCAAATTTGGGGCAAATTTTCAAAACCGCCTCAAAACACACATTTTCCAAATTTTGGACCCATCCCTCACCCTTGATAAAAAGGGAGGCCCCCCTTACAAATGCCTTTCACCCCCCCCGCACCGAAAAAACCCGAGAGCCCCACATCTTCCTCTACCACAAACCCCCCCTCGGGACTACGGGTTTTTTAAAAGGAACCGCGGGGGGAACTCAACACCCTTAACTCCCCCTGCAGACACTACCCCCCAAAAACCCCAAACCCGGCCCAAAAACGGGGCCCCTCCTTCAGGCAGTTGTCATGTTGCTAACTTTGGGGAAAAAGCTGACATTCGGAGGGGAACATTTTCAAAACTGGTGCCCGGGGGCTCGACCCCCCTTTTGGGTCACTGGGTGAAATGGGGCAAACCGTTAAATTTCATGGGGGGCAGGAAACCCAAGCGGCCCTTTCCAACCCCCCACCCGGGAACCCGCCGCAAAGGGCCGAGAGGCTTGCCTCCTCATTTGCCACTCGCACCTACACTGCCCAATCTACCAGCTGAGAAAAGCGACATTTTGACAGACTCCTAAAAACAAGAAATGATCAAGAAACCCCGCGCCTGTGGGGGATCAGTAAAACACCAACACATCCCTCACCCCCCCGAACTACGCCCGGGCATTAAGACGAGTGGAGAAAATTTTCCCCCGGGCTGACGGGATTACATACTCCATGATCCCCAAACCGCAATATAAGCTCAAAGACCCTTGGTGCCTTTGCGCCCTTTTCTCCCTCCTCAGCTGGGGTGAGCAAAACCAGGGAGCGGATAGTCCAAAACCAGGTTTAACCTGGGGGGTGGGGCCGCCCCCTCAAGACCTCTTTGCCTACAGGCGGGGCAAAGGGGAAAAGCTGAATGCCTACCACTTCCTTGCGCTGCCATTCCCGGGGGTAACCCCAGTAGCCTTTTCGATCTCGAGAAATCCTTTACTCCCCCAACTGCCCAGTGATCCTTTCCCCTTCTGGCCGCAAGGGGGGTATGCCAAACAGACTCCTTTTTATGGCTCAGGGACTTCCTCTTCCGGGGCCCAGGGCCCCCGAGTTGCCCCTTCAGGGGGGGGACGTTTACAACTCCATCAACACGAAAACGGAAAACCCCCGGGCAGCATCTGAGCCCCCTTTATATTTTAACCCTAATTTTAAAGGAAAAACTCATCTCTCTCCCCCTCCCACCCGGTTTCTAAGTTTTCCCGCTATGCGGACGACCTTTCCTCTACGCACGGGTCCGCCCCCGGGAGAACCCAGCCCGGGAACCTCTGAATGACCTAAACCCCCAAGTGTAGGGGAAATAGGCTTGAAGCTTTAATGTGGCAAAATCCATGGCCATGGGTTTTTGGGGGTGACGCAAAAAGCGGGGGCCCCGCTCTATATCCTCGGGCCCAAAACACCATCTCCTGGGGGCACTTTGCAAACCCAAAACCTGGGCATCTGGCTCGACAAAACCCTCTCAAAATCCGCAAACCCCCGTAGCCTTTCCTACAGGAGCTCGAAAACGCAGGGGGTCTCCGTCCTACGGGCAATCACTGGCCCTTAAAAAAGGGGGGCCCTTTTCCCGGGGAAGCTCCCCCCTTTTTCCTTTTACGCCATCCGCTCTCTCTGGACTTTTAGCGGTCCCCTGCCTTATTTTCCCCCACGAACCCCCTACACCAAAATAGAGGGCCCCACAAAACAGCGCCCGATAGTCATCATTTAAAACCCCCAGATGGAAATAAGGGCGCCCAAAATGCACAGGAAATGCCCGGTATCCCCCACTCGGCGCCGTATCGAAGAACGGACCGCCGCCTGCTCCCAAAAAGAAACCCCCCTGCCCTACCCTTCGCCCCTCCCGGGCCCAAAAGGGTTTCGCTCATCTTGCCCGGGCCCCCCAACAACCTTTGGCGGCAATGTTGGCCAGGTGCCTGCAGAAAACAATTCTCGCTATGGGAATACACAAACCCCCTCAGTAAGGGGGAGGACTTTCCTTTCCCCCAACTTTGCTACGGGGCCAAACCCCCTTGGAGCCCTCTTCCCAAACACCCCAAACACTTTCCCCAGTCTTGAGCGCCCAAAAAGGGACAAATGGCTCCCTGCTGCCTTCGCTTGGGAAAGCGACGGTTTATGGGGACTTTACGACCCCTACCTCCTTCACTACTTCCCGACGGTTTAGTAGATTCTGAAAACAGGAAACAGCGGGAGCGGGTTTTTTGAGCGGGAAAAAACCCCGAAAAAATGGCGTCTAACAGATGGGGGCCAGCTGCCTCCAGGGGTTTAAAATAGTCGCCATTCGTGGCCCCTCTTTACCCGCCCTGGGGGAGGCACCTCCCCCCATGTCCCCCCCAAAAAACACTCAAAAACCTTAAACCAGTCCCCCAGAGAAACACAGCCCCAGGAAACATTAAACTCCTCACCTCTACTCTTCTTCTGGCCCCGCGACTGGCGCACGCAGCTTTCAAAAACACCCTTCCCAAATTTGGGGTTTTTAGCCCGGTAACCTTAGTGGCAACGAAGCCCCTGACAAGAGTGCCCCCCCCCCAAAAACACCGCTGTACCCCCCGTAGGGGCCCCCTACGGCTGCCTGCCCCGCCCCCTCCCAAACCTAAATTAAAAAAAAAGTCTGCCTCGCACGCCTTGTCCCGCCAGCAACACGAGGCCCAGTCGCCCTTCATCACCCTCTGGGCCCCCTGGTTTCGCGCTGCAAAAAGCTTACCCCCCCCTTCCCCCCAAAACCCATCCATCGCCCCACACGTACGGGGCCCCTACACAGTCTCCCCTCGGCTTTCCCGGCCCTTTTAGGAAATCCCCCAGGGGGCTGTGGACCTACCTGTGTCACCCGCCCGGTCCCTCCCCTTTTCACTCCAAAAACTACCTCCTGAAGTGGGGAGGAAAACCCCCCACCCCAGGGAACGCCCCCCCCACCTTTTTTCCCCAAACCCGAACAAACCCCGGTGCCCCCCCGCCGCTGCTGCTGCCGGGGAACGATCGCCCTCTGGCCACTCACCTCCACCCTTTGGGGGTTTCCCCCCCCCCCCAAGGGAGCTCCAAAACACTTTTTTTTATTGTAATGCCCTTAAATTTTTCAGGCGGGGGTGCCCATGGCAAAAGCTCCTTCCCAAACCCCAGTGTTACTAAAATATTAACAACAGGAGAGAAAAAGAGGAAAAGAGAGAGAGAGAGAGAGAGAGAGAAAAGAGAGGAGAGAGAGAGAGAGAGAAGAAGAGAGAGAGAGAGAGGAGAGGGGAGAAGAGAGAGAGAGAGAGAGAGAGGGGAGAGAGAAGAGAAGAGGGGGAGAGAGAGAGAGAGAGGAAAAAGAGAGAGAGAGAGAGAGAGAGAGAGAGAGAGAGAGAGAGAGGAAAAGAGAGAAAAGGGGAAGAGAGAGAGGAGAGAGAGAGGAAAAGAAAAGAGGAGAGAGGAGAGAGAGGGGAGGGGAGAGAGAAGAGAGAAGAGTGTGTGACAGACGACCCTAGGAAAAGACAAAACAAACGACAATAGCCAAAAAAAAGGTTTAATCATATAAAATTTTCCCCTTACCTCCATCACATTTTAAAACTTTTTAATAATAATTGAACTATAAGAAAAGTTTCCCCCCCCTTTTAAAAATATACACACATAAACACGTTCAAATAAAGGCAGTTTTAAAAATATATCAAAGTTTTTCAGCAGGATTCCCCGGGGGGCCCTTCCTATAAAAATACATTTCATTCCCAAATTTTCCCTCATCGCCCTGTAACAAAATGTGGCCATAATTTAAATACCTGCTATAAATGTATCCCTGGAATCACCGTATCTACAGGGCCGGCAAAAAAAAATCTTTAAAAAGACAATGAAACAAAAAATCTCACCATTCATCAGTTTTATTGTGGATATTTCCTTACAGTTAATACTTTGTCATGTCGCCTTTACACTTGATCACCATCTGCAGTCGTTTGGGCATGGATTCAGCAAGGTTGGCGAAGTAGGTAGGGTCCATGGTAATCCACAGCTTCTTCAGTGCCACAGTGCCCCTCAGTGCCACAGTTTCTTCAGTGCCTGATATCTTTGGCTAGAGCATTCATCGACTCTCCCTTCTCTAGAAGTCAAGGCACGGGATTTATCTTCCATTTGCAGATTCTTCCGACCCATTGTGAGCAGTGGGAGTGAAAATAGTGCCTCAAACTTGCAAAACGAGTGAAAACACTGGCCGGCCGGAGCGACATACTTCTTACTTACGACTACTTACGACATAATCTTCTCTGTAATAGATCACAAGGCTCACTGAGCGCTGGGTGAGCGATGAATGGAGGTCAAAGGCGGGCAGAGGCGGCTACGTCACCACTAGCTCCTCCAACATTTCTAGGGCGGGAATGGCAAGTCAAATCTTGGGGCGGATTTTGAATGTAAATTTTTTTTTTTCCCGTAAAAATGTAAAGATTTTTTTTGCCGGCACTGTATAATAGCAGCAATAACCTTTCCTGCTGCCGTGAAATTACCAATTAAAATGAAGCTTTAATAATGGTAAATAATAACAATAATATTATTAATGATGATACAGATGAGAGCAATAAAGATAATTACAATAAAAATAGCAAAAATGGTAATAACGATGACTAATGTGGTGATGGTAAAGGTTGGATCAACTAGCTGTTAATTATATTCCATGTAAGTATCGTGAAACCTCGGTGGTTCGGATATGTATCTGTAATCTCTGTTCCATTTCGCTCACGGAGTCAGTTCACTCCAGCTGCTTGCTCTGTACAGAGGTTGGGTTTATTTTCAAGTAAAGCCTTAAGGAAAGGTTAAGGATTTTATCTTTTTCCTACTCACCACAATTACTTGACAAAAACCCCCCTTCGTTCAGCGGGAAATTTGGAGAGGCTCCTTAGACCAGAGAGATTCGATGGCTCACAAGATGCAACGCCTGCTCAGTGGGATCTTTGGGCACAGCACCTTCGGTAATTTCGTACAGTCCATCTCTCCTGCACTGACAAGCTAGGCTCTAATAAACCCACATATCTCCACATACTTACTCCCCACATCGCTGACTGCCAGACGTACGTAGACGCCATCAAGTTTTTGAAGATTTATACGTGAACCCAAAAAATCACTTCGCCAGGCACCATTGGCTATCGCAAGCAACAAACAAGTGAGTCTATCGACACTTATCTCCAGTCACTAAGCTTCTGCTAAGGAATGTGAATTCAAGGCGGTAACAGCTGACACTTACAGTAAAGAAGCAATTCGTGACGCCTTCATCCCTGGTCTCGCCTCTCCTGTCATCCGCCAACGGTGCTAGAGAAAGAGTCTCTGTCTCTCAATGAACCCATTCAACTTGCTCGGAACCTCGACACTGCTAAACGTAACGCTGGGTGTCTTCGCTACCTGCTGCACCTGGGAACCTGACTGCTGCTCCTGCTGAGACTACTACTTCAGATTTTACCCTGCTACCACGGAAACTAGTGCTGCCCCCTCCTTTTCACAACCTCCCTTCTTCTGCGGTGGGAATCGTCATCCCCGGTTCCGCTGTCCTGCCCAAACGCGGCGTCCGTAAGTGTGGGAAGACGGGGACATTATGCCAGTGTTGTAGATATGGCGGTGCTGGGAGATCAAGAACAAACACCTCCACTTCTGCTGCTGCTCTGGATCTGCAAGGACGATTACCTCACTGCTAGATGACCGTTCTGGACTGCCCTGTGAAACTGCGCCCTGCCTCCGGGACGCCGCTTATCCAGTTTTAGCAGCTGCTGCTACTCCTCGATGCTCTACTATACCTGGGGAGTGTCAATAAAACTTACAGTGAACTCCTCATTGATAGTGGAAGAAACTATTAGCTTTATCCACCCTGAGGTTGTACGCTGCTTAGACATACCTGTGTATGCTTCAAAAGCTCATATTACATTTGCTGGTTCTCAAATTTCTACAACTCAGGGACACTGTTTTTTTTTAATCTGAATGTAGGAAACAATGTTTATCCTAACTTCAAACTTTCAGTACTTCCTCAACTGTGCTCTAGGATAATTTGGGGTCAAAACTTCATGGATCAACACCAGGCTGTGGAATTTTCTTTAAAAAAGGCTCATTACCCAAGTTAACTATATGTGGGGTGGCTACTATGACAATAGATCCAAACCTTCACTGTTCCCTAATCTGATTTATGATATTAGACCCATTTTCAAACTGTAGGTTTTTTTAAATCAGATGAATCTTTCATTCATTTCGAAGTGCAGTCTTTGTTCAGAGAAGGCATAATGAAAGAGCCAAGTCTCCCTGGAGAGCTCAGTATTGGTAACTAGTGATGAACGGCACAAACGGCGAATGGTTGTTGACTATTCACAGACCATAAATCGCTTTACGCTACTGGACGCTTCCCATACCTCGTATTCATGACTTAGTTCTAAGTAGCCAAGTACAGGGTATTCAGCAAACTCGATCTGAAAAGTGCATATTACCAAGTCCCTCTCAGGGAGAACGAGAAACAGTTCACTGCTTTTGAGGCGATGGGCAAATTATTTCATTTCACAAGAGTCCCCTTTGGATTGACTAACTCTGTTGCTGTCTTTCAGCGTGTTATGAAGAACTCTATCATTGCTGATATAGTTTGGGAGCCACTTTTGCTTACATAGATGACGTCATTGTATGTGGAGATGATGAAAAGGATCATGATCTCAACCTTCAGCGTTTTAAAGAGGTAGCTTCAAAATACAACTCACTTTGAATATGAAAAAGTGTCCTTTACGGTCTGAGAGAAATTACTTACCTTGGGTATTCTATCTTAAGGGTTTCTCGGGCCCCCTGCCCCCAGCCCGGGCATTAAAACCCTTGTTTGAAATGCTTGTCCCCTAATGACTTTTCCCTTTTTAAAATGAGCACTGGGGTTCTTTTCCTACTTTTCCCTTTTTGGGGTTTCCCAAACTATTCAAAACGCACCCAACCAATTTTGAAAAATTAATTCTTTCCCCCAAAAACCCCTAATGCAGTGAAATGTTTAGAGCCCCATGAAAAGAGAGTTTTAAATGAGGCTTCGGGGCCCTGTTTTTAAAAGAACCCTTTCCCCACTTCAGATCGGGCTGATGCTTTCCTTTTTGTATCCATCGCACTACTTTTATCCCAAAAGGACGACCTGTAGCTTTCTTCTCCAAAACCCCCTGAAAGCTGAGAAACTTCAACCTGCTAGAGGGGGAAAGGCATCGGTTTATTGAGGCCGTACGTAAGGGGAGATTTTTTTTGTTATTGGGAAAGGAATTTAAATTATTCGCTGACCAGAAAGCAGTATTTTTTTCATTTTTTAATCCCTGTCATTCCTCAAAATCAAGAATGATAAAATACTGAATGGCCCCCTTGAGCTCTCTGAATATCAGTATAAGGCATAAAGTATCGCCCTGGCTGTGTTTTAATGTACCTTGTGACACGCTGCCCTCGCGTATGCTCTGTTCCCCTCTCAAGCGGATCTACCTCCCCCTTGAAGAGAACATCCCTTTATTTGTAACCCTGGGAAAACAAAGGCTGTACCTTTTTGTAAAAGAAAAAGAATTTGCCTTTTTTCTCTGGACGATTTAAAGCGAGTCTGTTTCTCACGGGCCACTATCTTTTAAAACTGAAAAACCTAGTTTCTTAAGCCCTCCCCTAAAAAACTCGTTCGTGCCAGGGAAACCCCCTTTGATCGAAAGGGTTTTTGGCTTCACAGGTCCAAAACCTTCATTTCCCAAGAAAAAATCCCTGCCGTAATGATTGACGAATACTCTGGGTTTCCTTTTGCTTTTCCATGTCCTGATATGTTCCCTCAAACTTTTTATCTTTTCTTACTCCAACTATTTTCTTTTTTTGGTGCCCTTCTGCTGTACATTCTGACCGGGGGAAAGCGGTTAAAATGTAAATTTCATGTCTCGTGAAGTTTCAAAATTTCTTAAGAGTAAGGTGTTTTTTATAAACCCACTCCCCACCCTACCCCCCAAAGGCAATGGCCCAAGTGAGAAAGAGATTGGTACGAATTGGAAAAACTGTGCCTTAGCTCTCATCCTCCCCCAAGTTTCCTGATCCTCGTGGGAATTTTGTTCTAGGTGGGGCCCCCTTCATTCTTTCGATCCTTCTCTGTACTGCCCCCAATAAAATTTCCTCATGAAAATTTGTTTTCCTTCACCAGGAGATCTTCTAATGGCTATTCTCTACCACCCGGTTTTCCCTCATTTGGGGGCCTGCCCCTGCTGCAAAATTTTTGTTAGCACTCCAAAAACAAACCCAAAATTGAAAAAAAATGTTGACCTCGAGAGTTTACCCCCTAAATACGCACTCATACGTCCCCTGATGGAAAAAAACCCTTAGGGTTTTCAACTAAAAATTTTGCTCCTACCCCAGTAACAAAATTTTCACCCAGGGGGCGATTAGGACCTCTCCAGGGACCAGATATTTGCTGCTGAATTTTAAAGTCCCGATGGGGTTTTCCCACCTTCCGCGACAAGAGAAAAAATTTCCCCTTTAAGCGACGACCTCCCCCCAAAACCCTTTTCCGAATGGGAAAACAAAAGGGCTGCCACCAAAGTGACAGTATAGAAAATGTCACAACATGGGGCCCCGGGTTTTCAACAAGGGTTTAAAAGTTCCTGATAGGTTTAGTTATTAAGGATTTTTGAAAAATACTGTGTGGGGTGTGATTTTGGGGGGGGAGAATTTGGTGATGGAAAAAGGTTGGATCAACTAGCTTTTAAATTATATTGATGTAAGTACGTGAACCCTGGGTGGTTCGGATACAAAATCTGTAATCTCAAACCCTTTTTCGCTCAGGGAGTCATTTTCCCCCTTCAGCTGCCCCGCTCTGCACGGGAACTTTGGGGGTTTAAATTGTCAAGTAAACCCTTTAAAGGGAAAAAGGTTAAGGATTTTTATTTTTTTCCCAAACCACCACAACTGCTACTCAATAACGATAGATAAAGGAGGGGTAGAGGGAGAGGAGGGGGAAAAAAAAAAGAACGAAGGAAAAACGAAGGAAAAGAGAAGAAGATGATAATGAAAAAATTTAATGGGGAAAAAATAGAGGTTTATCAAAAAACTATGATGAAAAAGAGGATAATAAAAACGAGGATTTTTGAAAAGGGAAAAGGGGAAAGCAAAAGACATTTAAAATTAAAAGAAAAAAAAGAGGAAGAAGAAAAGCGGGGAAAAAATTTAAAAATTTTTTTTTGTAGAAGGGGAAGGGGGGAAAAAAAAAATATTTAGAAGAAATAGAAGAAAAAAAAAAAAAACCAAAAGGAGTAGAAGAAAAATTTTGTAACTTTAAAAGAGGCTGATAAAAAAAAATTGATAAAAAAATATGATGATGACAAAGAAAAAAAGGAAAATAAAAAAGAAGACAAGTCACCCCTTTCGGGAAGGCATAAAAAGGGAGGGAATAAGGGATAATGATAAAGGATAAAGGAAGGATAAAGACAATAATTTTAACGACAACAATAACACTCAAGGGAAAAGGGATAAAAACGGGGGAAAATAATATCCTTGTTTATTTAATAACCTGTTTTTAATATCTCAGGTAAGAAAAAGACACCCTTCCTTTTTTATTTAACATTCCAGTGAAGTCATGAAAGAGATGGACAAAAAAAAAAAAAGGGTATCATTTGCAAAAAATGTTTCTGAGAGAGAAGTGTTTTATTACATGATTGTGTGTGGGGGGTCTGCCGTCTGTCTTTTCTGTAAATTTTCTTATGTTTGGGCTGTCTGTAAAGGCTGTCTGGTTTTTCTTTGTTTGTCTGTCTGTGTCGGCTTTGTGTCTGCTATGTGTCGAATTAGTTTAAAAATTTTATAAAAAAATAAAATTCTCTCTCTCTCTCTCCCCTCTCTCTCTCTTTTTCTCTCTCTCTCTCTTCTTCTCTCTCTCCCCCTCCCCCTCCTCTCTCCTCTCTCTCCCTTTTTTTTCTCTCTCTCTCCCCTTCCCCCTTTCCCCGGGCCGGATTATCCTATAGGCTAGTATAGGCTTTCAAACCTAGGGCCCCTCAAGGGTTTGGGGCCCCAAATCTGGGGGCCCCCGCTAAAAGATTTTTCCCTATATAATTTTTTTTTTAAATGGGTATTTTGCATTTTTCTGAATTAAATTTATTTAACTTAAGTAAAATTAAAAAAAAATTTTAGATAAAGGGCCCCTGTTTGAGGCCCTTTATTTTTAGAAAAAAGGGCCTCTGTTTTAGGCTTTTATTTGGGGATAAAGGGCCCCTGTTTGGGGGCCCTAGCTAAATCATGGGGGCCCCCGTCCATGTTTGTTTTTTCATCGTGCTAAAAACAGTAAAAAACTTATTTGTGGGGGGGCGGGATATTTTTTTTTTCAGCTCACTTATTTTGCTATACAATGTAAAAAAAAAATTTGGGTGCGGGCCCATTTTTGAGGGTGGCTCCCTCCCGAGGGGGGCCCCAATTTAATTTGCCTAGGGGCCCCAAAAAGGGCATAATCCGGCCCCTGCCCTTTCCCCCCCTATTTTCTCTCCCCAGCTCAGAAAATCACAGGCCTTTAAATATCATAAGTACGGGAACCCTTCCCTTTTAATACCGCCCCTTAGGGATCCAATTTAGCTCTTTTTTGACAAAAAATTTCCTCGGGGGCACATAACCCCACACCACACAAACCCGCCTTATTTTTCGCCCGTCTCTGTAAAATAAAAATGTGTGGGTAGGGCGAAAGGAGAGAGAAAAAAAAAAAGAGTGAGAAGGAACCCAACCCCCCGTCATATTTAAAAGTTTTCACTCTTTTTTTCTCTTGTTTGTTTTGTTTAGAGGAAAAAAAGCCCTTTAGAAACCCTAGTGATCTACCCCCTGCTGCCTATTTGTGTTTTGGGGAAACCCCCACCCCGGGGGGGGGGGGGGTTACAAACCCCCGGCTTGCACCCGGTACCCCCTTCAAATGCCGGGTTGGAAAGGGGGTAGGGATTTTAAAAAAGACCCCCCATCTATCTTTCGCTCCCCCCGGGGATCGAAACCCGGGGCTTTTCGGTTGTAAGCCGAGCGTGCTAACCCCCTACAATACGGAGTTCCCCTCCCCCACAAAAACACAAACACACACACACACCCCCACACAAACACAAAACCCCACACCACACACACACACACACACGTACATACACAGTCAAACCCTTTTCCCTTTTTTCCTTTCCCTAAACTTTTTCCATAATTAATCTAAAACAAACACAAAAAAAAAAAAAAAACCCTTTTCCTTTTTCCCCGCTTCCATAAAAAAAGGAAGAAATAAAATTAAACAAAACCCTAAAAAACAGTTATGTATTTAGTATTTAGTTTTAATACTGTAAATTTTATGAAGAAAAAAAGTTTTCAAAGGGAAAGGAAGCAAAAACATTCAATTAAATTTTTTTTTTTCTAAAACCCTTTATTAATTTAAGGGGTTTGTAAAACACACTTAGGTGGACACCTGTAAAAATAATGTGATTTTTTTTTAACCCGAGGGGGACTGATTGGGAGGGTAAAAATTAAGGTTAAAAAATACGGAAAGGGAAGATTTAAAGGGGAGATAAAGGGGTAAGGGAGAATAATTTGTGGGGGGTTTTTTTAGGGTCTTTAAAAAAAAAAAATAGTCAGGGTTTTTAATAATTATAATTAAAGGGAAAAATTTTTTATTTCCAAATCCCTTTCCCATTATATAGTATTTTTTTTTTTTTTTTTTTTTCCCCTGGCAAAATTATGAAAACCTGGGTTCCCGAATTTTTAAAATTTGTTTTAGTTCAGTTTTTTTTAATGTCAAAAATTTTTGGTTTCTGGGCCTTTATGATTTTTGTTTTTTTTTTATATTTAAGACGATAGGGAAAATTTGTGGGTTTGATATGAAGAAAAATAAAAAAAAAGAAAAAAATAAGGGAATTAAACTATGTAATGGTCTTAAGTGGGCGATTCCCTTTTGTTGAATGTTCAATGAAAAATTTGAAACCCTAAAATTTTCTTCTTAAATTTATACTTCTTAACTGAAATTTTCTTTGGGGTTTTGAAGAAATGGAAAAATGAAAACAACATAAAAAAACCAAGACAAGGGGAAATTTGTGGGGCCATTAACATTAGAGAGGGGGAAGTCCCCAAAATACGAATGAGGATATGTGTAAAAAACTAAATAAATTTTTTTCCTAAGTGTTTTTCTGGGAGGATCACAGACAATACCCGAAAAGTGAACAGATGTTTTAAAGGGAAACGATGAGGGAAAACTCAAAAATATTGTGATAATAGGGGAAATTTGGGGGAAAAGGGTATAGATAAATGAAGAATTTTTAAAAAACCCCCCAGGACCAGTGAAAATATACCCGAGTAATTTTAAAAAAAATTTCCCAAAAAATTGTTAGTGAATCAAAAGGGGAAAAATTTCTAGGAAATCGGTTGGGATAGGGGGATGTTCCCTTTTTTTTGGAGGAAAGGAAAAGGGAAATCCCCATATTTTTAAAAGGGGGGACCCGAGGGCTAAAGTCAAATTATCGAAAACCCTAAGTCTAACGGCCCGTGGTAGGTAAAAATTTTTGGAATCTATTATTGAAAAAAAAATTAAAAGAGCATTTTGAAAAACATGTTTGATAATGATTCCCCCAACAGGTTCATAAAAGGGGAGGGCATGTCCACCAAAAGGGTTTAGTTTTTATAGGGGAAAAGTTTTTGAGAAAAGGGGGGTATAATGATACGGATTATGATATAATATCCCTTTGGGCTTTAGTAAGGCTTCGAAAAGTACCGAAGGGACCCAAAAAAAAAGAAGGGGTCACATCCTACCCAAAGCCTCATGGTGGAGAAGCTTTTCAGGAAAACTAATGATTTAAATTTTAAAAAATTGAATGTGTGGGGTTGGCTTTCATTTCCTCCCTTTTACTACTTTTTTTTTTTTCTCTCTCTCTCTCTCTCTCTCTCTCTCTCTCTCTCTTATATTAGTATATATATATAATATATATATATATATAATATATATATTATATATATATATATATATATATATATATATATATATTAGGGTGCCAATAGCGCATATGGGTAAATTTAAAACTTGATATTTTGAACGGCCCTTGGTGGGATACTGTGCAGTAATGAGAAAACCTCTCATGCAAATTTGAAGCGAATCGGTTTATATTTAGAGGTGGCGCAAGTGATTGAAACCGTACTATGTGTACTATGTGATTATACCTGTACCGAAGTCTGAAAGGCTAGGGTTCTAAATCACCCATTTCTTTTTCAGAATGGCTCATTCACGCGCAGCTACGACTGTTTGGCTGGTGGGACAGCCAAACCCCGACCCCATCCTCGGAGCCAAACTCCCCTCTCGTGGCGACGTGCTCAAGCGGGCTTTCTACTTCCACAACGTGGAAAAGAAAACCGTCGCCACCAGCCACTTGGCCACTGTCCAAGAGGTGCTAAGGTTCTGGGAGACCGCGAGGATCCCAACGATGACGGCAAAAAGCGCCGTTCGCAAGATGGAGGTCTTGTTCAAGGACTGGAAGGCGCTCGTGAAGAGCAAGGGAAGAGCGACGTTCAAGACGAAGGAGGAAGAGTTTCAAGAGGCCCTCTGCGACCTCTTCGACGTCGCCCACGCCGACGCGATGACCCTGATGACGATCCCGGCTGATCGCGAGTTCCTAGCGGCGCAACGCGAGAAGGGTCGCAGAGGGATCATGCAGGGAGCTGACAGGGTGCTGGAGTGCCGAGTTCAGCGCCGGGAGATGAGAGTGGCGGCAGAGAAGCGATCACGAGAAGCCTCGACGTCGCAGCTGGACGAACGCGCGGTGCTCGCGTCCTCCTCCTCCTCATCCTCCTCCTCGGTTGAGTCCAGTCCGGCACGCGGCCGGGCGGCTGCTACTGCTGAGCCGACCGGTGCAAGCCCTCCGAAGCGACGAGCGCGGGGGTCACAGGTCGTGCTCTCCCAGGAGTTAGCGAGCGCCCTCGACCGGGACCGGCGTGACCCAAACCCCGCAAAGCGCTCCGCATCGTCGCGGCGACCGCCAGTAGCCTCGCCACAATCCTCAGGAGCTGATCCTGAATGCCGAGAGCATCCGGCAGGCTCGCGCCGGCTACCGGTCCCAGCTGGCCGCGGAAGTCAAGACAACCTTCGTCCCTGACACGCCTCTTACCGTTCACTGAGACGGGAAGATCCTGCCGGATTGCGACGGTACGCGGATGGATCGGCTGGCTATCCTCGTCTCCGGCGACGGCGTCCAGAAGCTCATCGGCGTTCCCAAGCTGGCAAGTGGGACTGGAGAGGCGATGGCGAGCGCCGTGGCAGAAGCGCTCGACGACTGGGGGCTCGCAGAGCGTGTGGTGGCTATGTCGTTCGATACGACCGCCGCCAACACTGGAGCCCTCGCCGGTGCCTGCACCCTGCTGGAGCAGAAGCTTGGTCGGCGTCTGCTAAGCCTCGCCTGCCGGCACCATGTACACGAGCTGGTGCTGGAGAAGGCGTTCTGTATCTGCATGGGGCCGTCGTCGGGTCCTGACATCGACGTCTTCAACCGATTCAAGGAACGGTGGGCTTTCATCGACCAGAGCCAGCCGGAGCCGCCAACGCCCGACGAGCTGCCACCCACCCTCCTGAACAAGCGGGACACACTTCTGCAGGAGTGGGCCGCGCTGTTCAACACCAGCCACCCGCGGGACGACTAGAAGGAGATGCTGGAGCTCTTCATCGTCCTGCTGGGTGGCGAGGGCGACGTCCCGAAGGTGAAGTTCCGGCGACCGGGCGCCATGCACCGCGCGCGCTGGATGGCGCGTGCCATCTACACGGCGAAGATTACGCTGTTCGCCGCCCAACTGGGGGAGCTCTGCTCGCCGCGCGAGCTGTCCAGCCTCCGCCGGTTCACCTTCTTCGTCGCTGAGGTCTACGAGACCCGCTGGTTCGAGGCGCCCGTGGCCGCCTTCGCGCCGGCGAATGACTTGAAACTGGCCGCCGACCTCCGCGACTTCCACGACGCTGAGATCGGCAAGGCGTGCGTGAAGACCTTCTCCCGGCACTTCTGGTACCTGAGCGAGCCACTGGTCGCCATGGCTCTCTTCGACCACCGCTTGCCAATCGCCGAGAAGAAGGCGGGAAATGCGATGCATTGGGAAGATGCAGCGGGAAAAAGGATCTGAGGAACCGCCGAAGCGCATCACCGTCACCGACGCCCGCCTCGCCACGTCCACGCTAGCGTCGTTCGGAAGCCAGTCATCCGGCTCCCTCCTCGACGCCGTCGGAGAGGAGAGGGCGTTCCTCTCGAAGGAGCCGGAGGAGTAGCCGAGTGACACGGGGTTCGTCGCGGCGTCTCGGCGCGTCGCGAGCCTACACGTCACCAACGACACGGCGGAGCGAGGGGTGGCGCTGTTCCAATCCATCAACCTCAGCCTGACGAAGAACGAGGATCAGCGCCAATTCCTCTTGCAGGTCGTCGAGAGGCACCGTCGACAACAGCCAGGAACATCTAAGGCTTCCCTTCCCCGGCCAAGCGGAAGACAATGAGTGGCTTGGGCAACCATGATACCCCCCGCCCCTAGAGGGGCTAATACTCGCTTTGAAGAGCGAGGGGGACCAGCAGCACAGCTGGAGGAAGGGGAGGTCTCAAAAGGCTTCAATATTGCCAACACACACCCCAGAGACGATGTCCTTCCTTGTAGTCCCTATCGGAGTCTATAGGGGGAACAATCAATCGACTTGCGCCACCTTTAAATATACTTCGATTGCGCTCAAATTTTACACACGTTGTTTTCTCACCACCCCACAGTATTCCACTAAGTGCCGTTCAAAATATCCAATTTTCGTTTTTTATTGGCACCCTAATTATATATATATATATATATTATATATATATATATAATATATATATATATATATATTTTATATATATATATATATATATATATCGACATTTCAGGCTGACAAAGACACTCGTCATTCTTGGGGTTGTTTATGCGCAACGTTTCGCCCAAAGACACTTGGCATCATCAGGCTAGGCATGGTGAGAGTGTAGCTCACGTGACGATCTGTGTATACCTGCCCTCCCTGGGCTGTATATGTATATGTTATATATATTATATTATATATATTATATATATTATATATAGATAATATGTAATATATATATATATGTATATATATAATATATGTTATATATATATATGTATATATATATATATATATATGATATATATATATATATATATATATATATATATTATATATATTATATATATATAGTATAGTATATATATATATATATATATATATATATATATATATATATATAGTATATATATATATGATATATATATATATATATATATATAAGTATATAATATATATATATACATATATATATATAGATATATATAATATATATAATACATTATATATAATATACATATATATAATATTATATATATATATATATATATATACATATATATATAATATTATATATATAATATAGTATATATATACATTATAGATATATATATTATATATAGTAGTTTATATCATTAATAATATATATATATATATATATATAGTATATATATATCATATATATATATATATATATATATTATATATATATATATATACATATAATATAGATATAGTATATATCTATATATTATATATATATATAGATAGTATAATATATATATGTATATATATATGTATATATATATTTATTATAGATATATTATATATATTAATATATATTATATTATCTATATTATATATATAATATCTATATATATGTATATATATTATATATATGTATATATATATATATATATAGATATTATAATAGATATATATATATGATTATATATATATATATATATATATATGATAGTATTTATATATATATATGTATATGTATATATATATATGTATATATATATATGTATATGTATATATATATATTATATATATTATATA
>JACEEZ010002390.1:30000-62206 GCA_016584305.1 Chionoecetes opilio
TCATTTTCTATTGTTCCTTATTCTCTTATTTATTAGTCAATTATCAATATTATACGTTCTTCCTATTTCTAAATTTAGTATCGAAACCAAGAGATAATGAGAGAGAGAGAGAGAGAAGAGAGAGAAGAGAAGAAGAGAGAGAGAGAAAGAGAGAGAGAGAGAGAGGAGAGAGGAGAGAGAGGAGAGAGAGAGAGAGAAGAGGAGAGAGAAGAGAGAGAGAGAGAGAGATATCAAGGTGCTAGAATAAAGATTAAACTATGTCTTTTTGAGTCGTTATGCATACGATGCATTTTGGGAAAAATACTTATCATCTCTATAATATTAAATATCCTACTAACGGCATCACGGTACATTAGTAAACGTGGTAGTATAGTATAGTAGTAGTATTTGTTGTAGTATAGTAGAAGCAAGTAGAGTGGGAATTAAGAGTAGTAGTAGTAGTAGTAGTAGTAGTAGTAGAGTATAGTAGTAATAATAGTAGTGTGTAGTGGTGGTGGTAGTAGCAGTAGTGGGGTGTATTAGTGGAGGTATACTAGTAGTAGTAGTAGTGTAGAGTAGTTGTGGTGAGTAGTAGTAGAGTAGTAGTAGCAGTTGTGTGTGGTAGATAGTAGTTATGGTGGTAGTGATAGTAGTAGTAGTAGTGTGGTAGAGTAGTGTAGTAGTAGTAGTAAACTTTTCACAAAAGCTGGATTTGGGGAGAGCCGATGCCTACCCGATTTTTAAGGGGACGTCGCTGTTTGGCTGAGCACCGGCTGGGATAGATACCCCACATCTTGGGGGTATCTTGCCCCTCGCTATAAAACCCTTGCGTTGCCTAAAAAAAATTTTCATATTTCTTTATTTAACTAAAACTCTTACACAGAAGACCTTTTTTGTTTGATAAGTGAAAGGCAGGATTGTTAAAACATAACACCCTTTCATAACTCAATGGGGAAAAAAATAAAGGAGAGTTCACAAATGGCGCTTCGGGTTTTTTAAGGCTTGGTTTCCCTACCTGATTTCCCAACTACCGATGTTTATTTTAAGCAAAGCCTACCATCGTGTTCTGATACATTGCGCATATCATGGCATAAAAAAATTGCAGTAAGAATACACCAATAAAAAAGTAAGTCAGATATTTCTTTCCCTGATAGATGAGTTAGGTATAGCCATTTTTGAGTGTATCAACATATTTGCCTTTTTGCACCCAGTCAGCCTTTTTTAAAAATCCGCAATAAAAAATCTGCAAATTCCCCCGAGTTCGAAAAACGTGCGGAAAGGGCAGACGATGCCCAGGGCTGGGGGACGATGAGGGGGAAGAGGCCCCCCTCTCCCCCGTGATCAAACCCCTAAAAAAAGGATAAAATAGTCTTGAGTTTTTTAGGGTTTTGTAGATTTTTTTTGCGATAGCCACATGCAGACCTTTATTGGTCAGTAACCCCAGGTGTTTTTCGAGAAAAATTTTGCACACATTTCCGAGATACGACAAATTTAAATGTTTTTGAAAAGTTTGTGCGGCGGACTAGGGCAGATGGGAGGGGAAAGTTAAAATTGGCAAGGATTTGTAGGATACTTCCCCACACCACACACACACACAAACACACACACAAACACACACCAAACACAACCCATCACACACACACACACACACACACACACACACATTCACCACACACTCCCACCACATCATGGATGCTTTTGGTTTTGCTGTGTGTCACCACCTCCTTCCCCAAATTGTTGGGGTAAGGGGGTTGTTGTGTGTGGGGGTTTTGTTTGGTAAGGGGGTTTTTGGGAAAGGGGTTGTTGGTGTAAGGGGTTGTTGTTTTAAAAGGGGGTTTTTGTGTGTAAGGGGTTGTTGGGGGTTAAGGGGTGGTGGGTAAGGGGGTTGGTGAAAGGGGGTTTTTGTGTGTAAGGTTTTTGTGGAAAGGGGGGGTTTTGGGGAAAGGGTTTTTGTGTGAAAGGGGTTGTTGTGTGAAAGGGGGTTTGGTGGGAAAGGGGGTTTTTGTGTGAAAGGGGGTGTTGTGTGTAAGGGGTTTTGGTGTAAGGGGGTTGTGGTGTGTAGAGGTTGTTGTGGGTAAACCCCCCTATGCGGCCCGCCGTCCCCATGCGGCCGCCCGTATATCAACATATATAGAGGGAGTCGCCCCAGAGCAAACTATTTTTATACGTATATGTTTTATTGTACGTTATTTAAAACATATATAACTATATGTTAAACATAAGATATGTCATAATTATAGCCAACCTACTAAAACCCCCAAAAATACAAACCCAAACCCAACCAAACCAAACCCCACTAAACCCCCCAAAAGTTTCAACATAACCCACTTAAGTTACTAAAACCCAACCTCACTTAACCCCCAAAAGTTTTCTAGCTAACCCCACTAAACCCCAAAAATTTTTTAAAACCCACATAAGTACTAACCTAACCCACATAAAACCCCAAAAATTATAGCCCAACTCACTAAACCCCCAAAAAACTATAAAACCCCAACCTCACTATAACCCCTAAAAGTTACTAACCAAACCCACTATAAGTTACTAACCTAACCTCATTTATCCCCTAAAAGTTTTAACCTTACCTTTCTATCCCCCAAAATTTATAACCTACCTACTAAACCCCTAAAAATTACTAAATAACCCTTTCCCAAAAAAAAAAAAATTACTTATATTGCCCTAGGCGGTCGCATGGGGGCCCCGCCCCCCGCATGGGGATACAAAGTTGTGGTAAAGGGGTTTTTGTGGAAGGGGTTGTTGGGTTTAAGGGGGTTTTGTGTGTAAGGGTTGTTGTATGTAAGGGGTTTTTGTGTGTAGGGGTTGTTGTGGGGAAGGGGTTCTTTGGGTTAAGGGGGGTTTTGTGGAAGGGGTTGTGTGTGTAAGGGGTTGTTGTGTGTAAGGGGGTTGTTTCGCTAAAATTGTTCGTCCCCCTTATTCTGTCTGAGGTTGTTTTCCCATAGATACTCGAGCAGCGTCATTATTTTGTCTCAGATTGAGCATCGTACTTAAAGGGCTGTCACGCGAAAAATTTACTGTCTGACACCCAAGTCAATCATCATCAAACATTTGCCGACAGGTTCAGACAGTTTAAAATTTGGGGCGTCCTCCCTGACGTCTCAAAACTTCGTAGCCTGTTTGGAAAAAAAGATTTTTTTTTCGCGCGCTTTTTTCAAAGTGTTTTTTACGGAAATAAAAACCCGGAAATCAATTATTTTGGGGATTAGGGGTTTTGAAATTTAAACATAATAATTAGACCAAAAAAAAGGGGCTGGACGTCTTTAAGATAATTTAAGGAAAAATAAAAAAAGGTTAAACATTTGTCCTCTTTTTTGCTTCAACCGCTGAAATCCATCAGTTTTTATCGCTTAAATTTTCAATCCTGTTTCAAAATCCCCAACTTTTTCGATTCTAGTTATGTAGCAGTACCGTAAGGAAAAGTAGGTGGTTAAAAAGGCAAAAAAAGAAAACTTTGCTGCCAAACTGTTTTTGACGGGTGAGCGGCCTCGAAGCTCCCGAGAATCATCTCCCGTAGGAAGCAATTGCTCATCCCTCACGGCCCAGTTTTCAATTTTACTTTTTTTAGCCCTTTAACCACCTACTTTTTTCCTTATGGGACGGCTACTAACAAGAAGGAAAGTGTGGGGGTTTTGAAAAAAAGTGATTTGGGAAAATTAATGGAGTAAAAATGGTGGAGACGCGAGTTGAACAAAAAAAGAAGACAAAATGTTATACACTATTTTACTTTTCCTTTAATTTCTTTAAAATTTGGGGTAGTCTTTCTGTAAATTTTTTATGCTCAGATACGGCAATGTACCATGAGCACGATGGTAGGCTTAGCTTAAATAGATATCATCTGGTAGCTTGGTAATATCGGGTAGGAGTACAACATTTCAATGCACTTAAAACCTGATAATCCGCCTACTCTTGTGATACTCAGTCATGACTTTATTCTTTACCCTATTGAGTTATGAATGGCGTGTTATTGTTGAACAATCATTGCCTGATTCACAAATCGGCCAATCTTGTGTAAGAGGTGAGTAAAGCAAAGAAATATGAAAATATTTCTGAGTCAACGCAAGGGTATTTGGTAGCGACGAGGGAAGATACCACCACCATCACCACCTAGCCCGCATGCATCAGCCAATCAGCGACGTCCTTACAAACTCGGGTAGGCATCGAGCAGCTCCCAGCCCAGGGGCCGGATGTTCGAACGTTCGTAACGGTCTCTAAGATCATCTCTGCACTTAGATTGATCTTGAAAAGTTCGTAACGCATTTAGAGGTATTTTCAAAGGATCTTTGTGAACATCCATCCGCCATATTTGTTCGTTTTTCCACCATATTTGTTCATAGTGCTAAGGTTGCTGAAAAGCACTCGCACACTGTTCGTAGGGTCGCATGATGAAGGTTTTTCTAATATACAAGCCATATAAAGCTATGTTATTAGTTGTTTATTTCATGTTGAATTGTTTATGGTTGGCCCAGGACGTTTGAGGGGGAAAATGTGAAGGGTGCAATGAATGGTATGCTGCCGAATGCCTATAGGTGACTGGAATGAGTGAAGTGCAAATAAAAAAGAAATGTTTTTTGTGCTAGAAGTGTATAGAGAAGATGATATGAGAGAGGAAGATGCGGGAAGTGGAGGAGGAGAATAGGAGACAAGGATGAGATGGAGAGAATGAGTCAAGTGAAGGATACCTACGGGTGGCGGTAGCATAAAGTGAGGTTGGAACGAACGAAGGGGGGATACGCAAGGTGTATGAATGGAATGGATAGAGAAGCAGATTATGTAAAATGAGTGCTGGAACGGCAGATAAACTAGGTAACCTTGATGTGTGTGTTTAGGGGAGGAAAGGACTAGTACGTGGAATGCATGTACTGTAGGTGGAAAAGTAAAATACATATGGGTATAAGTGCAGTTTAGACCAATACAATACAACACAACCAATCGGTGGTTTTAAGTATTCTAAACGTTTCGTTCTTATTATAAGGAGTATTTCTAACCCACAGAAAAGCTGTCAGAAATGAAAAAATATCACATGGGGATCTGGGATGGCGAAACCCCCCCAGTGAGGTTAGGTTACGTAATCAATGCCCGGGTTAGATTAGTTAACGAGCAGGGGGTCTTGGGGGGCATAGCCCCCCCAGTTATGTCAGAAGAGTATTGGTCAAAAGGGAGTATTGGTTGAAACTGCATATTTACCTAAAAGAGTATGTAGAGGATACAGGAATGTGTGATTGGTGGGCAAGGATGTCTGAGAAGAGTAGGTACATTTGAATGGTAGAGTATTGGTCAATAGGGAGTATTAGTTGTAACTGCATATTTACCTAAAAGAGTATGTAGAGGATAAAGGAATGTGTGATTGGTGGGCAAGGATGTCTGAGAAGAGTAGGTACACTCTACTCCAACTCTATGAGATGGTATGTAAGTAAAGAGAAAGTAATGAATGAATAGTTCAATGATGGAAGCTGGGGTAGTGAGATGTTATTCAAGGCAAGTTCACGACCACTGAAATTGTGGGGTTAAAGCACATAAAAATCACTAGAATGCAGGCTATCATTTCAACCTAACTCATCTACTGTAATATGTCAAGTCGGTATTATTTCGGTGCTGAGCTGGGGGAGACTCACCTCTGCTCATTCACTAACCTAACCTAGACATATAGTCAACTGGCCAACCTAACCTAACTTAGCTGTTCAGGCTATTCCTGGTATTTGATCCCTGAATTCAGAAACACAGCTAAAATAGGAACACTCGCCGACGAAAAAAATTGAAACGTCGGCGAGAATTCCTATCGGCGACAGTTCCAGGTATTGTCTAGTTACTTGGATAATGTATCCCATTAATAATACCCACCCTAAAATGGGGGGTATTAGTTTGATAGCGGGCTTTTAATAGTCCTAGGATTCTTACCTACATCATCGTATAGATTTCTTCATTTTGAGTATTTTGAACCCCATTTCCCATGTTACAATTGAATAATAATGCCGTTACATGTACGTACTATCGAAAATCTACCGTTATTTCAGCCATAAACGGCTAAGTTAGGTTGAATCAGATTAGGTTAGTTTGGTTAGAGGTGGGGTTTGGTTTAGTCGTTTAAGTTAGGTTAAATCAGACTAGGTTAGGTTAGGTTAGAGGTGGGGTTTGGTTTAGTAACATGATATCAAGAAAAAAATAAAATTATCAATAATATGGCAGTGCGGAGCGGTGCAAGGTTTGCGGGGCATACATTCACCCATATCTGTAAAAAAAAAAAAAAATTCCGAAAAAAACGAGTGTCATATTCATTCAATACACATTAAAACGATTCAGGAAAGCTAAGTTTCGGCCTCGAAATCGTTGAAAGCCCACTACCGAAATTTTACTAATTGGGTGTAAGTGGCAGCTATTAATCATTCAATTCATATATAATTATTCGCGGGTGGCTAAAAAAGGTAAAATTAATCCTTTCCCTCCTTATTAGTGTTTTTTTTTTCTCCAAACCTTCACAAATCCCTTCAGATGCCTCTAAAACGTAATTATAAAGTGGGAGAGTTACCCCCTTTAACATCCCCTTACCCCACCTAAAGTCCTAAATGACCCCCAAAAATAATACTATCCTAACCTCATTATAACCTAATCTAACCCTACCAATAACCTCCTAGCGAGACCTAAGGGCAGGAAAGAAATATAATTTTACCAGTTCAGGTTATATTGAGGTTATAAGTTTGTAATGTGTTGTGTGGGGACGCGCCAGGAGGTTATTAGTGAGCATACATCTTCAGTCTTCAGATATTTCCCTTGGGGTGGCATGATATTTGTTTACATTCTAACTGCATTATGATTGGCTAACAATCTCAAAGGTTGATGAAATCTTTCCTCTGATTGGCCAAGCGACAGTCAGCTGAGTTCCATTCCTCATGGTCGGAACGGAACGGAACGAGCTTGAAGATCGCATCATCGTGAGCTAAGAACATCCGGACGATCCATTGAAAATTCATTTTAGTGGTGTTCGTAACCCAAGATCTAAGATGGCCGCTATGAACACTCTAAGATGATCTTAGAGGCGGAAAGTTACGAACGTTCGAACATCCAGCCCTGGGAATCCAGCTTAAGTGAATAGACTATTGTAGTAGCTAAAAATTTGAAAAGGAAAGAAAAGAAACAAAGATTATTAAGATGAAGGAGAAGAAGATGATGAAGAGGAAGAGGGTAATAGAAAAGGAGAAACAATTAGGTTAAAGAGAAAACGGAAAATAACACCATCACCACCACTACCACCACCACCACAACCAGCAGCACCACCACTACCACCACCACTACAACTACCACCACTACCACCACCACCACTACCACCACCACTACAACTACCACCACCACCACTACCACCACCACCACTACCACTACCACCACCACTACCACCATTACAACTACTATTACAACTACCACCACTACCACCACAACCACCACCACCACCACCAACGCTACCACTACCACTACTACCACCACCACCACCACCGCAACTACCACCACCACCACTACCAATACCACCTCCACCACTACCACTACCACTACCACCACTACAACTACCACCACTGCCACCACAACCACCACCACCACCACCACTACTAAGAATGTTACTATTGATTAAACCATCATCCTTTTTGCGACTAGCCAAGTATTCATAACAATAATAACATGAATAGCAATAACAACACTATAACAGTTATCTATGTCAAAACTAATGCGTATGATATTAATGCTAATATAAATATAAGTAATATATACATAAGTAGCAATACAAGTAATAAATAAGTAATAAAAGTAATAGTAATGCAAACAACTAAATCAACACAAACAAACAAACAAAAGAACAAACAAACACATAACGTCGACACACAATATATTTTTTCCTCACAGACTTCAAACTTAAAAAAGATAAAAAAAAAAAAAATTCAATGTTCTCTCTCTCTCTCTCTCTCTCTCTCTCTCTTTCTCTTTCTCTCTCTCTCTCTCTCTCTCTCTCTCTCTCTCTCTCTCTCTCTCTCTCTCTCTCTCTCTCTCATTCGAAGGCAACAAGAGGAGAAGGAAGGAAGGAGAAAGGAGGGAGAGAAGGAGGAGGAAGAAAGATTGAAATTCTCTATATCTCACTCTTCTCTCCCACAGCCACACAGTCTCTCTCTTTCTTTCTCCTACAAGTGCAAATAAAACTTCCGGTTAGTAAGCAGCGGCGTTGTGCAAATATTTCGGAGTTTTGACTCGGGGCACCCGGCAGTATTCATGGCCGTTCACAGGGTTTCATACCCCCGCTGCAGGACATATTATCCACAGAGAGAGAGGAAAAAAAAAAGAGGGTTTCGTGTTTGCTCTCTCTCTCTCTCTCTCTCTCTCTCTCTCTCTCTCTTCTCTCTCTCTCTCTCTCTCTCTCTCTCTCTCTCTCTTTTTACTCTCTCTTTATCTATATATATCTATATCTGTATATCTATCTATTTCTGTCTCTCTCTCTCTCCTTTTAAAACACCCAATATACCTGGCTGATATCCTGTTCAAGCAAGAGTGAGAGAGAGAGAGAGAGAGAGAGAGAGAGAGAGGAGAGAGAGAGAGAGAGAGAGAGATGAGGAGAGAAGAGAAGAGAGAGAGAGGAGAGAGAGAAAAGGGGAGGGGAGAGAGAGAGAGAGAGGAGAGAGAGGAGGAGGAGAGAGAGAGAAGGAGAGAGAGAGAGAGAAAAAAAAAAAAAATTTGTGTGTATAAAATTATACTGTATAACCTTACAAACATTTTATTTCCTTTTCATCCAACTGTCAAAATTAATTGTTGGCTGCCTATATCCTGTATCATTTCTTTTTTTCAATTCAATTCACTAACCTTTTATTTCCTTTACTAACTTTACAAATCTCTCATTCACAATTCATAATAATTTGATCACAACTAACTTTGAAGTCCATACATTTCTACAAGAATTTCATAAACCGAGTGGGGAGGAGGGAGAGAGAGAGAGAGAGAAGAGAGAGAGAGAGAGAGAGAGAGAGAGAGAGAGAGAGAGAGAGAGAGAGAGAGGGGAAGTGGGTATTCTGGGTATGGCAAGGAGTGGAGTGGGACGATTCAGTGGTTATAAGTAAGAGGGGGGAAGAGAGAGAGAGGGCAGTAAAGAGGAGAGTGGGAGATGAGCAACACCCAATGATGCTTTAAGGTATGACTTAAGGCTTTAAGATAGAGTTTGGGTTTTGGAGAGGAGAAAAGGGGGGGTGGGGGTGTGATGGGAAGAAAAAAAGATGAGAGAGAATAAAAAGATAGAGATGTGAGTGATGTCCTTTTCTAGAGTCCTGCCTCATAATTCACCCTCCTGGACATACCCTCACACCCTCCTCCTCATACATTGCCTCTTCCTCCTCCCATCCTCCCTCCCTTCCTTCCTTCCTTCGCTAAGTTCTCACGGTATTGATAAGTTTTGCTTCATTATGAAAATTATGAGACTTTAGCAAAAGAATCACTTTGTTTTATTGTGGCATGTTGGTGTGTGTGTGTGTGTGTGTGTGGTTGGTTTTTGTGTGTTTTGGGGGTTTTGGGGGTTTTGGTGTGTGTGGGGGTGTGTGTTGTGTGTGGGGGTTTCATCTATTTGATTCACCATTTGTATTTTCCCGGGCCTGACTACACCGAGGGCCCCCCTTTCTCCATTTTCCCATTTTAGCATTCATCCTTTTGCTTATTTTGGCCAAAACCACCACCCGGGAGGTGGGCACAAACCCCCGGCTAACACCTGGTAGCCATTCACTGCTGGGGGACAGGGGTTTGGGGTTTTTAACCCTTTACTTCCCACGGGGACAAATTCACCATTAATTGAATGGGTGAAATGGGAAGAATACTGCTACTGGTCCTTTTTCCGATCGACGAATTCGTCTGGTACGTTGCTTCCCCACACACCTAACCCCCGCCCATGCCTGTTTTTTTTCGCTCCGTGATAGGTTGAAAAAATAAGGGGGAAACGTGCCAATTTGTACTGGCCCCTTATTTCGCTCAAATTGTTGAATTATAAAGTAATTTTGAGTAGGGGAAAAATTTCTATAAGTTTTTTGAATAGTTTTTTTTGGGTGATATTTACCTGTTTACACATATTGTTTTTTTATATACAAAACTTTGTATTAGATTTTAATTTCGTCCAGGGGAAACCCACGGTTCCCTTTTTTTTTTTTTTTCTTTTTTTTTGGGTAAAAAAGCGAATATATTTTGAGATTTAAAAATTTTAATATTCAGGTCATTTATGTTTTTAAAAGGTTTGATCTGTATGGGCTATTAAAATTTTTATTATTTTTTATTATTTTTATTTTTTGTTTTTATCATTATTGTTTTATTTTACTTTTCTTTTTTAATTACAGGTATCCATTACCAAACCCTTTATGGCAGACAAGTAGACAATTACTTTAGGTCTAAGTTTGATCCCGTAATGAATGCCCCGGGCCAAACTACCATGTTGCCTGCTGGTGAAAAAAATTTTATACAAAAGATTAAGTACCTTGGCCCGCATATGTATTTGATGATGTTACTCGCCATTTAGTATGTAAGGCAATTTTTTACAGAGGATTTGCTTGACATTTTCAAATAAAACAAACCTCTACTCAGTCCGAAAAAAAAGTAAGCAGGTTTCAACATAGATCGCAATGAGCATGCACAATAGCCTGGTTTGTGCAACCCTTTTTTATTAGTAAAATTTTCCTAAGAAATTTCAGTCCCCCCCATTTAGGTGCTAGAAAGATGTTATGCAGCAGTTAGAGTCGTAAAACCCTGGGAATGTATCAAAAATAAGTTACATTTTGGTTACAACAGTATTATGTGAGCCAAAGGACAGTCTTTTTCTTTTTTTTCCCCTGACAAAAAATTTTTTATATATATATATAAACTAGCCCAAAAAACCGCCCTCCGGGCGGACTTTTTGGCTAGCTCCTGCGGAGGGCTTTTGGTGGGCCTTCGGCCCACGAAGTCCCATTACTTCAATCAATCAATCGTCAATCATTGGGGGCATACGCCGGGGGGCGCGTCGCCTCGCCCACCCTACGACGCCACTCCCGGGGGTCACCACGCGCGAGTTCCCATGCAGGCTCCTTTCCCATACCAAGCAGCTCTCGACAAGAAACATCAACTTGCCCCAGCCACGAGCCTGTGGGCGCCCCCTTGGCCTCCTCCAACGCCGGATTGTCTCTTACAGATACAACCCGATGGAAGGATCGGTTTCAGGGTAGCCGTGCCACATGCCCATATAGCCGAAGTTGGCGCTGACGGACTATGCAGGTAATAGGCCTCGATTCAGTCTCACGGTGCAATCGCTGATTTGACACGTAATCATCCCAGCGATACCCCATGATTCTGCGAAGACACTTATTACCAAAGGCATTGATTCGTCTCTTCAAGTCACTATTTAGTGTCCATGTCTCACAACCATAGAGTAAGACAGGGATCACAAGCGATTTGAAGATCCGGATCTTTGTCCTCCTGCACAGGTACCGACAACGCCAAATACTCCCGCTGAGCGAGTCCATAACACCGTTGGGCTTGCCAATCCGCCGTAAGACTTCTTGACGTGACCCGCCGTCATTATGACTGCGCTACCAAGGTATGTAAAACTTTCCAAGATCTCAATGTCCTCGCCACAAACGGCATGACAGACTGTACTGCTTCATCTAGTAAGTCTCCAACACCTGGACCTTGGTCTTGAGCCAGGAGACCTCAAGTCCCAAAGGCTTTGCCTTCTCGTGCAGCGCTCGAGAGCCATCACCAGGACCTCCAGCGACTCAGCAAAGATTACTGCATCATCGGCAAAAACAGATCAGTGATCTTGGTGCTGCCAACGGATGCTCCACAATCACTTTGATCTACAACCTTGTCCAATACCCAGTCCATACAAGCGTTGAAAAGTGATGGGCAAGGACGCACCCTTGCCTCACTCCTGTATTCACAGGAAGAAGCCGGATACACCTGCCCCACACTTCACAGCACTCTCAGTCCCAAAATACAGACCAGTTATCAAACCAATAGTCCTTGCAGGAATCCTCGAAGTCGCAGAAGATCCAGAGTGACTCACGATGCACTGAGTCAAACGCCTTCTTGAGATCAACATAGGCTGCAAGCATCCCTGTCGAAACTCACGTCGGCGTTCCACCAGGACACGAAGCGCTAGGATACGTCCGTTGTTGACTTACCAGGGCGAACCCAGACTGCTGAGGTCTCTGATGCTTCACAGATGGCTGCGAATCCGTGTCAGCAATAGATGGCAAGCACCTTGCCTGGTACGCTGAGGAGTGTAATACCGCGGTAATTGTTGCAGTCCTGACGGTCCCCTTTCCCTTCCAGATAGGGACGACCAGCCCCCTTTTCCAGTCAGGAGGAATGGTACCTGATTGCCACACGGCAGTCAGGACAGCATGCAACCCGTGGATCATGGCCTCACCCCCAGCTTTGAGGAGCTCCGCACTGATATTACAAACACCAGCTGCCTTTCCACCCTCAACTTTGCTACAGCCTTTCTGACTTCGTCAAGAGAGGGTGCGCTTTCGTCAATGGGAGGATCGGCATCCACTGCCTGTAACCCAGTGGTGTGAAGCTGCTCCAGTTGGAGGGTCCACCGTGAACAACTGCCCAAAGTACTCAGCCCAACGAGCCATCTGCCCATCCATGTCCGACACGAGGCGCCCATCTGCTGTTTCGAATAGCACTCGCCAGAGAAGGAGACTTGGAACGGAGCTTCTTCAGGGCTCGGTAGGCGGGTCGGAGGTCATTAGCGTTCAAATGACCCTCGACATCCTCAGCGAGACTCCTGACATACCTCTCCTGTCTCTCCCCAGGAGGG
Source organism: Chionoecetes opilio (assembly GCA_016584305.1). Taxonomy (NCBI): domain Eukaryota; kingdom Metazoa; phylum Arthropoda; class Malacostraca; order Decapoda; family Majidae; genus Chionoecetes; species Chionoecetes opilio. The sequence continues at coordinate 42,797 of JACEEZ010002390.1, forward strand.
TTCTAGTCCGCGTGACAGAGCCCTGTGCTGGTCCGGTTCCCAGCCAGCCCTGGCAGCGTGACTCTCCTCGATTTTCTCCAGCGTCTCCGTCGAGACAAAACACACGCTTGACCTCGGGCGCTCCCCAATACACTCCTTGGCAGCCTGTAGAGTTTCACGTTTGAAGGGTATCCACAGTTTCTACAGGGTCCCCGAGAGCACGAGCACATCAAACCGATTTGAGACTGCCACCGCATACTCATGAGCACATGTCAAGTCCTTCAGTTTCTCAAGATGAAACACAGTATGGTTACCTCTTGAGATTCTTCTGGACTTGACATGAAGCTTAAGTGTAGCAACAACAAGTCTGTGATCTGTTCCAAAGAGCTCAGCACTCCATTACTTCAATGGTGGGCCGGAATAGGACTGAAATAACTCTGAAGTAATAGGAAGTAGGCTAGTGAAGTAATAGGACTGAAGTAATAGGACAGAAGTAACTCTGAAGTAATAGGACTGAAGTAATAGGACAGAAGTAACTCTGAAGTAATAGGAAGTAGGCTAGTGACATAATAGGACTGAAGTAATAGGAAGTAGTCCAGTGAAGTAATAGGACTGAAGTAATAGGACAGAAGTAACTCTGAAGTAATAGGAAGTAGGCTAGTGAAGTAATAGGACTGAAGTAATAGGACAGAAGTAACTCTGAAGTAATAGGACAGAAGTAACTCTGAAGTAATAGGAAGTAGGCTAGTGAAGTAATAGGACTGAAGTAATAGGACTGGAGTAAAAGAAACCGTCTGTCAGTCGTGCGTTCGTTTCGATATCTTTCTTTTTTCATGCAAAATATCTCGCGTAAATGTTATTTTTTTTCACAATTCTCGCTAATACTATAGATTTAATAAAAAGAAAAAGTCCTCGGATCATCCCCAAAGTGGCCTTAAAACCTTCCCCTGGTCGACCTGGTTCCAAAACTGTGCCATATGATGGGATTGCGCCACTGGGGGCGGAACCTATAGCGGACATACACACAGACGTACACACTTTCGATTTTATATATATACTAGCCGCAAAGCCGCCCTCCGGGCGGACTTTTTGGCTAGCTCCTGCGGAGGGCTATTGGTGGGCCTTTGGCCCACCACCTGTGTTTGGTGGGCCTTCGGCCCACCAAACATGGACTCTCCAGATAGCCCCTTCTAACTTTCCTGAAATCATGGATGTAGAAATTTATGTATTCCCCCCACCCATTCACTCACCCATTACCCATCACCCCCCACCCATTCACTCACCCATTACCCCCCACCCATTCACTCACCCATTACCATCACCACACCCATTCACTCACCCATACCCATCACCCCCACCCATTCACTCACCCATACCCATCACCCCCCACCCATTCACTCACCCATTACCACACACCCCATTACCCATCACCACACACCCATTCACTCACACCCCCACCCATTCACTCACCCATTACCCATCACCACACACACCCCATTCACGTCACCCATTACCCATCACCCCCACCCATTCACTCACCCATTACCCATCACCACACAACCCATTCACTCACCCATTACCCATCACCCCCCACCCATTCACTCACCCATTAACCCATCACCACACACCCATTACCCATCACCCCCCACCCATTCACTCACCATTACCCATCACCACACACCCATTCACTCACCATACCACACCCCCCACCCATTCACTCACCCATTACCCATCACCACACACCCATTCACTCACCCATTACCCATCACCCCCCACCATTCACTCACCCATTACCCATCACCACACACCCATTCACTCACCCATTACCCATCACCCCCCACCCATTCACTCACCCATTACCCATCACCACACACCCATTCACTCACCCATTACCCATCACCCCCCACCCATTCACTCACCCATTACCCATCACCACACACCCATCCTACCATACCATCACCCCCACCATTTCACCATACCATCACCACCACACCATCACTCACCCATTACCCATCACCCCACCATTCTCACCCATACCATCCACACCATTCACACCATCACCCCCCACCTATTCCCTCACCCATCACCCATCACCCCCCACCACTCACTCACCCCACACCCATTACCCATCACCCCACACCATTCACTCACCCATTACCCATCACCCTACATCAAGGTTCCTCAATTCTCGCAACCCACTTTTGTTTTCACAATTCTCGCTAATAGGCTGCTAAAAAAAAAAAAAAAAAAAGTGATCGATCATCTCATAAGTGGGCTTATGACCTTCCCCTGGTCAACCTGATCCAAAAATGTGCCATATGAGGTGTTTGCGCCAAGGGGGGCGGAACCTATACCACACACACACACACACACACACACACACACACACAGACAGACAGACACACTTTCGCTTATATTATTATAGATATATATATATATATATATGTATATATATAGGTATATATATATAAAATAATATATATATATATATATATATAGTATATAATATATATATATATATTATATATATATATATATATAATTATAGGTATATATATATATATATGTAACATATATATATATAGGTAATATAATACTATATATACACTATATATATATATATAGGTATAATATATATATATGTATACATATATATAGGTATATAATATATGTATACATATATATATAGTATATATATATATAATATATATATATATATAGGTATATATATATATATATGTATACATATATATAGGTATATTATATGTATACATATATATATATATATATTATATATTATATATATATATATAGGTATATATATATATATGTATACATATATATAGGTATATATATAATATATATATACCTATATATGTAATACTATATATATATATATATATATATATATATTATATATATATATATATATATATATATATATATATATATATATATATAATTGCTGAACGAATATACTGCTGTGACACTGTCTGAATGGGAAGCAAGACTTATGTGCAATTTCATACTAAATAGTCAGTAAAGGAGGATACCAAATTTTTTGGCAAAGATCTTCCAGTTATTTTTCAATATTATACTAATGAGAGAAAATATTCTTTCTGTTACACATAACAATACGTGTTGCAAACAGTGTTCCCTACATTCCCTTTCCTGACAAAAAAGATAATAGTCTACAGGCGCATTATCATTGCGGCTCCAACGCAAAAAAAAATAATAATAATAAATAAAAATTGTCATTTCTGTGCACAAGATATCAATATTTGATGATTAAAACTGCTCAATAAGTATATTGCGATAGTTGTGAAACAAAAATATCAAAGTAAAAGAAATATAAACATTAGTTTGATTAAAAACTATACTTCATATTTTCAGAAATCTATCCATTAATAAAATAACTATCCTGCCCACATTGACGAATTCGTCCTCTAATTCTAAGTCACTTATTACAAATGACTAAATCAAAATTATAAAAGAAACAAGTCATGTATGATGTACACAAGTACAAAAACATGTAAAAATATTTGTTATCATCGAAAAGGAAAAGTTGGGAAGTAAAGGGTTAAGAAAACCGCCCATCTCTCTTCGCTCCGCCCGGGGATCGAACCCAGGAAATCTCGGTTGTGAACCGAGCGTGCTAACCACTACACTACGGAGTACCCATGTGTGTGTGTGTGTGTGTGTGTGTGTGTGTGTGTGTGTGTGTGTGTGTGTGTGTGTACTTACCCCCTCATGTGTGTGCCTGTGTAGCCCCAAGTAACCCAAGAAGAGATTTGTAGCAACAGCTTTACTAAGATTACACACTTCCTTTCTTTCTTGAATTCTCTTTTATCACTCTTTTTTCTCTATCTCTTTATGCTTTGTATCTGTGCGAGTCTCTTTGTTATCTTTTCTTTGTGTTGTTTCTGTACCTCCTGCTCTTTGTTTTTCTGGTTCTCTTTACAGTTTTTGTTGTTTTGTTTTCTCTCTTTCTATCTCACTTTATTTCTAGCTTTACTCTTTTATTAACCCATTTCAAAGTCACTATATTTATCTTTTGTCTTTTTTTATTTATTGTATTTCTTTCTTGAGGTTGCTTGCGGTTTTTTGTTATCTCTCTCTCTCTCTCTCTCTTCCTTATCATTTTGTTTCCTCTTCCAATACATTTCTTGTTTTAAATATTCCATCTTTTTTATTCTTTTGTTTCTAGTTCTCGCTTAAGTATATTTTCATTTATATTTCAATTCACCACCGAGGAGGAGGAGGAGGAGAGGGATGGGAAAATTATATGGTTGGGATGTGTGTATGTGTGTGTGAAGAGAGAGAGAGAGAGAGAGAGAGAGAGAGAGGGGGGGAGAGAGAGAGAGAGAGAGAGAGAGAGAGAGAGAGAGAGAGAGGGAGAGAGAGAGAGAGAGAGAGAGAGAGGAGAGAAGAGAGAGAGAGAGAGAGAGAGAGAGGAGAGAGAGGGAGAGAGAGGAGAGAGAGAGAAGTAGAGAGAGAGAGAGAGAGAGAGCAAATGAGAAAGAGAAAGAGAAAGGTCAAGTACGAGGGTAAAAATATAAATGAAGAACAAGACAGAGCAATAACAGGAACAATAAATTAAGAACAAAATAACTCTCAAAAAAGAGCATGTGGAGGAAAAGGAAGAGGAAGAGGAAGAAGAAGAAGAAGAGGAAGTGGAAGAGGAGGATGGATGGATAAGGAAACACACACAACACACACACACACACACACACACACACACACACACACACATACATACATACACATACATACATACATACATACATACATACATACATACATACATACATACATACATACACACACACACACACACACACACACGCACGCACGCGCACACACACACAAATTAAAACACTCCTTCGCTTCACCATATCAATATTAAATCACTATCACTAATCACTATAACTATATTTATATACTATATTTTTTTCACTTCACCATACACTTCATTAACACCACGAACTATCGTCACCAATAAAAAACAAAACGGGGTCTTTAAATCACCACAGTCCCTTTAACACCACCGCTCACACACACTTGATCAACGCACCGTGCAGGTTCCAATGTTTACAAGACCCACGAGAGGAAGGCACCGTACGTCCACCTTCCTTGACGGCTAGTGCCCCACTGAGCTCTCATCCCTTGCCTCCGGCCCTCAACAGGCCAGGCCTTCCAGGACCCCCGCTGAATTTCCCCTAGAGTAAAATAAATTTTTACCCTAAATTTTTACGCTTTCCCAAAATAATGGGGTTCGACTGATAGATTATATATAATAATATATTTTATATATATATATAATATATAAGTAATATATATATATAATATAATATATAAATAATTTATATATATATATTATATATATAATATTATATATATATATATATTATAATATAATATATATATTATATATATTTTTATATAATATATAATATATTATATTTTAAAATTATAATATTATTATATATGTGTTCTTATTAAACCAAAAATATAATTTAATAAAAAATTATTTTAAAACTAGAAAAACAAACTGGTTAAACTTTACTATTTTGTTTTTTTTTCAAAAAAATAGGGGATTTTCCCCCTACTTCCTTTTCTTTTAACATAATATATATATATATATAATATATATATTATATTATAAATATATATATATATTATGTTATAAAGAAAAAGGAAGTAGGTGAAACCTTTTTTTTTATGATAAAAAAAAAAAAATAAAAAGTTAAGCCAGTTATTTTGTTGTTTTAAATAATTCCATTAAATATATATTTTGGTTTTAATAAAAACCACTTTAACAAAATAAGTTTTGAGAATAACTGACTAAAAATATATTGACCCAAAAATCTTTCAAAAAATTAAAAGAAACAGGTACATATACATATTTGCATTTTTAAGGGTACATATACATATTTATTTTTTATACATATTAATATTTGCAACCTCTGAACCCGTTTCATCACTTTTGGCATTATTGATTGCTTTTAGATTTGTCCCAAGTTTAGGATGTGAAGATTTTCAAGGTTTTGTGAATATTGATGCATTAAGCCATTTGGGTTTCATTTTTTAAAAGAGGTTTGACAAATTTTGTTTGATTTGTTTGCTGAAAAAACACCCCAACCAATGCATTTGAAAAGGGTAGGAGAAGAGGGTGGATATGGTTTTAAATTGGGATAAAATGGCAGCCCGCATCATTTTTTCTATTGAGCAAAATACCCCGTACTTTGTGAAGTGGAGTTGTTAGAAAGTTCTTCATCCAAACAGTGCAGTCTCCATTCTTCATTCACAAGATTCTTATTGGCATACTTTGGTAATTGTGGCAGTTCATCAAATATATATGCTAAGGCTGGAGGATTCAGAGTTGATGCAGAACGAGGGTTTACACAGGCCACTACTTCATGAATTTTGTCATTGAGTGAATATATTTTCTGAATCTGGGATACAGCTTCAATCAAGAAAGACTGACATGACTTAAAAAAATTTGTAAAGTTCTGCGCTAGTTACTGTTCCCGATTTTTTAGATCCCTTACTGTTGCTGATGCACTCACTCCTAGATATACATTCTCAACAGGAATTAAGACACTTGAAAAAATATGTTGAAAAGGACTAAGTAATGAAATATCAGCATTCTTAACAAAGCTCACATCCATGAAGTCAGTACACAAGCTTCGAATGAGTTTGCATGTCTCAGTTTTCAGTGTGAACAAAATTGGAGCCTTATGCGGGGTTCACACTTTCCGTATTTGCTACGTCCGTCTTGCCAACGTGACGTCACCGTGACGTCACTTCCTGCTTGTGTGACCTTGAAAGACGTGCGTCTGGAGGCAAAAGATTCGGAGCCTCCAATTCTTTTGGCGGGCTGCGTGAGCGGTGGTGCCACAATTTATAGAACATTATACGTAGCTCAGTTTTGGAATATCAAAATAATGCTGTTTCCAAGGTCTGACTTAAAATATATTTATTATCAGTGATTCTGGAAGACAATATTAGTAAAGGAAGACATACATGATGTGAAAATATTGTGTCCCGCTGCTTGAAGGGGGAACAGCGGCACAGCTGCTTGAATGTAAGCTCGACCACCACCACTACCTCTTGGTATTTTAAAGCGTTATTTCTCGTGTTCTCTAGTTGAACTAGTTCTAACCCTCTCACGTGCCCCTCTAGTAGCTACTATATACCATCCTTCCTACAGCATCACGCTACGTCACCAATACCCTCTACAGGCCGTGTAATAGGTAGTAATTATTAGTGACTTGAAAAATACATCCACGACTGCGATATGTGGAAACACTTTTGGACCCCGATATACAGATTCCACGTGTAACCTTTGCCATAACCTGTTGTTAGGGGATTGTAGCGCTATATAGATAGGCCAGGAAGTGAAGGGGGATATAGTGAAGGGAGTAATAGGTGTGTCATGGGGTATAAAAGGGAGGAAGTAAGGAAAGCAAGGGGGTTTTATACTGTAATTTTTTCTGATATGAGCGAGCGGGAGTGATCGACCAGTGAGACGAGGTAACGTCATCGTGACGTCACTGTGACGTCACGATAACAAGACGGACGTAGCAAATACGTGAAGTCTGAACCGGGCCTCAGATGAATAACACCATTTAAATCACAAGGCATTATTGAAGCCTGGAGTGTCACGAACAGCTGACCGCAACACAATCTCCGCCCCCATTGAGACGGGTTATTTATTTTTAGATAATGAGCTTAAATCAGTCTTGCACTCTGCACCACTGTGACAAATTATTGTGTAAATACTTTGCCCCTTGCACTGTCCTCTACAACACAGGCGGTCATAAGTTGCACCCCTATGTCCTGACACGATTAATCGCAGCCATCTCGCTCTCTCTCTCTCTTACCCGTTAAGGTGGTTCGGTTGGTAGAGCTGCGGGCTCGCGTATGCAGCGTCCCTGCGCATTCGGTGAGCGGTTCGAGCCCACCAGGTTCGTGCTGGCGTGGTGGCACTTTGTATAGTCAATAACATGGTAGTTGGTACTTGAAAAGTATCTAGATAGGATCAAAGTATCTTATCGTATCTCTCCATCTTTTCTTCTGTCTTGCATTACTGAATTTCTAATAACGAAGATAATCATAATTATTTCATATCTGGCATGAAACATATACTAAATTCAGTACAAGACACAGTGCTTGACCATAATAATGACTGAAAGGTGATTTATCGGAAGTTAAAAGATCCTTGGGTCGTCTACAAAAATGCAATAGGTATACAACAAAGTATCACATTATTATTACTGCAAACGTTATTAGCCTAATATGTCCTTATCGGCGAGTTAAATTCACTTTCTGCCAATATTGGTTACTTTATCTTCCAATGGATCGGACCATTAAATCCCCTTTCCCCACCTCCCTCTCCTGCAGCACACGGCACCTCACACATCTCTACTCATGACGCACCGTTGTTCCAACCTTTCAACTTCGGTTGGCTGCGCTTCATCGGGCCAGGGGATCGGGACAACTTCTGACCGCCAGTGTTCACGTAGAAAAATCCATCGTAATTACAAAGATAACATTCATCTAGGTATATCTCTAAGCATACGTACTTCATGATCAGAATGTGTAAGCAGCTGCGATGTAGATCCATCTTCATTACCTTCTTTGTCCAGGCTAGATACCGATGTACGTATTGTATCACCATCACTTAAGAACGATAGCGCCTCAAAGCACCACAGTGTTGGGGTGTAGAACTGTAGATGTCTTCCGTTGCAGCCCCTGACCTTTCTGACTTCTCTTTTTTTCTCAGTTCCCGTCTGTGTTGGTTGCGGAGTGTGTCTATTTTCTTTCTAGTCTCATCCACTGTCACGGACACACCTACATCTTGCATTTCCTTTGCGATACTCTGGAAAGCAGCAGCTTTTTTGTCTGTCTCTGTATATGTCCATTTTCACTTGCCATAGGCACGGGTGTTGCCGATAAAGTTCAATTAGGTGAAGGATCGCATATCTTGACCACTGATTCTTGCTGGGCGGAGGGGTAGACATGATGTTCTGATGTAGAACGTAGTGAAAATTCCTGAAAAACTGACAATCATGGCCCCAAAGGGATCCGCATGTAACCTTGTATGTTTTGGCAGCGACGCACTGCCGGGCAGGGGCCTGGGGAAATTGCCCACCTCCCATCACGGGCTTTTATTTCTTTGGGGCCCCGCGGGCCCCAGCGGGGACCCCGGGTTCAACAGGAAAACGCTCGCTTGTGCCCGGGGCCCTTTGCCCTTTAGGTGGCGGGGGCTTTACAATAATATTACATTTTTCCGTGGCGTGGGCCCCGGGGAAAAATTTAAGGGGGAACCGGAAACCCAGGGCCCCTGGGCCCCCCCCCCCCGTTTTTCCCCCGCAAGGGCCCCGCACCCAAGGAAAAAATATTTTTTCCCATGAAAATCTGAATGGGACATTTCCTTTTTGGGGCAATGTAATGGTCTTTTTGACCATCTACCCCCTTTTTTAACCTTTTGGAAAGTGCCCCCCCTTTGGGGGGGTGTCCCTCAGTCCGGGTTTATTTCCGCTGAAAACCCCCCCACATTAAGTGGGAAAAAAAAAAATAAATTGAAAAAAAATAAAAGTTTTAAGAAAATATGTAAAGGACGGGTTGGGAAAAAAAGAAGGAAAACCGCGTTAATATTTTTCAAAATTATAAAAATTTAACTCTTTACTGTCCCTTTAGTAGTTATTATACATTAAACAAGTTATTTTAAATTTTTAAGCCCTTTCCCCCCTAGCGTCGACGCAAAAAGTTTAAAGCGTTTCCTAATATATTTTACATTTTTTGGAAAACTTCAGCCCGCACTTTTCCCCCTTTAAAACGATACGCACTTTTAAAGGCCCCAAGTCTTTTCCTAATATAATTTTAACTTTAGTTTTTACCCCATTTCCCCAACTGTTTCCCTCCCCTTATTTTTCTTTTTCCCTTTTTTTCCCCTTGCCCTTTACCGGCTGGCTGTGACATTTTGGGGGTTTGGCCCCTTCTGTTTAATTTTGTGAGCGTTTTGGCCCCCTGGTCCGCCAACAGATCCTCCCGGGGGACACAAAGTAATGCACTTATTAGTCTTGGTCAAAAAAAAAAAATCCCCGGGAAGTCATGTCTCCCAATCCCCTATTAAAACCAACCCATTTCACAAAAAACCCTTTTTCCCAAGGGCGAGAATACCCAACCCCCCCAAACAGGCGATTTAAACCCTCAACAAAACTTTCGAGCCGCTTCTAAAATTATTCAACCTAGAATCCCCTTTCTCACCTCTTTTCGCAAAGTGTCAATTTAAAAGGGTTTTTAAAATATAACCCCCCCAGGGGATTCGGGAATGAGGCGTGGAAAAATTCATCTTTAAGCTTATTGTATTTTATGTTTTTATTTAAAAGCTTTTCCCCCTATTAATGTAATTTTTTCCTTTAAAGCTTTTTCCCCCCAAAAAAAAAAATTCCTTATGCCCAGTCTTCATAAGCATCCTCCCGGATATCAAAAAAAAAAACTAAAAAAAATTTAATTTTGGTTTTTTTAAAAAAAAAATTTTCCAAATCCCCAAAAAAATTTTTTAATTTTTTTTTTTTTTTTTAATTTTTTTTTTTTTTTTTTTTTAAAAAAAAAAAAAATTTTTTTTTTTTTTTCCAAATTCTTCCAAAAAATTTTACAAAAAAAAATGAGATAGTATGTATTCTTAACTTTCACTTCCCCCCCAGATAGTTTGCCCCATTTTGGGGAATCCCCAAACTTAAATGTGATGCCCAAATACCTTGAAATGAGAACCTTCCACTTCCTCTTTATTTTTTAAAGGGCCCGGGAAACCCCCCTATAGAGCCCCGCAACTGGACTCGTCCCTCTAGTCTGGAGTGGTAAATTTCCATTTTTTCCCCAAACTAATCCTAGGCATAGGTGGTAGGGAAAAAATCACGACGGGATCTTCCCCAAAAACCCTCAGTATCTTGGAAAAAGGCTCACCCCGCTTGAGGCATACATCCTCCTGCGTCTATAAACCCTGGGACAAAGCCAGAGCCAAGCACTCCTTGGGTCTAACGACAACCTAGGGGGGTTTGTGTTCAGGAAAATTTTTGTGTGCACCTCAAAAGGCAAAAATAAAATTTTTTAAACCCACAAAAAAAGGGGGGGGGGTCTGCCCTAGGGGCCCTTTCCTCAAAATCTCTCTTTCACTAGCGAAGGGGTGAACTTTAATCTCTTTCTCTCTAGGGGTTTAAAACACTTATCGCCTGTCATCACCATTGTTTTAATATCCCCTTCACTGGCCCTCCTCCTTAGGTGGGAGTTGCTAAAGTTCTTCTTCTCCCAACTACTACTCTGCTGGTTCCAACACCCAAACCCTCTTGCCCTACTTTATCGTTAATTTGCTCGGCCCGCCGCGGGTACATTTTGCCTTTCAAATATATTTTCTAATACATATGAACCAAATCCACCCTCTAAATACTTCCATCACTTTGTATGACCCCAAACCATTTCCCTTAAAATTTTTTCTTTTGGTCCCCGTCTCAAAACGCCCCCTTTTTTTACCCACCCCAATTCGTTTTTTAAAAACCCTTTTCATTTTTCCTTTTCACATTAGCTTTCCCCCGCCTTTTTCCCTACCTCCTCCAAATTTGTTTTTTTTGATTATTTCGTGTGCCATTTGTTGTTTCATCCTCTGATAAATTTTTGGGGTAATTTCACATTTAAAAACCCTTTGGAGCGTATCGGGAAAAAAAAGCTAAAAATTTGGGTTTCCCCAATTGTCTCAGCACTGCCTTTTTAAAACCCCTTTTTGGATTTTCAAAGAGAAAATTTTGGGCCCCTATGAGGGATAACCCTTGCACGGGTTTGAGAGTTTGTTTCATTGTGGGGGCATCCTTTCGGGAGATACTTACCTTGGGGGGATGGAAAGGCGTGGTGTTCCTATTGGGATCTACAAAATTTCACCCCAACTCTTTGAATTGTTGTGACGAAAACCCTTAGATTTTTCCAAAAACAATTTATTTTGGTGCTCCAAAAAACGGACTTTATTCCCAAAAAACCCCTTAATACTTCGTCGGTCACCCTTGCCCTTTAATTTTATAAAAGGTAGAAAACCCTACATAAGGATTTTTTTTGGGTTTTAATAAAAAAGCGGTTTTCCGGGGGCTCCCGTTCCCTGTTTTTTAATGTCTATGTTTATCCTCTCTAGAGGTTTATTTAAATGATGGTATTTTTTGGGCCATTGTTGTTGGAGTCCACGACTCCCCCTTTTTCTGTTGGCATTCAAACTTTCCCTCCATTTTCTCTCAAAATCCTTTTCGGGTTTGGGGCCCAAATAAAAAATAGCCTTCTTTTTCTTTTGTTTTCCTCTGCCCTAAATGACCCGTTTCCCTTATTGTAAATTTAAATTCCAAAGCCGCTGGGTTCGGGCCCTGGGTAAAACCAATAAATAGTTTTATACTGTTATCGACCTTTTGGTTTAGTTAAATAAAAAAATTTTCCCCCTTCTTTTAACAAAATTGATCTAAAGTATTTCGGGGGATTTAGATCTGGGGAATTCTGCCCCCTTTCTGGGATATCTTTTTCATTTCTCTCCTCTACGGTCCCTCTTTGTTTTCCTTTATTTCCTTTATTTTTTCCCAAAACCACCTTTTTTCTACTTGACATCGAAGGGATTTTTAAATGGTCTACAATTGGGTTCTGCTACAGTGTTTTTTTTTTCCCTGCTTTATATTCTACGAACCTTTTAGCCTCTATCTCTAGGATCCATCTGTTAATCCTAGGTATTTGGGTTCGTTTTTTAAAAGGGGACTGGACACAACGGTTGGTGGTTTTTTTCTGATGATCCCCCTTTGGTTCCCCCGGGAAATGATAAAAACTGCCCTGCAACCCAAAAATTTACCCCCCCAAAGGGCCCTTCCCTATCTGCCCGCTGAGAAATGGGGCGTCCCCAAGGGGGTTTTAATTTCTTTAAAAAAATAAGAGTTTACTTGGGTTTTGCCCTCATCCCCTATACTGCATCATACTGCCCCTACGTGATTTTGGTAGCTTTGGTACCCAAACCAAAATGGCTTTTTAAATTTTGGGCCCTTTATTTTAAATGGGGGGCACTGTCAGTTTACCCTTTTAAAAATCTAAAATGCTTGTTTGGCTTTCCTCTGCCATTTAAAATTTTTTTAATCTTTTTTTTAAAAAAATTTAGTGATGGGCACCGCTATCTTACGAATCCTTCTATGTATTTTCCTATAAAAACCCTACCATCCCTAGAAATCTTCGGGTTTTCCTTGACTTTAGTTGGGGGTTTCATTTTATCTACGGCTGCCATATTGTCTGGGTTGGGTTGGTAACCCCTTGCCCCAAAAAGGGTGTCCCAGAAAATTAAATTTTCTTTTTTCCTTTTTTACATTTGGTCAGTTTTAAATTTGACCCCAAAAATCTAGTCAGATGCCCAAAATTTTTTTTTTTAATTTATCGCCCTTTTCCCAATAATTCTGTAATTTGGGTGCCACCCGGGATTAGGTAAATAAAGAAAATTTTTTTAAGCCAATTTCTTCAGAAAAAAGGAGTTAAGATCGGGGGCTAATTTGCGTGAAAAAAATTGCTGCACTGCAATTTTCCAAAGGGAAATCTTTTTTAATCTATATAAGGGTATCCCTTCACTAAAATTTGTTAGATCTTTACTACTTTCAAATTTAAAAGTACTTGGGTAAAACGCATCTTTTATATCAGGGTGGCATAGTATTCTAGCCCGCTACCCATTTTACAAATCTTTTCCCAAATTTTGGTAGGGGGGGTTTTTATCAGTGGCAAATGTTTTTATTCCCCCTTTCTTAGTCTAGGGCCATCCTTTTTTCCCCCCTTCGGGGTTTTTAACCAGTACTATAGGACTTTTAAACCCCGCAAACTGTGGAATTTTTTTATTATGTCCTTTCTTCCATTTTTCCCAAAATTTTAAACATTTGTTCTTTTGCTTTCTCCGGATCCCCATATGTAACTCCCCTACAGGTTTTGGGTCTAAAAACCTGAATATGGCGGGTTTGTTTTCATTTGGGAACCTAGTTTTTCCTGCTCTAAGATAAAAATTCATGGTGCTCTTTTTCAAAAGGGGAAAAAATTTAAAGGGCCCCTCCTGTTCACTTAAATGTTTTTTCCCTCCCCCTTTTTCTAGAAAATTTCCTGTATTCGCTCCGGGCGAGTACCATTTTCCCTCGCTACCATCACTATCGGGTAACATTGGGTTACTCAAACCCAGTGGGGAGAAAAGTGGTTTTTTGCCCGGAACTTGCGGGGTTTTTGAAAATTTTTTCTGTGTTTACTAAATCTTTTTAGCTAAAAATTTTACCAGGGGCGTTAAATTCAGCTGTTTCCCCTACTTTTATAATTATTGGTAAAAAAAAGTTCTTTCTTTTTTTAAATGGACGCATTTCAGGTGCTATATTTTTCACTTGTTTTTTTGGGTCCACCAAAAGAGTGGTTCCCTCTACCTCGTCCACTGGGCAATTTTTACCATTGGTTTTTTCCCGGTTTTTTGGGCCAAAACTTTGTTGTATCCTTATATGACAACTTGATTTTTTGCCCCTCCTCTTCGCACTTTTCCCCTCTTTTAAATGCCCGATGGTTTCCGTATCGGTGTTTAACAAAAATTAAGGGAAAAGTTAGGTTACCCATGACTTTCTTTTTTTGTAATTTTAGTTTTTTTCTAGTTTTATTTTGTTCATCCCCATCAGGGCTTGGGTGGATAAATCCCGATTTGGGAAAAGCTAAATCAACACTTCTATTTTTCTATCTATTCCTAAAGGGGATTTTTTTCGACTTGCCAAGATTCTCAACCCCTTTCCCCCTTATACCGGGTTTAAAATAGGGATGTTACTGTGGGTTTTATTTCAAATTGGGAAAACTAAAGCTGCACTCCCTTTTTTTAAGTGAATATTCGCTTTCCCGTGTCTAATAAAACTTCCATGACGTGATCTTAATGGCTAAGGGGGGTTTTTTGGGGGGCGAGTTTAAAAAGTCATCCTTTGGGGTTTTACTTTCCTTTCCCCGGACAAATTTTAACGGGTTTTTCCCACACCCACTCTCCCGCAAACGAAACAAGCGTTTTTTTTTTTCTACTTTGGGTTTCCCCAGTCTGCCCCATTTAGTGGGGTTTAATTTTTACAGGGAGGGGCCCAAAAATTTTGGGAAATCTTTTTTCCAATCTGGGGCTGGGTAAACTGGGGTCTTACCTACTACCCAAAACTTGTAATTTCTCCCATTCCCCCCATCTGTGCTTGCAGTTTTTCTTACCCCCTGAAATGACTAGCTGACAGTCCCTGTGACTGTTCCTGTTTATTTGGGGGGAAATACTCGGGAAGGGGAGTGTTATTTTTATAACTGCCGGGGTGGTTTACCGCGTACCTATAGTCCTCTTTCCCATAAAGATGCCCTCTCGGCCTTTCCCCTCTCACTATGAAGTTTTTAAAGGGGGGTTTTTTCATCCCTAAAAAGCTCTAATTTTCTTTACTGTGGTTTGGGGAAACCTCTTAAAAAGTTTAGTTTTTTAAAGATTTTTATCCCACGGGGGAAATTTCTCCTGGATTTTTTGACTTCCTTTTCCCGTATTTCGTATTTTCATTTGAGTTTATTTTGCAAAGTCTTGTGGATCTTTTCCCTCCCAAGGGGTTTTTTTTACTTTCCGAAATACTGTTAAGGATCTGTCTACAATTTTTGTCTGTTAGTTTTACGCCTAACCAAAAAGTTTTTAAAGGGGCTCCAGGGTCAAAATCATGCTGGGCTGAGGGCATTCTGTATCAATAATGGTAAAATTTCGGATCACTCTGGTCATAAGTAAACCTCTTTTTTCCCCCTCCAAGTTTCCCCTGAACAAATTTTTACCCGGGAAAGGAAAAATGTCAACCCTTTCCCCTGCCCCCGATACCTTGTAAATCCCCGAGGTTCCCTATTTGGGATATTCTCGGTTTTATTTAAAATCTCATTGGTTCCAACTTCCTGCCCTCCTCCTTATTTTTCCCAAAAAAATCAACCGTTTCCTTTTGTTTTGCTAGTCTTTTTCTAGCTGGGTCATTTCCCCTTGAACTGCTCCATTTTTCGGGGCCCCCCTTCTTAAGCTGCTACCCTTTTCTTCTTTTGGAAAATCCTCCCCAAAAACCCCTATTAAAAAAACCCCTTAAATTTCCCCCATTTAAAAAAATAATTTCCTTTCCCTAAAAAAAAAAAAAAATGGGTATTTTCCCCGGGTTTTTCCCAAATTTGTTTGGGGGTTTCCCCGGGGGCTATTAAACCCACGGGGGCAGCCTCTGGGAAATTGCTTTTTGCTGGGGGCGTCCTTCCAACCCCAACACTGAAATTTACGCATTTTATTACTAATTACGGGGGGGGGACCAGGCCTTTCCCAACGCCCCGCAAATAAACCCCCTGCCGAAGTTGTGCGTGATTACCCGCCTTTCCCCTGTCATCCTGGCCTATAAACTATGTTTTTTTTTGGTCATCTTCCCCCCACGGGCCGAGGAAAATTTATCACTAACGCTACTCTATAACCTATATGTTTTCACCTATATGTACACCTATACTCTGCGCACAAAATACTGTACGTGATCACGTATGTGAAAACATGGGTAACTTTTCACTTGAAAAGGGAAAAAAAAAAAAATAACAAAGGGGTTTAATTTGCACTTTTTTACGCGGGGCCATCGAAAGGATCCAAACCCCTGCCACCAAAAAGTAAAAAGGTCATTTTGGGCCTTCTACCCCCTTTGTTACCATTATTTATGCCCACCTGGGATGTAAATCTACGTCCTTTGGGTTTCCCCCCCCCCCCCCCCCACCCCACCCTTAATGGGGAAAAAAAATAGGGGTTTAACAAAAATTTAAAAAATTTTAAAAAATATGGGAAAATGGTTGGAAACAAATGATACCCCGTTAATATATTTCCCAATTATAATTATTTAACTCTTTTCTGTCCCATTAAAGTATTATTATTTCATTTACAAGTTACTTAATATTAAGTCTTCCTTCCCTCCTAGCGTACGCACGCGAAAAAAATCAAGTCGTTTATTTCCCAATATAGTTTTTTCTAAACCTTTTTTAACTTCAGTCGCACTGTTACCCCCTTTAAAGATTTGCACATGTAATGCTCAAGTCGTTTTTCCAATATAATGTATACGTAGTCCCCATCCCACTTCCAAATGTTTCCCTCTCCCCTTTTTTTCTATTTCCCTTTTTTTCCCCCTTGGGCCTTAAAACGGTGGCTGTAACATGTTTTTGGGTTTCCCTTTGCTAATTTGTGAGCGGGTTGGCCCCCCGGTCCCCCAACAGCATCCTTACCTTGGGACCCTAATAAAGCACTTCATTTGGGCCTTTGGGCAAAAAAAAAAATCACCGTAATCCCCTGTCTCATCTCTAGTTTAAAAAAACATTTCACAACATACCTTTTCCCCAAGGGGGGAGAATATCACCTCCCCACCGGCGACTTAAATTTAACGAAAAGTCGAGCTGCTTCTAAAGTAAATTTTAACCCGGGAAACCCCTTTTTCACCCCGGTTTTGCTAAAGTGTCTAATTACTACGGGTTTAAAAATATAAGCCTAACCCGTGGGTTCAGGAAGAGGCGTGGAGGAAAATTCCTCGTTAGCTTATTGATACTTATGTGTTATTTCATCTCTTCCCTATTAATGTAATTTCTCGCGTTACACAAAAACACTGTTACATTGCATGTACCAAAATATGCCACAAATTTAGAAACCAACATAATGTAAAATAGGAGTGGAAAAAGTTTCAATTAAACTAATATGAGATCTGAACCCACATTTGTTAATTCTAGAGTCCTTTCCCGCCCCTATTATTTGGTTTTATTTTTATCGAGACCTTCACAAATCCCTTCAGATACCTCTAAAACGTAATAATAAAGTGGGGGAGAGATTAAAAAATAAAAATAAAATTACTAACCTAACCTAACCTAACCTGGTAAAATTGTAGTCCTTTCCCACCCTTAGATCTCGTTAAGAGGTTATTGGTTAGGTTGTAGTGAGGTTAGGTTAGAATTTTATTTTTTGGGGGTCCAGGGCGGGGGTAATGTAGGGGGGAGGGGGCGTTAACGGGGGCATCTCTCCCCCACTTTATAATTACGTTTTCGGGGTATCTGAAGGGGGTCTGTGAAGGTCTGGAGAAAAAAGAAATACTAATAAGGGCGGGAAAGGACTAAAATTTTACCCCACATTTCATTCAGGGACCCGCACTCCCACCGGCCTAGGGCCCCGCACACCATAAATCCTCCCCCGGCGTCGGCCATCTCTTTTTTTACAATTCGTAACCCCTACCGTACAGCATAGACCCCTCTAAACGAAAGCTTTATGTGGCGTAGGCCATTTCTTTTTTTGTATCAGTAATTAGTATGTATAATGTAACCTCTAAATAAGCAAACTAACAATAATTTGATTCAAATTTCCTTTTAACATTTATTTTTGGACAAAGAGTTCCTGAAATTCCTGGGAAAGACAGTTTAGATAGATATATAGCCAGAGCTGGGCAGTATTTGAATACGTTTGTATTTAAATACATTTGTGTATTATGAAATCTGTTTATAAATACATTAGTTTTCATGTATTTAAATAAAGTAATTAAATACTTTAATGAGTATTTAAATACATTGTATTTATATACATATAATATAAAAATGTAAATACTTTTTTATTCAATTTTTTTTTTAAAGTTAATTTGGCCATAAACCCGCCCAACTATCTGGCAATCCTGATGTTACAGTGAACCAGTGTTTCCATTTTCAGGAAATTTCCTTATTTTAAGGAAATTTTGGCCTGAGAAGGAAACTTCTAAGGAAACGCAAAATCTAAGGAAATCCTAAGGAATTTTTGTTTTTTCAGACATTTCTAGAGATATGTAGATTAAGATTAAATAGCCAGGTGAGATGATAATATTAACACATTTTATTTGCCTTTGACAAAATGACCAAAGAACAAATTATCGGTCCTAATTTCTTATCATATTCATATTTATAGCATTTACCACAGCAAGCATATTGGGGAATGGGGAGGAGGGATCGAGGTGGAGCAAAGGTGGTGGGTGGCGACGGGCTGGTGTGAGCCGCGGGACAGGAGGGTAGAGCTCTCCAATGACTACGCACTAACTATCTGTCTACTGAGTCCATTCCAATCATTCACCACCCTATTTGTGAACCAGTTTTTCCCTATTTCCTTTCTAAATCTACGCCCTTCCAGCTTGAATCCACATTACTTCTTGTTCTACCCTGGGGCCAGATGCTGAGAGCGAGCTAGGGCGCCCTATCCAATAGGGCTCCTGTGGTAAGGCGAAACGCCCTCCCACCGCTATGCTCAGTCGAGATTGCTGCCTTAGTGGCACCGCTAAAGGCGCTGAAAACTAAGGATGGTCAGACCGACTGTGAGCTGCTGTGGGGTTAGGGGTTGTGCTAATAGGTTGGGGTTTT